>VXBS01006425.1:240267-424304 GCA_013400255.1 Sitta europaea | reverse complement strand
AATTTTTTTTTTTTCTCTCTCTTTCTTTTTTTTTTTTTTTTTTTTTTTTTTTTTTTTTTAAATTCCTAACCTATGTGCAGATAAAGTCAGTCAATTTCTAATGTGTCTGTACAGATTCTCTAATGCAGCCTGGGATACCATCTGCCTTTTTTGCTGCAATTGCATATTGCTGGCTCATGTTCAATTTAGTGTCCACTAGGATTCCTAGGTCCTTTTCTGCCAAGCTGCTTTCCAGCTGGGTGACTCCCAGTATTATGTTGGTGCAGGAGTTTGCACTTCTCCTTGCTAAACTTAATGAGGTTCCTGCCAGGCTGTCAAAGTTCCTCTGGATGTCACCCTCTGGTGTATCTGCCACTCCTCCCAGTTGTGGGAAGTGTCATTGGTCTCTATCAGTACACTTACTGGGGGTACACGCTGCCCCATCATCCAGATCATTAATGAAGATGTGAATTGTCTGAAGTTCCTTGCCTTTTTTACTGGTCACATGTCCTTTCTCTTTGAATTTCTTTCTCTCTAATCGAATTTTTCAGTTCAATCAAGTTCGTACTTTTCATCTCTGCCTTTAAGGATCATTCAGTTTCTTTGTCCCTGTGCGTATCTGCTCTCATGGCAGCGCTGCCTTTCCTCTTGCTGCTCGCTCAAGCTGAGAACATTTCCTTGTCTCCTCACACAAACACCTCTTGCATGAGAAATTCAGTTCAACAAGTAAGTGCCAAAAAGAGCTGGCACACAGCTGGGATACAGTGATTTACTGACGTCTTGGAAAATTGTTGCTGTCGAGGGTAATAGACTGGTGTTGTTTATAATAGTCAAACATGCCTGATAGGTCTTCCATAATAATTGGAAAGAGCATAATTAACCTTAACAGAGAAATTATGCTGTAGTAAGCAAAATATCCTGTCTCTGAGCTGACTGTAGCTAGAGGTCACCACCAGAGACAGCATTCTCCTTCAAGCAATC
Organism: Sitta europaea; assembly: GCA_013400255.1. Classification (NCBI taxonomy): domain Eukaryota; kingdom Metazoa; phylum Chordata; class Aves; order Passeriformes; family Sittidae; genus Sitta; species Sitta europaea. Next base: position 423,344 of record VXBS01006425.1, on the reverse strand, counting down.
TGAAAAATAAAAATTGAAAATTGAAAATTATCCTCAGAGATCCTGTTTGGTACCAATACATATTAAATATGTTAAGCATCAAACCTGCAGTTATTCAGGCCTTCCAAGATTTATATGAGTTAACTTGTTTAACTGTCTCATATCAATCCTTTTGCTGTAGTTCATTTTGTGCCTTGCCTCTCAGACCTGTGGCCAGCTATAGTTGGGGTGTAGGCAATCCTGCTTCAGTACCATTATGCCAGACTTGTGTTTGCTTGATAATGGAAACAATGCCAACTGCAGCTTGTGCTGCAGCAGGACCAGCAGGGATGGATGGAGTACTTGGATGTACTACAGTTGGGTGCTCTGGGGCAGAGGAGGGTGTCAGAAGTGAGATGCTTCTGTTGAGGGAGTATTAATGTCATTTGGCTGAATGTAAGCACCAGCACCCTGCTTCACAGAGGTAAAGTTTTAGTGTTGGGATCTTTTTTTGTGTGTGTCTTTGGTGGTAGTGAGGAGCCATTCAAACCACCTGCAGAATTAGTTCTTTTGGGAGGAATTTCCAGAGTGAAGGCAGGCATGAAAATAAACCTATCAGTGCTGCTAGATTCTGATGACTCCCATTGTAATTAATTTAGCAGGGAACAGAGCCTTCTCTTGACTTCTATCTCTTTTTTTATTTGGGATTCTATTTTCTAAAGTATGCTACTTCACACACACTGTTTATTTCTGCATGTCAAAGAAATTATGATTAAAATTCTGAATGCTCACAAATACAAAAATTTTCACCACATAAACATTCAACTGTATTGGGGGAAGATGTTATTTGTTTGGTGGGTGTTTTATAAAGAAGTTCTTTGCTTTCAGAAGAAACTTCAAAGAAAACCAAAATGTGACTGGGCAAAAGGAAGTTTTTCCCCCATTTTCCCACAGCAATAACATAACATCAGTGAGAAGGTATAGGTTTTTGATTTTTGATTTCCTTTTTTTTTTTTTTTTTTTTTGTAAATGGAGGGTATTAACAGCTTTTATGTAAGTCTCATGACAGCATGAGCTGGCAGCCTGTGGTGGTAGGGCAAAGCTGCAGGCAGTACAGAAGGATGCAGGACTTGCCAAGACTCTGACAGTGACCTGGTAGTGTGGTGGCAGTATGAATTAACATGCAACACAGCACTGGTATCATAAAAGTAGGCTTTGAGATAGTTTGGGGGTTTTTTCATAACAAAGTAGGGGTATCTTCAGGTTTCACCAAAGAGTGTCAATGAGAGGCACATGGAGGAGGACACATAGCGACCAGGAGTGGAAATGCTGAAGAAGGAACTGGTGGCAAAGGAATGGGATATGAAAAACCAGAAGGAAAAATTGTATTTGTGCAGTAGTATTCAGTGCTTATGAGATCCAGTCTGAGTTGTTTTAGGGTTATGAAGTGATTTAAGAAATATTTCCTGAAAATCTCCTGTTTTCTTTCTAAGCAGTATTTGTGTATAACACAGGTTTTGTCAGCTATTGTACTACCAATCAGGGCAGTGACTTTTAAATCAAAAGTAGATAGTTCCAACAAAGATGATCTGGAATGAATAGTAAAAAAGCAGCTGTTCTTTGTTCAGCAGGAAAAGGTGAAACCTCTGCATAGAGAAATAGCTTTTTCCCCATTGACTTACATTCTCATTATTGCATTATAAGGTATTCAAAATGAAAGTTTCAAGACCGACCTTCAATCAGAAAGAGTCTTTTGTGAGCATGCAGTGTGTGTTTCCTCTCTGATCTGGTCAGAGCACTTAAGACCATGATTCAGACATGCAGGTCCCACCCTGCCAACCAGGCCACCTCCACATTCTCAAGCAAGCCTTGGAGGCAATCAGATCTTGAACATCCCAAAGCTTAGATTCTTTGCTAAACAGCCTGTCTCTTGGCTCTCTTAGAGTAACAAGTGCTGTCCTGCAGGCAAATTATCTGAAGGATATATTTAACTTTGTGTCTGCTTCTGGAAAGCAACTTCATTTTGGTTCTAGAATGTTGTAAAGGCAAAGTGCTTCCAGGTGGCCTCCAAGCATAGCTTTACTCTGAATGCAGTGAGTGGCCTGAAGAGTCTCATCTGCCCAGCCATGATTTAGCATGCATACTTCCAATTGTACCACAATGGAATATCTTCCAGCTGGTGTTCAAAAATATTTGCTTCACCTTTTATAGACCACATTTGCTCTGTCAAACAATTGTGTTTGATTTCTCTCTTGTCACTGATGTTGGGGATATATATTCAGCAAATGGATGGAGAAAAGAATGTACCGTATTGCAAAAATCTCTTTTCTTGTCTTCCATGTTTTCTTATCTCTATCTTTTTTGAGGCTTCTAGCAGCAAAAAAAAAGTTGTTTTACGTGTTGTAGGGAATGTGTTACATTGTTTCTTCGAGGTTTGTTGGTTTTGGTTTCTTTTAAACCAAAAATCAAAACCATATATTTCATCTTGAGCTGTCCTTTCCATTTCTGGGCAGGATGCATTGGTTTGGGTGTTTGAATGAGCTGCTAAATCACAGATCTGACTACAAATTTACAATTAGATTAATTTTTTTTAATAACCAAAAGGCTTATATAGTTAAAAATTGTCTTAGCTGAGCCATGAAAATAAATAACCATATTGTGTCTCAGCTATGTTATATTTGTGTTAATTTTGAAATCAAGTCATCAAGGAGTTCAAAAGAGTTGGTTATATTTAATTTCCTTTTGACTTGAACAGAAGTTACTCAACCTTTTGATTCTTTTCTAAAACTACTACAATGCCACAAAACAGAATTGTTGCTGTTTCAGTCTGAGTGCTAAATAGTAACTGGATACATTACCAGACTTGGTGAGAGCTAATTATCATTATCTTTCAGTTATTAGACAAGTTGTAAGTTGCGACCATTGACAAAATGCCAATAATTTAGTCATATATCAGGCATCCTTTGTTTCGAGGAATGTCAATCAGAACCCACTCTGGAAATTGCAAACTGGATGAGAGAGGCTGCTTTTGAATATAATTTGATAAAAATGTAACTTAGTAATAAGTATTGATTACCTAATCTAATTTATATTCATTAAAACCTTAAAATATTTTATTAAAGGGTCAGATTGTTCTTTTGTGTAGAAATCCTTGATCGGGATAAGAACCTTCAATCTTTCAGAGATTTTTTTAAAGTGTTTTAAGTTTGTACTAGGAACCTTTCAAATCATTCTCCACCCTTTTCTTCACCTTATCCACCCAAGCCTCGCTTCTTGTTGACAGAGATTTGTGGCACTCATTCTGCTCCTTCGATGACTGATACATTCTCCAATTCCCTGGCAGCAAACCCTGTAGAAGGCCAGGCTGGCTGTCACTGGCTGTGCAGTACTACTGGTTCAATCAATGTTTCTCTCAAGTTATTTAGGTAAAGAGGAAAAGGTGTGTATACTGAGCACATCCACAGGAAATGCCTGAGGATGTGACTATTAATAGAGATATGCTTAATTGGTTTTTTAGAAAATATCGTGCTGGTCATTTGTGTTCAGAGTTCACATGAAGCATGAGCTTCAGGTAAATGCAGATATTAGAAGGGAAATATATCTGGTATTTTCCCCATTTTACAATGATGTGCTTTTTATTATTTTTTTTGTCTTGACTGTATAGTTTGGTTCACAATTTAGGAAACTTGATCTTTCAGTGGAGTTTGTCCACCAAGCCATTTAAGTGGATAATTTAGTAAGTTTGACCCCTTTTCTAATTTGCTTAATAATGCATTGACTAGAGAAAATTAGCTGCATGATTATGGTTTAATAGGAATTAGTATTTAAAATCAGGGATTTAATTTTATTGTGTTTGATATATGGTAGCATGACCTCTAGAGATTCAGTCATTTTAAAAGGCCACAATTTTGCTTCTTGCTCAGAAAATCCTTCCTGTAGAATAAAATATTTTGGACCACTACCCCAGAGAGGTCTCCTGCCACAGCAGACACCGAAATGGTCACAGAACTGTAAAATAACCCTGGTCGTCATCTTTAAATGCTATGTCTGCATATTCAATAGCCTCTCACACATTTTGTCCCCTCATGTTTTGAAATTATGAAAGCTTAAACCAACATGTCACTTACTTCTGTTCTTTTTGGGGGCTGGTGAAGGGTTAGATTTCTCTCTGTGTGACACAAGTATTTAATCTACATCTTTAGTTAATTGAAGTGTTTTAATTTTTTTGCCCTTTGTTAGTGTTTGTTTAAATAATGCACAACCAGTGTGCTTCAGATGCTTTACGTTTGCTTATGGCTTATAACTAAAACTACTTTGAAAATTAAGTATTACCTGCAAATCAAGTATTCTTACCTTGGTGAAAGAGTAAAATTCATCCTGCGTACTGATGGCTTTCCAAAGGCCTGAATATCTTTAAAATGCTGCTAAAGCCTGCAAATAAACTGTGAGTGTGTCTTTTAGTAAAACACAGGCATGACCTGTGTACTGCACCTCTCAACATGATTATTTTAACCTAGGCATATACTGGCTTGATGCTATCCTAGTTGAAGCCGGAGGCTGAAATTTTTATTAGTTTCTGTAGATCAGATTCAATCCATGAATGACTCTTGCCAGACACAGAATAATTAGAAATGTTTTTGAGCTCGACTTACAGGTCACTGTTGATGTTGGTGTTATGAGCACAACTCCAGTGTAGTTCACTGAGCCTGCACTTAAGCTGGGTTTTAGACTGATGTACCAGGGAAGTTAGGGAAACAGTGCTGGCTGGAGGAAGGAGGTAGATCAGGACAAACTCCTATTTTTTTCATTTGCTGCTGTGAGTGAAATAAATATTTTTCCCAATTGATTTTTATAGCTACTCTGACCCACCCATCAGAAGGGCTGGATGGAAAGAAAATTTACAAGTAGGCTTGATTCCTCAATAATTGAGTCTAGGTTGGGTTTGATGCTGATCATACATACTGATATGAGAGCCAAGTGTTAATTCTCTGCAGCTATTACTCAAGCTTAGCTTCCAGATGAATGGCATGTATGTTTTTATCTAGGTAGGTAATGTTGAAGGTGTGGTCCCTTTTTGTAGGGGTCAGGCAGAGCATGGTCACTGAATCCTACCCCTTTATTGAAGGCTTGAAGTGAGATGCATGTTTTGTAGTAAGTAAACTGCATAGTTTCTCTGAAAAAGTTTTTCAAGACCTTGATTTGTTATCTTTCTCACTGTGTTTTCCAGTATCAGGTCATGGGGCATAATTGGTTATTGCTTCCCTTGTGAGCTTCACAGGCAGTTGTGCTGACAGCTCTCAAGTTGCCTCTGGGTCTGTCATAGAGTTAAGCTGCTGATGGGCTTTTTGTGTTGCTTACCAAGCTGCTGTGGATTTAACTGTGCCTCCTCCTGAGCTGTGATATATGATTGAATTCCCTTTTTTAAGTGGAGCACGCCGAGATCTTGTGACTTCTGTGCATCTATCCTTCAGTGAATACAAGAGAAGAGATACTGCTATACTTAGTGCCATTTAAGAGCTGGACTTGATCCTTGTGGGTCTCTTCCAACTCATAATATTCTGTGATTCTCTAATTCTGTGATGACTTTACTTACAGCATTTTGTAACAGTAGGGATTAAACAGAAAGAAATGGTTGGAATTAATAGTGAGCAGGTAAATGGCAAGCCTTACTCTTGAATTTTTTTACATTATTAATATGAATAGTAAAACACCAGAGTGGAAGATGTCTTAAAAGCAATATGTAAAATGTTGATTATGGGGAAGATGTTGATTATGGGGAAAATGAGGGAAAAAAATAAATGAAGAAAATAAATACTGCAGTTGAATTTCATTGTGCAGAGAGAGCATTGAGTTAAATGGAAGGAAAAGAAGTTTAGTGATTTGTAAATACAACCATTTTCCTGGCACTAAAAAATTCTTAAGAGAATGTTGTGATGTGCAGGTCTGTAGGAGTCTTGAAAAATCAGTTTTGCAATAGCTATTAACATGTTTACAGTTACATGTTGGTAGATTTTTATTTCTTTAAAAAGAGTTTTCAACTGTATCAAATCTGCAGCAAAGTGAATCACCAAATGTAACCTCTGACTGTTTTTTTTCAGGAGAAGGTACGTTTAAAAAATGCTGTGACAAATCAATAAAAAACTGTGTGCAAAATTACAAGTACAAATAGAAAGTTGTTCTTGACTGGTTTGCTTATGTTGAAACGATATTATTTTATGTGAAGTATGCATAATAGAGCATTAAATTTGGAAACTCCATGTTGAATATTATTTTTGACAACCTTTTTTAGGGTCACTAAAATTCCAGTAATTCAGTATAGAATGGAAGTCGATTCCAGAGAAAAATTTAATATAGTCTGCTTGCCTGCCAGCTTCAACATAGTTTCTGAGTATTGAAATGGTTTGACACATTGAAATATAAAGTGCATTTGTCATATCTATTGGTGAAGTATTTTGTATGATTGCTTCTAAGAAAATTCAAGTCAGAGTAATACTTAATGTTAGTCTGCTATTTTTACCCTTTTTAAAAAAAAACCCAAACAAAATCATTAGGGCATCTAAACTATTATTAGTAATAAAAATGCATATTCTTATCTGGTAATTTCATATTGATCCTTAACTCATTCCTGTTTTGTACTGTTCTTTTATTTGTTTCATATAACACAGATATTGTTTTGCAGTGATGAACAAGTGTTCCATAAAGTGCTTCTCTTTTCCTGCCTTGCACAAGCAGTTCTTCATTTTAATGCAAACACTTTATGACTATCCTGAAGAGAGATTAATTTGTGACCACTGCAACATAAGTTCACAAAGTTAATATTGGTTTTTTTCTCTTTGTTAAACCATTGGACTTAAAAATTACCTGCTCAAACAAGAGCAAGGAGAATCACAGACAGTGGGAATGGATGCTATACTATTACTTACTGAAACATCTTTTAGTAAGTAAACAACACAAGGCTTGCTTTAGCTTCTGTGGGCTGTGGTTCAGGCTCATGGTTCACAGCAGGATGGTAAGGCTAAGGTGGGGATGTGAACAAACAGCTCTGGAGAGATGAGCACAGGCAGTAAGATAGCAGGAAGCCCATGTTCATGAATCGTTCATCTCTTGCATGGAGGCTTTGAAGGATAACATGAAGGGTTTCCTAAGTGTAGACCCCCAAATTCATGGCACAGTTGCTGCCTGATGCTGACCATAGGCTCAGCAATGCAATAGATTTACAAACCACCCAAAAAGTGTACACAGGGTGTGCATTCCCATGCTAAATCTCACGTTGTTTCAGGAAAACTCTGCTGCCTCTTTAAAGTGTCACGGGCTTTTCCCAGGGGGGACAATTGAGCAAAGCAGTTTTCTTTCTGGGGCTTGTGCCTAGGGACAGTCTTGATTGTTAAATATGGTTTCTTGAATTTTTTTGGTCAATCTCCAAGAGGCAGCATTGACAAGGAAAACACTATGACCATTGTGCACTTTCGCACATACTCTGGTCCTTTGATAATGGTGCTATTATTTGCATTAAGTTTGCCTATTGCTTTCCAGGTGATTGTATTTTTTCTACTATTTTAGAGGTCTTCTGTCATTCCCAGTATAATGTTCCAACCCCAAAACATTTCTAAACATTGTATGTCTATTAGCAATGTATTCTAGTAATTTTTTTTTGTTTTTCTCTTGCATATGAAAGCAAGTCTTTTGGACCATAAATACATTTTTATATGGAAAAATACTATGTGAATGATCTAACCCAAATAGTTTTCCTTACAATATTAAAATAGGAATATATTTTTGGTAGGGATTAAAACTACACACACTTTAGTAGTGAGCCTCAGTACAATGGACAAAAGTTTAAATGAATTTGAACATTCAGGTTGCTCGCCCACTCTGTGGAAGATCTAGATTAAAAAAATACAACCAGAAATATACTTTCTCATTTTTAAACATCTCTGTTGCAATATAGGAAGCATACTAAAGAGTGAGTGCTGTATTTTGAAGTGACTGGGACCATTACAGGGAAACTTCAAATGAAACTTGGTGGACCTTTTTGTTGTAGATTTGGAAATAAGTCCAGAAGGCTGAGCTTAATATAACATGTGGCAGGTGGCCTGCATTTGCCTGGAGAATTCCTCTAGGGCAAGACAGCTCAGCAAACACATAAATCCTTTTTTCTCTGTTATCTAGTAGCACACTTAGTTGCCATGGGAATTATATTTATGCAGCAGATCCTCTGCAGTTCAGTTTGTGCCTAAAGTTTAACTGTACAGCTGTTACCGTAAATACTACATGGCAATATTTTCAAAACACAGCACCTTTGAACAAAGAGAACATGCCTTCTATTATTGATTTTGTTATGTTATGAAAATACCATTTTGATTACACTAGGATCATGTTTCCCCAAAAGCTTCATAAGTTGATTTAAAGTGTACTTCCTGTACAGCTCTTCCTAATATTTAGTTAGTTATTTAGAAAAATAAAATGCTGGATTTATCTGAAGAGTATATTACAGCCAGTGAAATTTGTTAAATTGCAGGACAGAACTATATATGAATACAAAGTGTATATACAATTTTCTGCCTGTGTGTAATAAAATATTAACATATATTTTATTTTAGATTTTTTAGATGTTTTTTATTTGTAGTTCTGCTTTGCTCAGCAGAGACATGTGAAGATTTTTAAGTGCATTGGCTCTGGTTTTTCTTATGAGAAAAAAATTTGTTTTAATCCTGGTTTGTGCAACAACATATAAATCACCAAAGTTTGTGCACAAAAACAGCGTGGGTTTATGAAAAAGAGAATGTATGTTTTTTTTAGGAATTAATGGATTATCCAACATAGTCTGTATCTTAACCCATTCTCTGTAATCTGTTGATTGCAGAGTATATCAATTTATGGAATTAAACATAAGTAAGGTTCTAATGATGAAATTCAGCAATATCTTGTTATTGATTAGAAACTTTCTGCTTTATATAAATGGAATATCCATTTTGAAAGGACTGTGATCAAAGTATTCTGTAGTATTGCTTTACATAAATAGAACTGTGATAAAAACACAAAATTAAGGTTTCAAGACAAAATTTTATGTTAGATTTTCATGGCTTTTCTTGGCACAAAACATGCAGGTTTAATGTCAAACCACATTTCTGCAGTAGTAGTTATTAAAAAAGATTCCTGGTATGCACATATAACTTCCAGGTATTTGCTCTTTCAGTATAAACTGACTGAATATTCAGAAAATAAATTTCAGGAAGATTAATAGAATAAATGCTTTGAACAGAAGCAGTCAGGACATCATGGGTTTGCTGTTCCAGTGGTGTTTTGTGTTTCTTCAGCTTGTTTGCTGTTAATCCTGATGCTGGAGAAAAAAATACCTCTACCTGCCCAAATTTGTCTTGAAACTTATGCTCTGTTAAGCCAGGCTGAGTGGCAAACACCTGTAACATAACAAGATACTTCTCTTCCCTCTTCACCAGTAATCATTGAAAAGTAGATGATAGGGAAAAAATATGCATTTATTTGCTAGCAGTGTTACTTGTTGCCTGTAAGAAAGAGGTTATTGTCTGAATGGCTTGACAGATGCTGTGTGATCAAAGCCTGGTCAGGAAATTTTCCTGGCCAGTATTTGAGACCAGCTCAGTTTTTCTTTCCCCACGATACTATTGATTTCTAGAGATCTGGTATGAAGGAGTAGGTACACAGTCCTAGAGGACTGGAGCTGGATCCTTTGTATCATTCTTGAAGTGTTTTACTGGACCTAATGTGTTCAAGAGCTCACTAAGTTGATAGCAAACACATACAGCCACACTATCTGGAGCTGATACGAGTTTTACTTTCTGCTGTGACTCACGAGGTCATATGGAGGATGAGGATAGGCTCTTCTTGCTTTCATACTGATAGAGAAGTTGTCTGTGACCTTGCTCACATCTGAGGTGTTTCTTGGATCTGTCTATCCAAGAATAAGCCTGAGTGTTACTCAGGAGCAGCATTTACAGTGGACTGGAAAATGAAAGATAGTGAGCATCTAAACTTAAAAGATTCACACACAAGAAGTGTGTTGATTGGTCCTGTCTCTTCATAGCTTTAAGACTTCTCTAAAAAGGCCCTTTCCTCTTTTTCAGATGATGGAGGTTGACAAAAATTATTACTTCAGGGAAAACTCGTTTATATGACATATTGAAAGAAGATTGAAAGATTAGTTGATTCATAGTGCAAGACAACCTCCATAGGGCAAAAATCTGGGGCACTGCTGTTGCTATTAAAGAACAGGCAATCATAACCGGAGCTGATAGCTGCATGGTACCTGAATCCTGTCTGTGTAGCTGAATTCTGATGTTTTCAATAGAGAAACCTAGCACTTCTGGGGAATTAAGTTGAGAAAATGGTGGACTTGACATCTGTGGATGTCTTCAGATTTAGATTAGCTAATTTTCTATAGGATACACATTAACCAGCAGAGTCAGTGGTTTCAAGAGAGAAGTTCAGAAGCTATCAGCTGAAACTCAATGATTGATTATGTAAGAGACCAAAAGGAGATAACATAACACGTCTTTCTTGTTCTAAATTCCATTATCAATGACCCTCTAAGGGAAAAACTATATTCTTTTTTTCTTGCATGGTTATAGTTTCTATTAAATGTGATCTGAACACAGAAGAGGGGAAACTTTTTCCTTTACATGCTGCAGGGGGAGCCCACTGAATTTCCAGTAGTTTCCATACTGAATTCCCTGAACTCCCATCTCTGATAAGTGTTTCCATGAAATTTTCAGACCAGAGCAAGAGGTGTATGTATTGCTTTCTCTACACGAAAAATAACAAATTTTCATAGTTTTTTCATAAATAACACAGTTTGGTTTTTTTTTTTATCTGATACTGTTGGGAATTTCTTTGACAAATTTCACAATTTTAACTGGACATTCAGGAATTAGATGTCATTAGATGTCTAATTAGACTGCCTAGTTGAATTAAAAATACTTAGATGTATAATAATGAAATACTGACGTTTCCAGACAACTTAGTGCTTCCTATCTAGAGTTTTTTAATCATAGAATTAGAAAATAGTTTGGGTTGAAAGGGACACTTAAAGGTCACATGGTTCAACCCCCCTGCAATGGTCAGAAGCATCTACATTTTGATATTAGTTTATACATTGCTTTTAGAAAAGATGTTAAGACAAAAAGTGAAAAATAATTTAAATATCTAGATCCAGTACTGGACTAAAGCCTGTAGGAAAGATGAAGAACTATTTGCACAATATAGTGACAGGATAAAGGCTGTAAACTGAAAGATAGTAGGTTAGGATTAGATTCTGGGAATAAGTTCTTTGCTGTGAGGGTGGTGAGGCACTGGCACAGATTGCCCAGAGAGGATGTGGTTGCCCCATCCCTGGAAGTGTTCAAAACCAGGTTGCATGGAGCTCTGAGCAACTGGTTCTAGTGGAAGGGGTCCCTGCCCAAGACTGGGGGTGGAACAGGATGATTTTTAAGGTTCTTTGGAACCCAGTGACTTTATGACAAATCATGATTTTATATGAAGATATTTATGCTTCACCTCCCTCCTGTCTTAATGCTTGCTTTCCTTGTAGCGTGTAGCTTTATACTTAAAATTAAGGGATGTCAAATGATGTTTACTCTTTATGGAATGCCACATCTTTTTTCTCTTCAGGTATTTGTGGTTGATGGACTGTGGATATGCTATGCTAGATTAGTCAAAGAGAATATAAAATTAGCAAAATTAGGATCATTTTCCCCAGACCAACAGAAGGTTTCACACCATTCTGCTCTAGCAGATCCAAAGAACAAGTGATAAACCCTAGGGGGAGTGCTGGCTGGAAATATTAATTGCTTCCACACATAAACTCTTAAAGGAGATACCAAGAGGAAAAAACTGTGATGAGAGAGTAGGTTTGCATTCTGGATCCTGTAAGCCATCATGAAACAGAAGTAAAGAATGTCACGTCAGCTGGCTTGCACCCTTCCTGCCTTTTCTGAGCTCAGCAAGAATCTGTGGTGTTGACTACACATGAAAGCACATATTGCTGTCTCCATTTCAAGTTCCTGTACTGGTCTAGATGGCAGTTATTGCTTATATAGTGCTAGTAGCTGCCAGAAGACACCAAATTTTGAAGATTTTTTTCCATTTTATATGAATGAGTTTGATAATCTTGCTGCTTGAAATAAGAAAGTATATGGAGAAACCTGCAAGTCAGCAGCATGCATCCCATAAGAAAGGGAATAGGGGTGGATGTGCTGAAACTCTGTCAAAACACTGTGCCAGTCCTCTCCCTCAAAAGCTGTGTACTCTATTTATTTATTTATTTTCACATATATCTCCCCCACTTCACATTTTCTCTCTCCCTTACTAGAGCGCTGTGTCAAACTTAACTGCGTGTTTTGCACAGATGAAAGTTAGTATCCCTGTGGGGCAATGTGAATGGGGGACAGATGATCAAAGCTTTATTCCTTGTAGCTCTTGATCACTTTGGGCACTGTTGATAACCTGTTCTTCAGTCAGAAGAGGTGGAAAGATCCCTTGAAATTAGATTGTGAGAAAATTCTGAGGCGTGTCCTTACGTGACCGGACGCTGCTGGACGTGTTTGGTGTCGATAGTTCAAGTGCAGCTGCTCTTTCTTAAGAATGGGGTTTTCTCCCCTTGTGTTTCATATTTTTACTTCATTGAGTAATCATCTTTCCTTGCTCTCCAGAACTTGAAGCTCAGTCTCCTCTTTTTTTTTCTTTTCACCAAATCGTTTGAGAAAACCAAGCAGTGTTCTGCCTGATAGCATTTCAAAGAGCATTTGTTCCACTAATTTGTTGCCCAGAGAGGCTGAGAACAATTACTTTTCGGCTTTACTTATCACCACTTTGGTGGTAGAAAGGAAGACAAATACTTTGAAACCTACTCTTACCACTTTAAACTGTCTTTGAAAGGCTCAAGTATACTTTTTATGTTAAAAAAATAATACAATTTTGCCCATTGTCTTAACTTGGAAATATATAAATTTTATTTTTAGTAAGGTAAAATATTTCTTTACTAAATTTTCTGATTTTTATCTTTCAGGAAGGTAAAAGAAAAATGCTAAATATGTGCACCAGAAAGTTTTTTCTCTGTTTATATGTTTTATATGTTTTTTTATGTGTTTTACATTTTAAGCTTTTGATTTACTAGTATAATTTTATGTTTTGGCCTTGTGTGTCTTATGGTCTGTCAAATACTTTTTAACTAAAAATCGTTCTCATCATCAGTTTCTTTTTTTTTTTTTTAATTATAATTACTTTTCATATAGTTTCTTATATACAGTTGGTTTGGATTTTTTCTTTTTTTTTTTTTTTTTAAAGTTAATTTTGTATTCTTGTACTCTTTGCTTACACTGAAGGATTTTGACTGAGAAGCCAATTTGGCTTTGAGGGTATGGCATCTAGGAGATGAAGCTTGTGCATTATTTGAAGGTTGAGCACTTCAAGGAATGTGTAAGACTCTGCAGGGCACACACTGAAACCTCAAGGAATCTTCTCTCACAGGTGCACTGTTCCTCCTGGTGAAATCACTGGGAGATTCTGTGCCTATGTATGAGACTAACAGACAGGCAACTTTTCTTAGTTCAATATATTAATTGACCAGAGCTCAGCATGTACATTTTAGAAATATACACTGAGTAATTATATGAATCATACAATGTTTAGAATGTTTTTCCTACTGGTGGCAGTCCTGCTATCAGATATCATTCAAAATAATAACAATATATCAGCAACAAAATAAAAAAAGTCTTCTGTGTGATTTTTATCTGCCTTGTTTCTTTAGTTTCTTAGTTGTACATAAAATTGAGGTTGTAAACTTGTGTTATTGATGCTTGTAGAAACTTACTGAGTCATGTGTGCAGGAATTGTTTATAATTTATTCTGAAAATGCAACAGTATTATCAACCATTTTTAGAAGAGGATTTGTTTTTTCCTTTTAATTTCTGTCCATAAAGTGAGCTTATAGGAGAAAGGGCAAGACGTGCTTTTCTTCAGCTTAACTCATGCACCAAATCTCCTATTTTGATATGAGGAGAGTGTTTCTAATTAGCTATGAAGGAATCTGGGTGGTTTTAAAATTAGCACTTAAAATACCATTCAAGATATTCCCTAGGAAGAGCTTCATCCTGTATATTTATATTTTGTTGTTGTTTGCATGGTTGATGGTGCACTACAGGATAGAATATGGAACAATATGTGGCCTTGTTACCACTTTTTAGATCTCAGTGGAGTTTGAAGTTACTGAGAGTTGAGGACCCCATATCTGCGCTGTTTTCTCACTTGTACAGCTGTTGCTGGCTGCTTCCTTTTCATTTGGAAAAATGGAGATTTAGAAATTTACATAATCTGATCTACAGTCTGTACAAACAGAATTTCAGATGCTAATTTTCACTTGTTTGCTAATCAAAGGTTTTGAAAAGGCAATGTTAGTGTATTATTAATAACTTTAAAGTACATCCTGTTTATGAGGTAATAACCTTCTGTCATGGGCTGAATTGACTTTGAGTTTAATTAGCTCAGAATTTGTTTAATACTGAGTTAATCAACCTTACAGTTGCTGTGAAGAAGTTTTGGGTATGTATTTTTTCTTGACTGAGCTAAGCTTTAAAAGTACAAACTAGCAAATTATGGATGTGCCATAAGAAAATAAACATACGTGATATATTTTTGAAAATCCTCAATCAATATAATCAAAATTCATTATAAAAATCAAATTTTTATTAATTTTTCCCCTTTTAAGAATCCTTATTCCTTTCCAGTTTCACAATTTTATTGCTCAGCATTAGGTCTGAGAAAGGTAAGTAAGAGAAGGAAGTGGCAATATAGAGACATATGTATGCATCTGTATGTCCTTAGACCTATAGTGCTAGTTTGATCTGAACTACTATAAGGAGCAACTTAATACAATTATTGTAGTGATGTGTAACATAAATACTTCTGTCTTATTTGAAACTGGAGTGGATGTTCCACAATGCTGAGAGAGTATAACCCTCTCTGTTTGGTATCTATTTGCATAACCAGTGCAAGTGGTAGTGATTTAATGCATTTATGTTTGTTACATAAATTTGAACTAATAATAATATTTTAATATTAATTTTTGAAACAACTTTAGGTATTTAGCAGTTCAAAGGAAAAAAATTCTGATGTTTTGTATGTTTTGAAGAGAACTGCTTTCTAGGATAACAGCTGGATCTACCATTACTGCTGTCACGTGAGAGAATGCTACCAAAGTCTATTTTAAAAATTACATTTAGGTGTAACTTTTAACAACTTTTTATATTATTCAAGGCTGGGTATTCCAACTTCAGTAGACTGTTCTGAAATTTGTAATCTTGTCATCTGTTTAACTCAGATGAAATTCCTTATGAAATCAGAGACAGTATCTTAGACTGGCTTATAAATGCTGTAAAGTGTAGAGGAATTTTGGTAAGCTTCATAAGCTGTAAGAACAGGACATGTGAGGATTGAAAAATTCTCTTCTATGTCACTGAATATAAATTGCTTAAAATTATTTCATCATGGACTAAATATGAACTTCAGAAGATCAAACCTAACCATACTGGTGAGGAAGCTCCATTTATCTCTTCCTAAAATGTTAACACGAGAACAGATACATTCTAAAACAGGTCTACAACAGAAAGGTGGAAGAGGAAAATAAGTAGTTTCAGACACCTGTGTGACTAAATCAAGTAGGAGACATTTTTACAAAATTAAGCCTCTGTGTGTAATTGGTGTTTCGAGATTTGGTATCAGCCTAAACCCCAAATTCTTCAGCTCAAGCACAAGTTACAGATATGGTATTCAAGTTCCTTGGTTCATTCTAAATAACTGTATTGGAGGTTGGAACAAATTATTATAATTGCCTTGGTTTTAAAATGAATTATGAAATCATCAATGGTATTCCTCTTCCAATGCTTAAAAGCAGGGAACAAAGATAAAAATAAAAATTAAAAGTATTTATCAGATAGACCAAACAATTTGGGTCTCCTCATTACTCCTTCCAGGTTTCTTCTGAAGTATTTAACTAAACTTTTTCTGCATTAGTCCTTCGGAAGACAGAATGTGGCAAGTCTTTAGCAAACATCTGAGGAACAAAATGCAGGAAACCTACAAATATAAATAATATTTATTGAAAATATAAATTCTAACATCTTGATTTGTGTGTTAGAATAAAATATAAATTAGAAATGGAATTAATTTCTTATGGATGGAATTTCTTTTGGTGTGCAAAACCAAAGAAAACCTGTTTATGTCCTGAGGAATAAATAATGAAAATGTTTGCAAATTCTATGATTTTTTTGTTGCAAAGAATCAAATAATAAGATTTTTTTTTTTTTTTAATTTGGGCATCTAGCTCTTGGGCCCTAAGCACAGGAAAGATAATGACCCATTGGAACAGGTCCAGAGAAGGATACCACACGGGAAGGAGACCTTATTGTGGCCTTTTAATGCTTAAAACAGGGCTTATAAGAAAGATGGGATAGGGCAAGGGGTAAATTAAAAGAGGGAAGATTCATATTATATACACGGATGAAGGTTTTTCCAGTGAGGGTGATGAGGCAGTAGAACAAGTTGCCCAGAGAGTTGGTGGATGCCCCATCCCTAGAAATATCCAAGGTCAGCCTGAGCAGGTCTTTGTGCAACCTGATCTAGTTGAATATGTCACTCATCATTAAGATGTGAAGAATTGGTCTTTAAAGGTCCCTTCCAATTCAAACTATTCCATGATTACATGATAGTTGTATGTGATGTTTTTAGGTAGTTCTATTTTTGGCTTGTTGGAGTTAACACTTATATGCTGCCTTTGGACCAGATAATTCATTGGGTTGATACCAAGTTTCATTTCTTTTCTGAGGACATGCTAATTCATTTGCTAGTTAAATCAGCAAATCCAAACTGCACTTTTTTTCTCTGTATCAGTTCCCTGAAAAATATTAAAAGATAAGTTATGTAGATTTTTTGGAGTTAAATTCAAGTAAAATGAACGTTTTTCATTCTGTGGCTCTAGCTATAAGCTTAATGCCACCTCGGTTTTTGATGTAGCTTTTATGTCTATATATTATTTGCAGCATGGGATTAGCACTTCAACATCCATATTTCTGTTGGAATGTGAAGTGTCCTTTAAATATCACATTGGGCAGATTATTAAGACTTCCTACTGTCATTTGAAAGATGAAACCATACTTTGTCCGTATTTATCCTTGTCTGTTTATGAGAAGCTGGCTCAGGGTTTTATCTTCTCCAAGCTAGACAACTAAAATGCTTTGCTCACTGGCCTGCCAAGTCGTCTCATTACCAAGCTTGAGCAAAATTCTTTTGCCAGAGAAGTACATCTTGCATAAAAAGACAGAATCTCTCTCTAATCCTAGCATCACTGCATTGGCTACTCAGAAACAAAGGATTGATTGTGAAGTTGACCTGTCAACCCCTTCATAGTCAAGGTCCTGAATATATATCTCCAGATTTAATTTTGAGATATATTGCTTCCAGGCCTCTGTGCTCTTCAGTGCCCTCTTAGCACAAGTTCCAATTACAAAACTACAAACCTTGCGTGATGGAGGATTTTACCATTATGCCCAAAAGCTAAGGAATAAGCTGCCTCTCTCAGTTTAAGAAGCTCATGCTCTTTGCTTAAATCTCTTCTGAAGATTTGCTTGTCTGTCTTTTTCCTTTTTTATTGAGTAGCATTTTATACACCGTAACTCAAATCATTTGGGGACTATAATATATTCTATACTTCTATGGAGAATTAAGTGGTAATTGTAGTGTTAAGCAGAGCTACTTATTTTTTCATTGGTGGGAAAAAAACTTTTAAAAATAAATAGTTTTTGTCAAAGGACAAAGCAGTTAACAGGAAAAGATTTGTGGATTTAGGAGAAAAAGCAAAGAGGAGTTCCTCAAGATCACTGCACCCTCCAGTATCCAATAACTGGTCACTTATTTGGATTTGAAAAGCTCAGAGCCAAATTTAGCTATCCTCCTTTACTGAAATATTTCAATTATCAAGCTGTTGGCAACTCTGGAATGAGATTTTCTAAGTCAGTTCTATGATGAATATGTTGTTCATATAACTAAGATTAATAGATGCTTAGGGCTGAAATTAGATCTGATACATCTAGCTATAGACCATATGCTGTTCTAGGGTAAATATCTATATTTTATCTTCTTGTTTTGGTGTATCACCAGAGAAAACAGAAGATATTCTAGTTTTCATCTCAGCATGGAAGGAACAAAAAATTTTAATTGCTTCTTGAAATTTGTGTTTACTTCATTTTCATGTAAAGAGATGAAGAGACTAATTTAATTTTATTAGCCAATGGTCCTTTGCAAAAAAAAGTGTATTTTTTTAATGTCTAAATTAAACATTGGAAATGAAATTGTTAATATTAAAATAGTTCAACTCCTCCAAAGTGGATAAATGTCATTGTCAAAACAAATTACCTTTGTAACAACCTTATAATAAATGGATAGAAAGGGGGGAAGATGATATTTCTTAAGAGACAGAGAAACATGAACTATAATATATAATATAGTAATATGGACAGAAAATGATGACAACCTGGATGAGACTTTTAGCTGTTTGGATCTCAGATCTCATACAGAAAGAATGGGCTAGATTTAGGTGTAAGCTGAATGTGACAGGTTGTAAAAAGACATCCTGAATCAGCCATTGGAGAGGTGGAGGAAGAGTTAGGATGATGCAGTAATGGAAAAAGTGAGAGGGTGAAAAGCAAGAGAAAGCTATGGAAAAAAAGTTTGGTCTGTGTTAAAGAGAATGTAGGGTGTGGAGATGGACTGCTGCCTGTGGAGGGATTAGAGATTCTGGTGAGGAAATCTACAGTGAATGCATTTGTGGAAGTCAAATGGAGATTGTCTAGATGGGAGAGGAACTCTAATGACTAATTTACTTTACACCTTCCATGCTTTCTTTGCGTGTTTGCTGCATCACATACTAGACAAACTGGGCTTTCAACAGAAATGGGCAGGTGACTGGTCCATTTTGGTGGGAGGGGTGGAGATGGGAGTCCCTCTCCCTCCTCCCAGCACGTGCTGCTTGGGTTTGTGCTGAGCTAACTACAGAGGCAGTACCTGCTGCTGTCTACAGGCTAAGCCTTGTCAGGGAATGAATAGTTGGGTCAGTTTGTTGTCATCAAAAATGTTTTTGTTTCAACAGCTTATCAGTAGTCTTAGATGTACTTCATAGCAGCAACAGATTCTGTACAGCTGAAGCCTCTACTAAAGCTAAGAGTTTAAAAATTTGTGTAGTGCCCAGGTGGGGAGGTTACACAAAGACTCAGACTGACACAGCTCCATGTTTAAGTAGACCTGCAGGAAGGCTTTTGCAATATCCAAAATTTTTGACAGTGCTTATGTGGAGGCTAAAAGAGTTAAATTATTATTATTATTATTATTATTATTATTATTATTANAGATTCTGTACAGCTGAAGCCTCTACTAAAGCTAAGAGTTTAAAAATTTGTGTAGTGCCCAGGTGGGGAGGTTACACAAAGACTCAGACTGACACAGCTCCATGTTTAAGTAGACCTGCAGGAAGGCTTTTGCAATATCCAAAATTTTTGACAGTGCTTATGTGGAGGCTAAAAGAGTTAAATTATTATTATTATTATTTTATTTTATTTTTATATAAATAATTATATAATATTTCCATATTTCCATGCATACAGTTTTTTGATATGAAAAATATATGTTTTTTCCACTGTATCAGGAAAGAAAAGAAGGTGTTTAGGGCTATGGGGGGGAAAGAGAGGCGTGTTCAGTGATGTATCTGTTTCTGTTCATCTTGGTTGGCTCATATTTATATAGAATTTCTATCGTTCTGTTATATGCTAATGTCAAATCAAATTTCATGCTGGATGGTAGAGATTAGTTAAGATTTTTTTTTTACAAATTAGTAATTATTTATAAAATAAATAGCAGTTGTTATCCTTTTGCTAGAGAAGGCAAGAGACTAGAGGAGCAAATTAGATATTGTTAAATGGAAATGTTTGTGATTCTTCAAAATAGCTGAATATATTACCTTCAAAGAACTTAAATGAGTGCTAATTCTACTTTAGTATGCATAAGCACTATTAGTGCATAAAAATATGACTTAAAGTAAAAAGTTTTACCATCATAGAATTTTTCTTTCACAAGAGCCTCTAAGAGGTTAATTTATTTTCTTTTGTGGATTAGAAAGAAAATATTGTAACATATGAGGTATTAGTAGTCTTGTCACTCAAATAAATGCAAAATTTATGACAATTAAAAGAATGTGTATAGTTCACATAAACTCATTTATTTCAATTTATAGGTATTTGAGGTGGAATTGAAATGGTAAAATTTCACAGAAAGCTTTGTGTAGTCATCCTATAAAATGAAACTATTCTCAGTTTAGTTTTGCAATATGTGGCCATTTGGGGAATCCAGGTAGCATTAAAACTTTCTTTAAGCAAAAAAAGATGGCGCAGATTATTTTGTTGTTGGACTGTTCGAAGTTCAACCATACTGAAAAAAACCTTCTGATATTTTAAAGGAATGGTTGTGAAGAAAGAGGTTGATCTTATTGTCAGTTCTGTTGTATAAGTTATGTTGGAGAACTGACCTTTTGTGGCTTGTTCAAAAGGTTTCATCACCTCTTCTGAAACTATGACGTTTTGTAGTGGATTTCTTTAGCTTTGCTACCCTTAACACACATAGTTTGTAAAGTGCTTCGTTTTTATGTATCAAAAACTTCAATCCAGAAATTTCCCTGCAGGTTTTCCATCACTCTAGTCCGCCCCCTTTATTTCCTAAGCCATGTGATACATTTTCAGGAATATATTTACCATTCAGTTTACAAACCAGCTGAACAAAACAACAGCCTGAACTCAGAGTCCATGTATGTCTTGGATAAAATATCTTCACAACTCTTCATGGCTTTATTTTTTTCTGTAACCACATGCTTCATGGTTTTCATTCACTGTAGTATCATTGGACAGCAATCAAATAAATGAGGCCTATCAGAGCTCAAGTGCCTATTTAAATTAAAAGAAAGCAATTAATTTTTTAGATGCTAATACTTGGCTCAAATGTGAGCAAATGACTTACACACATGTAGGCAGCAATGAAGAACAGTACATGCTTTTTGGTAATACGTGATCTGGGCAGCAGAAAAAAGAAAGGAAGCTTGGAAAGTGCTCTGTTGTGTTTTTGGCAATATTTTGCTCCACAAATTGCTGCCAGAGCAAGAACAGTAGCAGACATTGTCTAAAGCAGCTCTGACCATCATCTGAACTCTTGGACCACCCTATGGTTGGATGGATGGTTGCCGGGACATTTCTTTCAGAGAAAGAGTTTCTTCCTTTGCTGTTGCATTTTGGCTGCCTTGTGCTTAACCAGTATGTTTCCTTTTGAGGTGTTAATCTCTTTGCTTCTCCCACAAATGTCATTTGCTCTGTAGGCAGTCACTGAAGTCCTCTCTGTCCTTCAGGATGTAACTTTCACTTCAGACTTCAGTCTTATTTTTACTTGGCTTACAAAAATGAGTCTGAATATAGTTCATAAATCCAGGAAACCTGAACAGTCTTTCAGGCACCGAGCACTCAGCAGGAATTAAAACCTTTCTGTTTCCTGATAATGTAGTCTTTTTTATTTCCTGGTTTATGGGAGCAGAGGAATGAGGAGGACCAGGGAAGCTGAGCACAGCACAGGAATAAAGTACTAAAGAGAGAGCAAGACACCTTAAAAGCTGTTAGAAGCAGCTCCTTTTTCAAGCTGATGAAGAAAATAGAAAAAGCTATTTACTAAGGCCAAATGCAGCCTGAAATTCCAGAAGTGACCTGCTGTAAACCCACTCAGCATATGAGCAGTCTCTGGATACTTAATGCTGACATGCTCTGGGGTATATGGAGAACAGCCAAGCACGATGGCTGTATGCTAAGAAAATAAGCAAGTTCCTAGGTGTTTTCCCACTGTTTTGTGTGTCACTGGAGTATGGTCATAGCAGTGAAAGATGTGACTGTGCACTGCTGAAACTGTAGCTAGATAACTGCTGGCACTCACAACAGCTCACTATTTCTAGAAGTAAGGATGTGAATCAGATGGTTAAAATTATTGAGGGTTTTTTCTTTTAACAGATCATAAAATGGTTCATGTAGTGCTACACCTGCTTTCATTGGCTGATGTTACATACTTTTGAGGCCTTTGCCTTCATATCATCACTTCTGGTACGTCAACAATAGCTGACAAATGTTCCTGTTTTATAAATGGTCTACAAAATTTTTCCTACTTACAGAAAGTAGCAGATAAGTGGTGGTTTTCTCATATCTCTAATCACAATTGCATGCATCTAAGCCCAGTCCATTGGTACTCTTATCTGATAATTTTAAGTTCCAATGTATGGTCTACTTTAAATATACAATAGAGAGAATATTTTGTAAACATCTTCTTTCTTTGGATGAATAGAAAGTAACACTAAATTTTATTATTTTTTTAATAGGTGAAAGTAATGCAGACAAAAAGATTTGCTTTGTAGGTTCTCAGTAAGATAAATAGTCATGATTCTTATGTAGATGTGGTGCGATACTATGCTTTTTCAGCTAAGGTAGAGGGAGTATTTTTGCAGACATAGTTTGTGTGGTGCTGCAGAAGAGTAATGAGTTCATTCTGTCCTCTTTATATCCTGAGTGAATTAAACCTGTGGGAAAGAAGGTGGCCCATAATAGGACTCTCTTTGGCTGAGCTTGGCAGGAAGGTATAGTGGTCTTTGAAACTTTAGGAGGTATTCTTTGATTCCTTCAAACTTCAGTTGTGTGGTGTTTTTTTTAAAAAAAAAACCGTTATGTAATATCATGACTTAAATAAGCTTGTTTGGTTTTAGTCTCTGAATAAATAATACATTTCCAGTCTTACATTTCCTGTGACAAAGTGAAATGTGAATAGCAATATAAATTCCCAAACATTTTGATCCCTTTATATTTTTTCATGCCTTTCATAGTGCTTACTCTGTGCTCAGAGACTAATACCATGTGGAATTGAACACCTGCAGCCCTTGCTTCGTGTTACGTTGTACATTGCAGATGAAGGCAACTGCAGGTGCTCTGCATTTCCCAGACTTGTGCCATGTGCCACTGCAAATACAGAAGGACTTACTGTTCAAGTAGTCTCAAGATGATTTTTTCTTGCTGGACATACTTTGAGTGTGTGACAGTTTATGTCCATTCTGTTTATTCCCGCCAATGATACGTTAATTTCTCTAATTTTTGAGGGTTTGGGGGTGGCTTAAAATTATTTATGTGAGCAGATCTCATACAGTGATGTTCTGGAACTTCTTTGAAGGGAATGATTATGCTGCTATTCATGAGCTCTATCTTCTCTGTATCACCTATTTCCAATCCTCTCACTACTTATTACTCTTGTCCATGATTCATGATTCTTGTCTATATGAAAAACTGGCATCTTTTTCAGGATGACGAAATAGTGTTGTCCATGCAAGGAACTGATGTTGCATTTGCTTTTGGTTCTTGGAGAATAGTGATACCAGCAGTCCTATTAATAAATAGCAGAGAGTAAAAAGGACTCTGCTTAATGTTCTCTGTCTGAGAGAACTTCTTCATCTTTCCTGGAACTGTTTCCCTCTTCAGTTTACTTAATTCAGACATTCCTTCTAACCTTTTCAGCTTCAAGGAGAAAATTAGCTAGTTTTGCCATTTAAGAATTCTGGCCTTTCACTGTAACCTTTGCCTGTATATGGGCCTGAAGTATGTTATTTCATCCACACAGTGAAAATGCAGGGCTACCATATAAGAGGAGAAACAGAGCATGTGGGGTTGGGGAATAGTTTAGGATACTTGTAATATCATTAAAAAAGGAATTACATGATCTTGCACATGTTGCTCAAGGAATGAGTTCCAACTTCTGAAGTGATCAGTGGTTCAAAAATGATTATGTTAGAAACTACAGATAAATTATGTGGTAAGGAAAAGTGGGAAATGATACAAGTATTAAATTTAAAGGGTAATGTAATGAAGTTAAACATCATGAACCAATAGTCTTCTGTGCAGCTCAGGGGAGTATATAGCGTTATATGATTGTCACAACTCAGAAAATACAGAATGCATTTTGCAGGCTGTGCTAGTAGGTGCTGGGAGAGGTGGAGAAGATGGGGCAATCCTCTCAGCTCTACTGTTGCTGGGACCAGTGAAACTACCTGTATCAGTGTTTAACCAAACCAAACCACCTCCAGAGCACCAAGCACCTAAAACTCTTTGCAAGCTTTTAATGAATTTCCAGAATCCAATTCTAAAAAACGTTTAAAAAATAAGGCAAAAAGGTACTTAGAAACACAGACCTCAGCTCTGAGTTCAGACCCTAAATATTTTCCCACTTCTGTGGTAACACCTTGTTGCATTTGATCTTTACTCCCGTGTTTATCAGAAATATCCTGTATATCATGGAAGTCAGAGGAGTACACAGCTGTAGTACAACCAGTAAATGTAATTAGTCTGAGAATCATCTGGACGTCACAGATTCTATTGCAAGTATGTAGGTTCATCTAAGGGTGCACAGGAATGATATTTCATACTTAAGATTCAATGTCTTTAGTTTTAATATTGCTGGAAAGTCTTCTATCACATTTGTCTCACAGGGTCTTTTTTATGTGTTTTATAACTTATTAGACCAGAATGTAAATCAGCTTTAGTTGATTTTCACTGAATATATTTAAATCTGTTGGAATTATTTGGATTTTTAAAAAAATTTCTTCTTATACCACATCATTATGAAAAACAGTCAGAAAACCATAAGCCATATGTAGTACGTATCATTTCAGATAAATAGAGATTGGCAATACACAATATAGTCACATACTGCATTTTCTTGGTAGCCTTTTTAAAATCCTCTTAATTATTTACAGCTAGATAAATCATTTAACATTTTAAATTTTAATTATCATCAGAAATCAGCATTTATTATTCTATGCCAAAGTTTTAAACTCTGCATAGATTCTGGATTTCCTCTAGATTTCAATTAAGCTTCTTGCTTTTTTTAATTATTTTTTTTTTCTGGGGTATAATTGAATATATGAAGGACCCATTTAAATCACCACCCTCTTCTCTAAAAAGAGGCAAAATTACATACCCAGCAGCCTTTGAATTCTTGAAATGCCTTCAGAAGTTTTCAGATATTTGTTTTAATAATCAAGAATTTATTATGATGCATTAATTGTGTGCTAAGTTATTAAATAGTAAGTTCAACATATTAATCTTTCATGTTCTTGTTGTCAGTGCTATTTTTAGGAAAGAAGCATTGATTAAAATTCTCCTTTAAAGTTTTTTTGGTTTTTTTTTCTAAAAGAAAGCAGTATGTGTACTTATCAAGATACATATTTGATCTATGGGGAAATGATTGCAAGCAAAGTTTTGATATAGCATATGCTGAACTTGAATTAAAAAGATTTTGGTTATGTAGAGTTCAAATTACCTTTGACATATTTTTGCAGGTTAGTTACAAATTCTCAACTAAACATAGAACTCTTCTTTATCATTGAGCCTTACATCAGATTTTAATCATATTTTGTACCCACAGGGTTTTAGGTTTCCAACAGGCCACCTGTCTCAGACATTAAAAAAATCACAGGACAGATGGGAAGGTGAAAGTGGTTGTCCTTGGATAAAGAAATTCTTACACTGCAGGAACAGTCACAGTCAAGGCTGGCCAATATATCACACATATTACCCCTTTCTTCTAGCATTGCTGTATCATGATTGCAAATTTCCCTTTAGTAGTATAAATATGGAATTCATCACTTATCCTTTTTCTATAGCACGATTCACAAAACCTGTCTCTTTTCCACGTGATCTATGAACCGCTGAGGGATAACATGACAGGCATAGTACTTCAGCAAAAATAGTGTGTCTTGTTGCACATACCAGAGCTCCTGGAATTCCTATGTTGTTTATTAATGACAAAAGGGTATGACTGTTTATTTGGGCAGACCTCTGGCACTGGTTTGATATGTGTAATGTATTTTAATATGTTGAATTTACTAGCCTAAAGAAAATTGGCTGTTGGATAAAAAAAAGGAAAATGATGATGCTTCTTCCTGCGTTTTGTCATTGTTTCCCACAGGAATGATAGTCATTGTACATCACTGGCCAGTGTGTTGTGGACTAACTCTCCATATTATGTAGGAAAGATCCAGCAACACTTTAAAGTGCAAGGGGCAAATTCTGACTTAAGGTGTATGTATCTAGTTTTTGTTAACATGGGTGTTTGTGAGCCAGCAATTCATTTGGAATGATCATTTTGTGATGAATGATCTCTCATTCAAGAGAGGTCTGCTTAACAAAAAATTCTCTTGCATTTGGCCTGTGTGCAGATGCCATTCTATTTTGAGCTCTTTCTACTCTTCCCTGAGACTAAGAAAAAGTGTTAATGGCAGTATATACTGTTCAACAGCTGTTAAGCTTGCAGAAGTTCAATTACAAGCATTAAGCCTGTGAGGTTTCGCTTGACCTGCACAACAGAGAGGTGCTACTTGGTGGCCTGGAGAAAGGTCTGTGCAAATAACCTGATACTGCTGTCTAGCCCATGGCACTGAAGAGGCTAGATGTCCCTGCCTAGAAATTAATACTTTTAGATACAATTTTTAAAGTCCTAGAGAATCCAAATGCAGGGGAGAGAAAAAATCTTTTAGTAGGAGGCTGTAAATTCGCAATGTAGATTGCTTTCTTAGTGTGTCCTTTGTGGAATGCCAGCTATTAATATAATCATTGACTAGGGTGAAATCAGAGTTCCCCTCCCTGATTAACAGTGCCCACCCCTCTGAAAGGAGTGATGCTGACAGTCAGTGTGAGCCCTTAGCTTTTGATCCTTAGGCAGGGGAGGAAATTGAAACTGCTATCTCTATTTTTCTTGCTTGTTCTAACCACTGTGTAAATAGAATAAAGTCATAACTGCAGTGATACTTTGTGCAAAACCTACCCACAGGGGCATCATTTAGGCAGGACCTGAGGACACAGCATATCAGGGTGTTATTGGAGATAGTTGTTGGACAGGTACATAAGGATTGTACCTTGGGTGAGGTACAATCACCTCATGTGGCTGAGAGCGAGGATGTTTCACTTCATGAACAGAAGTGGAATTGTAGAGGTTGGAGGAGCCTGCGGGAACTGAACAATCTCTGTCGTTTAGAAACTCTTGTGATTTATGTTAGGCTGAAGAAATGCAGTTTTGGTCCTAGGCACCTTCCAGATTTCCAGCTTTTTATTCCTCAGTTCAGTGGCACATATTTTTTAATTAATTAATGCTTGCAAAAAGTTTTATGTGGAAATTCCTCTGGTTATTTTGTTTAAATAGTTATATAGGTAGTTCTACTTGTTCCAGTAGTGATCCCCTTTGTAGAGGCTTGGATCTTTTTCAAAGTGTTTACATCTCTATATGAATCTAAGAAATAGGATTGGAAACTCTTGAGTTGGAGCTGGGACATTATTGAAAGAATCAATAAGGGGTTTGTACTTCTGAGCATAGATCTTTGCTATCAGATGCAATCATAATCTTTCTTATGAACTTGCTTGGCTCCCTCTTCAGTTCATTGTTTGACTCCGTCTCTACTGATTTCTGACCCAAATTGCTACTCTCTTGGTAGGTAAAAGACCAACACAGGGAGATGGATGGCAAAGTGCTGGCCCTCTTGATAAATATGAGAGAGTTCCCTTTTTAGTCACTGCAGTGTTGGTTAGTGGATTTGTGGGAAACATTTGAGCCATTAGCAAACATGAGTTGTTCATTCTTTACCGACTGCTATCCGTGAAAGTTTTTTCTCAGAAGGTTTTAAATTGTCTATGAGCAGGGAGCTATCCTCTGCTCTGAAATCTTCAAGAAAGTCTATTCTGACATATAATTTCATCTCCATGGACTATAATAAATTTGTTTCCTCTTGTATTGTGGTGCATATTTGCATAGAATGTAATCTCTCTCTTTTTCTCCTTCCTTCTAACACCCCCACACACACACACACCTTTGTCCTTAATAAATATGTTTGTATTGAAATAAGGATGTGGAAAGACAAGCATGCCTAATATTGAAGGACAGTATGCTTGTGCCTAATACATTAGAGCAATTGTTCAAGAATAATTCATCTTACGTGAAGATTACCAATGTGAGGCTGCCAAGGTCACAGGGACTTTATCAGCCCTACAAATTCTCTTTGTATGTTTTAAAGGGGTAGCCTTAATGTTTCATTAAATTTAGTTGAAGTAATTTTATTTATTTATTAAATTTTGTTTTCTGTATTAAAATATTTGATACTTTTTTATTTTCCTTTTTTTTTCCACCTCATCTTTTTGTAATTTATATAAATGTGGTAGAGTTACTTCTAGATTAGTTCTATTTCTCTCTAGAGCAGCAGTTCCCAAATGTGAGGTGCTGAGCCCAGAGGTGGGTTATGAATGAAACCTTGGAAATGCTGCTTTACAGGATTTAGGTTTTTCCATGAGATATAATTCAATTAGCCTTGTACAGTAAACATGAATGGTGGGGGAAGGAGTGACCAACTGCTGGAGCCCTCTTTTCATTCAGTGTTAAAATAAGCCACTGTCATAGATTTAGAGAAGCTTTAAGTGTAAAGACTCAGACAATTCAGAGATATGGCAAGACTCAACCAGAATATGAAATTATGAAATGTTTTGATTAATTGTGCCCTGCACCTCTTTTAGTGAAGGTAACTCCCTAAAGATAAAGGGCAAAGATAAAAAGTTAAAGGGCAAGACATTTGTTTTCTGTAAATCAAGGAAAGCCTATTTAGTTTTCTAGGGAAGTACTTCACACCAGCTAAGAACTGGCCTATAAACCCTCTAAATATATTCCCACTTCCTTCCTTTCAAGTTATTTCTTCTCTCTGGAATGCCTAGTACCTGCATTTTTTTGTAACAAGCTTTGAATTTAGCATGAATTAGATTAATTTCCTATTTATTAGGGAAAAAACCTGCTGTGGACTGCCTGTGACCCATTGGTCTCCTTGGTCTGTCCAACTAGTTTTTAACTCCTTGATAATATTAAAAGGGGCTTTGCAAACTAATTTAAATATTTTCCACTAGTACTTATATGGATAATAAAGCTGTAGTTTTACAGGGATTTATGTGATTGTGAACTGGGAGTGAGATGGCCTGCAGCATCATATTTAAGAGAGAGAATATCTGCACAAGGCTGTCAGCTAGAATGTTAGTTTGCAT
This sequence comes from Sitta europaea, assembly GCA_013400255.1. Taxonomy (NCBI): domain Eukaryota; kingdom Metazoa; phylum Chordata; class Aves; order Passeriformes; family Sittidae; genus Sitta; species Sitta europaea. The sequence goes on along the minus strand of VXBS01006425.1, from coordinate 394,176 downwards.
TTGGAAGATATTTTGGAAACCCTTGCCAGCATTAGACAAGGTGAAACCCTACATTATAACTACTGGAGGAAAGTCCTATGACTGTTTTTTTCAGTATAATGCCACCACTGAAAAGTTTGTTAATGAATTGATGCCAGTTTTCTAGAGTTTTGCTACATGTGGTATGGTCAAAATCTTGATGTGTTCATTCTTTGTAAAACTGGAAATGACCATTCCATGAACTCCTGACATGGTTATGTAGGCTGCTTCAATTATCTTCCACAAGGAAGGAGAGCAGTGAGTTTCTAACATCATCACCAAAAATAACACAGTCCTCTAAGACAGATACTGTTGACAAAGACAGACTGGCCCCGTGACACCAGCATGAAATCATGAAAGCATCTTAACTCTTGAACAACTTGCACTTAGAAAATCATGTAGAATTAGTTTGGTTTGAAAACCTCTGCACTGTTCATTTATTATTTAATCTTATTTTACTTTGTACAGACAAGCTATCTGGCCTAGTGTGAGGCTTCACACAGCCAATTACTTCAAGGTGTTTAGTTCATATATTATTTAAAGCATAAATCTTGTACAGGCTGTCCATTGATGACCCTGTGAGGAGCTTATAGTAAATGCCTTTCATCATTGCTGACTGACTTGTGTGCACAGATCTACCTGCTGAGCTAAACAGGCCAGTAGAACTGATGCATTTGTAAGATATTGGATTTAATAGCCTTTTTTTTTCATATGCTTAAATGAAGGAAGTTATATATATAGTTGAAGCCCAGTGTTAGGATTTAAGTGAGATTTTATAAAGTGTCATGAGTTGTATTTGTTTCTGCTAATTGAAAACAGCTAACAATTCGTTTTCTATACTTCATATCTGAAAATGCACTTTTGAAGGCATTGCTGGTGTATTTGAATAAGTAAAATGTTGCCATAGGAAGCTACCTAATGTATTCAATAGAATATTCATACAAATTCCCTTTTTAAGACCGATTCTGTGGTTATGTTTGCTCTCCCCCTCCTTCCTCAAATCATCCCTCTCAGGCTGATTTTCAAGTCTAGTGCAGTGATACCAGCAAGGTGCTCTCTGAATAGCTTGGATAGAGACTTGCTCAAGGAATGCAGCGATTGCATCTGATGGGTTTGTGTGCCATTAACAGTGTCTGTCCCACACTGAATGTGCCAGGTATTTAACTGGGGACTGGTACTAATTTCAGAGCTAATACTAAGCCGTTCCACATCAATGCTTACAGCAGGTGGTTTGAATTGACAGTGTAAAGGGAGAAAAAAAAAGTGTGAGAAAATTACCATTGTACTATAGAATTTCTCTGATTGAATTGACTGATTATACTGTCAAAAGAGCATTGGGAAACTGGCAGTGCTTATAAGGAGGAAAGAAATGACAGGATTTTTTTAGAAAGAGGTTCTCTGACTTTGCACAGTCAGATAGTTCAAAACGATGATAGGATTTTATGTTAAAGGTTTTAATCTAGCACTTAAGAAATCTGCATGTTCTTCAATTTAGGGCTTTTCAAGCTAGTGTCTTGTGTAAATTGATCCTGCAGTTTTCTCATTCTATACTAGCTTGCTTTTAATACATACAGGAGATTCAACATGAATCAACCTACAGGATTCACGATGGTGAATCCCGCTTCTCTGAACTATATTTGGGTTTAATTTTTCAAAAAGCCACAAAACTCAAACCAAAATATACCAAAACCCCTCTCCAAGCTGTCACCTTCCAAAGACAACAGCACTGTTGCGTTTGAAGAACAAGTTGTGTTCTCTGTGTAAGACACATGGAGAATGTATATGAAGGTGTACTCAGTGGCATACATGAATAAAGAATGTCTTAAGTGAATTGTCTTAAATGCATTAATACCTAATTCCACTCACTGTCAAATTATTCTTTTCCCACTCAAGATTGATAAAACAAGACCAGACACAAATCAGAGAAATAGTCTGAGTATTTTTTTATCAATGTAAATTAAATTGTTCAATATTGCCCAGTAATCCCGTTAATTTTAAATTATTAACTATGCCCTATGATAGCACTGTTTTGTTTTTTTTTTTCCTTTAAATTCGTGTTTGATGGAACAAATATTTTCTTGATCATATAATCCCACTGATTTCACCTGGTGAAATTTGGAACTTGCTATCTGTTCCATAAAGGGCTGTGCACCTCTTTGCTGATAGCACAAATGACCAGAATTTTCTCTCTGCATAGGCTTCAAGAATGGATAACAAAAAAAAGCCTCCAATCTCTCTTTGCATGGGTGGCATAGAATTTCATGAATGTAAATAAAGTAATATTGCCCAGTTCTTTCTGACATTACAAAACAGAGTTGACATAAGAATTTTTCTTCTACTTTGTCAAAAAAAAAAAGTTGGCTTGTGATGAATAAGAACTAAATAGAAACAAATGTTGATTTCTCTATCAGATACATCTTATAAATCAATCCAGAGACTTATTAACCTTTTGGGTTTTGAAATCATGACAGCTAACCTTATTAGTGAAATTTTGTTCAATCTGTGAAGAGAGGACATAGTATAGCCTGCCAGAATAAATACTCTCATATTTCTTGTACAAATAGGAGTGCATTAATCTCATGAGATTTTTGGTTTATAAAATTGGGGTACCATTGGAAGATAGGCTAAAATGGAAACTGGGAAAGGGGTGTGTGGAAATGGAGACCAGTCTGCTAATCTTCTGTCATAAAACAGAACGTTATATATAATCTAGTTTACGTGTGATGATGTACATAAATATCATTACATTTACAGGCAATACATAGGAAGTGTAATAATTCAAGGAAAGGAAAAATGTTCTATTTGAAAGTATATTAGAAGATGAACTTTTTTTGATGCACCACTTATAGTATTGAAGGCTGTGGCTACCTTACAGTTATTCCAAAACAGCAGGAAACTACATTCCATAGGATTTCTATGGTGACTACAGAGAATTTATCAGTTGCTTCCGAGCAACCAGCTCTAACTTATAGTAACATTAGGATTAATACTTGGAGCTAAGCAGTTCTGCTTACTTTTGAACTGTATCTATGCAGCATATATATAACAGGCACTAGATCTTATAATATACAGACTTTATCAGACCATTTCTAGTTCGGCAAATATAGCAGTAGAATCTGGAAAAATGCAATATCTTTGAATTGTTTTCCTATGCCAATCAAATTGTAAAATTGTTTCTTCTCTTTCCACTTTAAAGAAACTAAATCCTTGCATCTTTCTTCTTTTACTAGTTGTGAATGTTGATATTACAAGGGCAAAAGTATTTTGTTTAGACCAGATTTATCGAGGAAGCATGTTTTCTTCAAGTTGCCATTCAGGCTCTTTACCTGAATAGTATAAAAGGGAAGAATAGTATAAAAGAATGACTAGCATGACTGCTGGATTCATAAATTTAACTTCCCTTTGTGTATGGAATGAAGAGATATATCTTGCTATTTCATAGCTGACAGCATGAATGGTGTAGATTGTCATATTTATAATGCAGGTGAAAAAAGTTGATACCATGTAGCATGCAAAACAAAAATAAAATGGCCGGTGCATTGTAGAAAAGGAAAAGATGTTGAACTGTTTACTATTCATTGTTCCGAACATATTGTTAGGTGGAGATTAAGGATCAATTCTTCTTTTACTAACTGTCACTCTCCCTACCTAGGATTAGGTTTTGGCATAACTCAAGCTCAAGATCTCAACAAATTTATTTGGCTGTCAATTTAATTTGATCCAGGTTGATGAAAGTTAAGTCCAGTTCTACAAAAGGAAAATCAGTACTGTGTATAATCTTCATTGAAAAAATTACTCACCCTTTTTCTTTTCCTCAAGAACCTTTTATATGTTATTATTTATCCAGCATGCACATTTTTTCCTGTTCTCACTCTTCTTTAAATTTAAAATTCTTTTTGTATGTGTCATGGATTCTTATTATTCCAGCTCATAGTCTCACAAGTAGGAGTATTTGATAGAAGGGAAGAGTGAATTACATATCTCTGGAAGTAGTAGGATCTGACACTTTTTAAGTGAAAAGTAAAAACATTTTATACAAGAGAAAACTAATTATAAACAAATGGAGACATTTTAATATGGATAAGTGCATAGTCTGGTGGAATTGCAAAGTAGGCAAAAAACAGAAAGTAGATGTATTTTCTCCATTTTTATGCAGACAGATACGAAATCACAACCCATGGGCAATGCTTCAGACATATTGAAACCACTGACTCAAATTTTAGTCAAAAAGTGTTTGCCAACTGCAAAATCTTAAAAAGCTCTTCTGAATTTTTTTTTTGCCTATCTCTAAAAATCAGTTAAAAACTATCCTCATAGCAGTTTGGAAATGACATAGAACATAGTTTACTTTGGAAAGGTTGGAAAATTAGTTTTCCAGTATTTTGGGAGTTCTGTAGCCCTCTGGTGGAATGTAAGGAGAATCTACAAGGAAAATATTTTTAACTCCTTTTTTATTCATTCTTTTTTACCAGGTAGCTGAGTAATATATTCTTTCCCTAGCTGTTTATACAGAAGTGGTGCAATCGGTCATAAAGCCTAAGTATGCAAGAATTGCATGAAAAGCCAATATCATCCTCTTTGTTCAAGTTTTGCAATTTGCAATGGTGCAGGATGAAAGAGATAAAAAGTCTTAAATAATTTGTCTGGTTGGGGAGAGGGTGCTTGATGAGAAGGGCAGCAAGAATTTTACATGTCTTGACCAGAAACGTTCAGCTTTTCTGATCAGAGATGTTCAGGGTGTGTCCCTGAAAAGATGGTTTTGTGAAGAACAACTCTTGGATTTGGTTGGGAACTGCTACTTTGTTCTCACATGGAAGTTTTCTTGTTGAGAGAATGAATGAAAAGCAACATGTCTTCCCGAGGAAGACATGGTTATAGAAGAGGAGTAAATAGTGGCATAGCAGTGTGGACTCATGCAGCCTTAATAAGGGGAAGTAGAAATCAGTTTCCTTTAGTGTAGCAGAGGTGAAAGAAGAAGAGCACAGTCACAGCAGTCCTTTTTGGCATGGAAGTAGGAGACAGCAATAGCAGTGGTCCTGCAAGAAGTTGTGAGGCATTATCAACTTGTTTTTCAGGTGGCATAACCTCATTGCAATCGATTTTTAGTGAAGACAATGGGGCATGACTCCTATTGATGTACATGGAAGCGGTCATGTCAGAGTGAGTAGAAAGGCAATAGAAAATAAAATCACAATTAAGAATAAAATCTGGAGTTTTGGGAATGGAGAGTTCTGCTGAATATTTGTTAGAGAATGAAAGGAAGACAAAGTAGTCAATTCTGGTGGGGAGAAACACATGATTCCTCTTGGGCTGGGCTGTGAGCTCAGTTTTTACAAGAGCTGTGTTTGGAAAGGGAAAAACCATGAGTGCTTTCTGGGGAAAGGAGATTCCAAAGGTGGGACCTGAAAAGGCTCTACCCTTGCTGTATGGCCCAGCTGGTAGAATAAAACCTGCCAAAATAATAGCCTGTGAATCTGAATTTTCTACGAACTGACAGTGAGACATAGAATCACAGAATCAATTAGGTTAGAAAGGACCTTTGAGATCATAGAGTCTGACCTATGAACTTAAACCACCTTGTCAACTAGACCATGGCACTAAGTGCTACATCCAGTCTTTTCTGTAACACCTCCAGGGATGGTGGATCCATCATCACCTTCCCAGCCCATTCCAAAGCCAAGTAATCCTTTCTGTGAAGAACTTCTTCCTAATGTCCAACCTAGACCTTCCCCTGAAGTAGCTGAAGACTGTGTTCTCTCATCTAGTCATCAGTTTCCTCGGACACCCACTCTCAACTGGCTACAACTTCCTTTAAGATACTTGTAGGAGGTGATAAGGTCTCCCCTGAGCTTCCTCTTCTCCAGGCTAAACAATCCCAGCTAACAGAAACTCAAATTCTCCATCATGGGAGTTTGCATTGGCCAGGAAAATAAATGGCGATTCTAAGTAGTCCAATGCTTCTCAAAGTGGATCTGACAAATTTTAATAATTTTGGTGCTCAGCCAAAACCAATTTTTTTGATGACTCTACAGACATATAGTATATGTACCAGTATTCCTGATCTCATAAATAAATTATTTCTGTAAAACAATAGAAACTAATTCTGTGCTGTGGCAGGAAGAAAAGCAAACTGTATCTTCAAAATGGAAAGATGCTTGACTAGCAGTACCACAAAGGGTTTTTTATATTCTCCATTCCTTTACTACCAACTCCATTTCTACAAGAGCCTAACGTGTTACTTGCAGAACGTGTCTACTTCTGAGCATCATAAAGATTTCGAAATTGTTGTCAGGATTTCTGTTTGAATATTAACTGTGTGGCATAGTAGTTCTGTATTACTCCAATCCCAGCTTAATTAAGATATACCAATCAGAACTGGGAGGCCAGTGAAGTTGCAAATAAAACAGGACTGTTTAAATGGAAGCTTATCCTGATATTGTCATTTGGCAAGATTAGGTTGCTATTAGATTAGCTTTGGAAATGCTCCTTTCTGACATAGGAAGTTATGTGCAAAATATATGCAGATTGAATTTCCAGGTGCTGCAGATGTTGCTGAGATGCAACATCTATTTGTTAGATTGTTTGGAATACACACAGCAGATCTGCTTAAAAAGGATAAGCAGGTAGTCTCTACAGTCCCTAACTCACCAGCATGCTCACCTCTTGCAGGACATTCTTTTGTCTTTATTTATTTCAGCCCAAAACAAATTCTAAGATCTGCAAGAAGAACTTTTTATCTTAAAACCATGAACACATTTCTTTCTTTTCTGCAGAATTTCAAGACTAAATCCTTTGTTAGCTTCTTGAGAAAGAAATTTAATTGCTCACAAGCCAGGATGCTTTGTGCCAGGTTACAGGCTGTAGCCACTTCTTACTGCCAAGTTCTGAACCCCTGAAAACAAGGGCTTATAGAACTGCTGACACAACCTTAACTATAATAATGTGAATGACACCACCATAACACTAATGATAAATGGCACACATTTTAAAACATTTAAAATGATCATAGCCTTAAAGTCAAACACATCTGGGATATATTAATGGTATATGAAATGCCCTGTGTGAATCTGAATTATGAACAGCATAGAGATGGAAAGAGATAAATTGCATAATAAATCACTTTACTTATTGTATTGTTTACTTTAAAAAACCCGTATATACTTTCTGTTTATGCAGCATGTCAGATGTTTGAAAAAAGATGAATAGTTCTAAATTCATATTTATTCCAAAGAATGAATATTTAGCACTCTGTTGTGTCACACTGACTTCAGAGAAATAATTACAGGATATGGTTTTACCAACAATGATGCTTAGAGGCCATTGAATTTGTATATATTTAGTGTAGTTTTATCTTCTGATCAGTTTGTTCTTTTTCATGTCACAAATTTATGGAAGTCAGGTGTTTTTCAACCCTCATTTTTAATTTGGCAGAGATGACTTATGTATCTGATGGTGCTAAATCGATAATTGAAAAAAATGTTTCTCAGTGTTTCATCCTTTACTGTTTTGTAGTACAAAACTTGTGTAATAGTTCTAGATTTTATTTCTTCCAAGTGTCACTTAGCCAAACTGATTAAGCACAAGGGATTCCAAGAGCTTTCCCAATCTTTCTTATCTATAAGAATGTTGGTTCTGTGCAAATAAGTCAGCTGGACTTATTTTAAAATGCTTCACTCAGTACTGAAGTAATAATAATTTATGTGCAAAATTCAGACATGCATCTGAGAGAGGAGGATTTTTCAAGGGGGCTGTCCGTGTGTCAAAAGCCCCACAGTCAGCTTAGACCTATCATGATAAAGTCACAAACATCTATTCCACCCTGTTTCACAGTGGCACACTGATTCTCATCTTTATTCTTCTCTTTTTTTCTCTTCTTTCTTCCAGGTTTTTTGTGGTTCTTTTTGTTGTTGTTTTTTTCACTCCATCTTTCCCCCTGCCTGGGCCTTCGGGGATGCTCTCATTGCTTTGCTTCAGATGTTGAGGAGCCCAATACCAAAGCTTTCCTTTTCTAGAACAGATTTAAAGGTGACATTCAAACATCATTTTTGGATAACTAATGTTATTGTATACAGGGAGGAGTAACACTGAACATTGAGCACTGAGCAGTATTTAGTGCATTCAGTGCAATAATTGACCTTCTTTTTCTTCTTGCAAACATGGACTTTACTTTTTGTGCTTATTTTTTATTTTGTCTATTTCTCATTTTCCTTTTGTCTACCACCAAGGCCCTCTTTGCTCTTTTACTTCTTGAAATGTTTCTCTCAGAAATTATGCTTTTTTACTATTTTCTTTTCTGTCCCATTTTTGTTTTCAATTTGTTGGCAACATTGAGTTCTACCCCTGCTGACAGCTCAGCTCTGGAAATTTTGTTTCCAGCATATAATTTATTTAATCTACTATATTGAAGAGCTAAACAGGCTCCTCCCTTTTTCTTCCTGCTGTCGTCAGAAAATGCAACATTCCTTATGGATGATAATATTCTCAGTCACTATTCTTAATATAGTCTTAGAAAAATAACAGAATAATAAGACATGTAAGAAAAAGCAAAATTAGTAAATTTTGTAAGAGTATGAGTTTAAAATATGTTATTTTCTAACAGTATTTTTTCCCTACTCTTTCTTCTTTAAGGGTATTTTCTGAAAAAAACACTTGAAATATAGAGCAAGTTTTCTCTTTTTCTGCATTTACTGTACTGTAAAGTTTAAGGAGAAGTATTTTCTTTTTGCCAAAGTGTAATCTGGAGGTAATATTTTTATTTCAAATGAAGCTTGACTGGAGGAAACTTTTGCTTCAGTACACAAAAGGCACAAATGGAAATTCCACAGAAAGATAGTAACAGTATGATCCTGGTGTTCTAAAAATAAGTGTGTTTTAATGTAATTTATAAATCTTAAACTTTCAATTGTATATTATTCTACATATAAATAGTAATCTTGTTTCTTCACGGTTTATCACACAGCAAATTAAAGATGGAAAGTGAGATTTTAGAGTTTTCAGAAAAGCAAAAATATTATGAAGAAGGAAAACTATTTTGAAAGGGTTTTTTTAATTACTGATTATTTTATTATCTAAAGGCCAGGTTCTGTGAAATGCAGCTTACCAAAAATAACAAAATAGCCCTATTTAATCACACACTGTGACTTGAAAGAGCCAAATTCTTAATATCCAAGATTTCAAACAAAAGTAGCAAGTTCAGCAGTTCTGAAAGATGGAATGTATCCCAAGATATTTTTTTTAAGAAATGGAAGAGGGGTTTTATTATAGTGTTGCTAGTAGTTATGTATAATCTGGAAGTTATTTTGTATTTTATCTTTTGAAATATTTGTGGTTTGGATTGATTATAGATACATATATATATATATATTGTCAAATCTCATTGTAATAATTTTGAGAGATTTATTTGGAGGTTGTCCATAACATTTTAAGATCTTAGGTTTCTGTTCTCTTTAGGGAATTATTCGTTCTATAATCTCTTTCAAAAATACTCTGCAATAAAGGAGTTTGAGTCTTGAGAAAATCTACAAACATGTTCACAGCTTGAATTATGCTGCTTATAATACTTAGAGGCACTGAAATACTGAGCTGGTGCTCCAGGTTCTCCGTCATTTCCTCTATATTCTATACAGATTATTGTACACTGACAACCCATTGTGTGTCTGAAATGTAATGCTCCTGCATAGAATCCCAGTAAGTCTCAGAGTACATTTATTCATTAAGAGCTATCTATCAAAGCCAGCAGAACATTGATGTGATTCACAATATCCCTTAAGATGGTGTCGTCTATTTTATTAAACTATTCACCGTATTTTTGTATAAAACGGAACTTAATATGGGCTGTGGTCCAGAAAAGCACTTTAGGCAAGTATGTAATGTTGAACATAAATAGTTTCACTGACCTGGGTGACATGAATCATTATCTTATAATTATTTATATATTTATTTCTATATTTAAACTTCCTATGGAATCAAACCCAAAGGCAAACCATCCACTCAAGGGAGCCACAATTTTTTTTAAAATTTTTTTTTTTATAATTTTACTTATAACCCAATATTATTTTTTACACTTACTGTAGTAAATGCAAAGTACTAACTAATGTATTATAAAAGACTCACTTCTTTTTTTATTTTAAGACCATTATCATAGACCTGATCTATATAGTGTTCTATGACTAAGAACTTTTACTTTCTGGAACTCTTAAAATAGTTTTGGAGAACTTTCTTTTTTTGATAAACAGTGAAAAAAGCATTGTGATTAATTGTGTCCTAAGGTTTGCAGTTGCACAAGCTCTAGCATTTAAAAGATTAGGCCATCAGATTTATTTTGAGATGAATTTGCAGAGACCCTGTCAGTTATTTTCAAAAACTATGGTTGTGATTTGGCAAGGGAGGTGGCAGGGTAGATGCACATAGGTGCCACCAAGCTGTGTGTGTTTGTGGCACTTACGTGTACATTTGTTTGTGTAGTGTTTTTTCAATAGAGAGCTGGTAGAGATCATGTCCTTTCACCCCATTGTGGACTTTATTCAAAGCCTACAGAGATAAGTGGAAAGACTGTTGACTGTAGTCTTTGAATTCTTGGCATAAATCATTCAGCAACTGATTGATATAAATACATTTTGGCACCTAAAGATTCTATAATCTGAGCATCTGGTAGTGATAGAAATGGCTGTGGGCAGGTGGTGTCACCCTCACTTTCTCCATTTGAGTTGCTTTATCATACACTCATGTGTGCATCATTATTTTTTCAAATGACACAGAGCAAGCGAGGATCAAAAGTGGTCCCTAAGACTTTTCTCTAAAACTAAATAATCCAGTGTGTTTTGTTTTTTTCTTCCTTTCTAAATTCAAAGCAAAGAAATCTGTTACATATATGTACATGTAGGAAAGTGTGTGTGTGTATGCATGTACGAATGAGCCATATTATGCCAGTAACTGGTTGCCTAAATAAAAATTTCCTAGCCACCTGTCTCAGGTGACTTGTATTCTGCTGTTACAGGAGTGTGAGTGTAGCATCCATAGGCATACCCAGCATAGCTTCAACCAAAAGTAGTCAGGCTGTAGCAACTTGGATGTCAGCACACGCTAAGTGCCCAAATATGCAAATAGCCTGCTGGCTGCCTCTCTGCAGCGCGCCTGGGGACCAGTAATACAGAGCTTTACCATCATTCATACCACATCTAGCTTTGGTCTGCCTGCACTCACACATTCACACCTCTGCTTGCTGCCGAGACAAAGCCCTGGTGGATTATTTGGAAGACAGTGTCTTGTTACAATTTCCTGTAAATGTGAAAATGGTCTTTTTCTAACACTGTTCTAAAGGGAAGAAACTGCCTAAGAGAGTGTATTGTGAACTCCAGTGTAGTTTTTTGTTCAGCTTCTAATGTTGAGTAAAGCACGGGATCTCCGTGGATTAATTGAATATGGGTCAAATAACTGTATCCAAAGAGTCTACCTGTGCTCCTGCTTCTGTCATTTCTGATGCCTGAAAAGCTGTTGCCTCCACATGTTCTGCTTCAGGTGCCAATGCATGCTCCAGGGAAAAGGACACACTTTGCATCTATGCATGTCAAGATGAGAATAATCAATCAGGTTTTCTTGCACCCAAATAAAAAAATCTTTGAAAGACTGAAGTTTCAGTTCCTTTGTAAATGGATTATTTTGCTTTAATTTTTTTCTGAAGAGCCTTGTTTTATAAAACAACAGCTAAGATTCAAAGATAGAATAGGATACTATATTTTTCAGCCCTCTGAAAATGCAAATAGCCTATGCTATAATTCAATGCAACTAGATTTTCTGTTTAGCTAGAATCCAGTTCACTGAAATAATTCAGAATCAAAGAGGTGCCTTCTCAGTTAAAGGGGAGAAAAACTAGACCAGTTTCATTAAAAAATGTGAATAGTCAAGAATCCGAACATGTAATTCTTTATAGCAATGGTGAAATGTACCCTCTAGTTTCAAATGTTTAAACTTCAGCAGTTCTCATGCAGATTAGATAATTGTTTGCCTAAATGCCAGCTGTGGATTCAACTGCTGGTTAACTGGCCAAAAATGTGGATTTGCAGGTGAATAGAAATACTTACACGTTTTACTGATGTTGGAAACCGCACAGAATTGAGATTTTAACTTTACAAATATTTTTTTAAAAGTCACACTGCTAAGTATTTTACATACATTTTTTTCTGTTGTCTCATAATTCATCAAGCAGTAGTTGCAAATGCATGCTTTGGAGATCTGTAGAAGTGAATGGTTTTAGAAACTCACTTTATATTTTTCAGATAATAAAATTTTGCATAAGCATAGTTTATAATATTCTAAATTAGTGTTTGATATTTCTCTATGACCATTGCTATTGATTTTGTGACCATTTTACTAAATTAAACTTTTATATTTGAAATAAAAAAATTATTACTTTGAAATGAAACAAGAGGTATCAGGCATTTGGCTGGACCCACTTTAAGCAATCAGAATTTGCTGGTGTATCTGCTGCTGAAATAAGTGTATGTGCTAGAAGGGTGGAAAAAAATCCCAAAGCAACCAATCATAGCCCTTGCTAATACCTCTATGGCAGCTAAACCAGAAAGAAAATGGAAGAGAGTCAGAACAAAGGTCTAATAGCTTATTTTGTTTTGGGAACAAAAGTAATGTAATTTTTACCAGTGTGGGCTAAGTTACACTTACCCAAGTTATTGGGCAGGGAAAGAAAAGAACCCTGTTAAAGACCTAATGATAAAATGATTTAAGCTCTTTAAGCATATCCACCCTCAGTTCTTATGTTGTAGTTTTGGTAGTGGGTGGGGAGGGCTTGGTTTTGCGAAGTACTGATTTGGGGAAGTTTATGAAATAGGTCAAAGAACATCTGTTAAATGTGATCAATGTCACTATGTTAGAATTCATGTTGGTCTAAATACAGACTTTCTTTTTTCCTTTTTCTTTTTTTCTTTTAAACCTGTTCTTATTTTTTCATTCCATTAGAGAGGAAGTAGTAAAAAGACTGCAAATTCTTTCAGCTTTTTCATATGGTCTCTAGTCTTTCATATGTTTTGTGCATCTTCTTTTCCCATTTTGCATTATCTCCAATTAAATAACATTTTCAGTACAATGTATTTTGAATATTCTGTATGTTCTCAGTATTTCAAGAAATAAGCTTATACATTGTGACACATAAAACAAAAGCAGAAAAGACACAAGAATGCAGCTGTTTATTACTAGCTGATGAAGAATTAAATAACTTTTCTGGACCATCTGCAAAGCTTACTCATATGGCCTCTGCTTTTTACTGTCGTAAAATGTAGCTTTTGAATTAGTGGTGAATTGGAGCTCTGAAATTATCACTACTAATCATGTATTGTGAAAGAATGGAAAATATACTATTCACAGAATCACTAACTATTGCTTGATTTTATGGTTACTGTATTCATTTTCTATGACAGTGGCATATTCTAACATGTCTTATCTCTTGCCTTATCTCTTCTTAAATTAAAGTGCTAGTAATGAGGGAAGGGTATGCCCCTAATCCAAGGTTAGGAGGTGAGAAGGATTAATTTAAATGGGGTCACAAGATTTTCACCTCTCCCTTCACTGTAGACTTACAGCAGACAGCCCTTCACAGGGTCAGGGAGAGTTATGTGAGTCACAGGGCCTCTGGAAGCAGTGGCAAGGTGGAGCAGGGGTGCATATTGGCTTTTTTCCCTGAATGCTACCATTCTCAAAATGAGAAACAAATTACAGGGAGAGATGGTTGAATTTTGCTTCTGTGTGGCATTGCAAAACAACTCTACACTTTGGTTTGGAAGGAACATTCCAAGATCGTATGTTCTAACCCCCTGGATAACAGTCAGGAGGCAAAAGCCTCTGTCTGATTATGCAGCTGCCCAACTGCAAGGGTCAGTTCAGTATCTCAGGATTGTGGGAGACTCAATTTATCTGTCAAACCCCAAGGGATGGAAAGGAAGGACATGGGGGGGATACCTCTATTGGTGCTTTCCCAATCTGATACTTTTTAGGAACTTGCTGAGAATGCACCTCATCCTGTCATCCAGGTCTTTAAAGAAGACATTAATTGGTATTGGCTCCAATATTAATCTCTGAAGGACTGCAGTAGTAAATTAGTTGCAATTGAACCTTCTACCACTGAGCACAACCTTTTGAGACCCGATGGTTCATACAGCTTTCCACCCATCTTACTGTGCACTCTTCAAGTACATCTCTCATATATCTCTAGTTTGGCTTAGGACTACAGATGTTTGTGAAGTCAAGGTAAATGATATCATTGACCTGCCTGTGCCCACCCATTTTAAGCAACCATTTCATAAGAGGCAGCTGAGTTGGTTAGGCATTATCTGCCCTTGCTAATTTATGCTTCTACTCCCTGTCACATCTACTGTTTCATCTGCTTGTAAGTGGCTTTGAGGATTTACTCCATGACCTTATCAGTACTACCAGGGATGTGATTATGAAGCTTCCCCCAACTCTGTAAAACAAGCTTCATCTTCTTCCTTTTCTTGTTCTGCTGGTCTGCAGAGGATACGTCCCGTGACATTGTGCATGTTTTTTAATTCTCTGATCTTTCTCTATAAATTCTCAGATGACTTGGGTTCATTGTCCTCTTTTCTCTCTCTTACCTCTGAGCTTTCCTCCCTGCTATCCAGGAGCATGAAGAACTGAAGTGTATCAGGCTGCTCAAGGCAATCAAATGGACCAAAGACATGGAGGGCAAAAAGGGGAAGTATGCCCTTCTTGAAGAAGAGGTGCATCTTTGCTGAGTCTCTGAGCTTATTTCTCTTCCCAACTGATCTTAATCTCCATCTCTTGCTGCCAAAGATAGTCAAGTCCTTTTCATGATATTTCTCTCCCTTCACCCTGTTTAAAAGTGTTACAAGGCCAGATATCTCACCTCATTATCCAAAGTCCAGGGGGGAAATTGAGAACAGAAAAGCAGAATGTATCCACAAAAACACCCAAATATATGTAACTCAAACTTTATGGGAACCCAAAATACAAGA
Organism: Sitta europaea; assembly: GCA_013400255.1. Classification (NCBI taxonomy): domain Eukaryota; kingdom Metazoa; phylum Chordata; class Aves; order Passeriformes; family Sittidae; genus Sitta; species Sitta europaea. The sequence continues at coordinate 379,156 of VXBS01006425.1, read as the reverse complement.
GAGCAGAGCCAAATCTGTGTATATGATCAAGGGTGTGTAGCACTCTGCAGAAAATGTAGCTGCTGTCTATGAACACAGTGTCTCTGGGAACAATGTGCCTTCCTGCCCAGGCTGAAGACTGTGGGTACCATCAGAGCTCACAGAAGAGCAGGAGGTAAATGGAGAGGGTGGGATCCATTCCAGGGAGCTGAAATCAGCCAAGACAGTTAACGAGTGCTCTTGGAAAGGCACTCTGACTGCAGCCAGCTACCTTGAAAATGAACATTTGTAATGAAGAATGTGTCTTGCACAAAACACATTCATTTCGAGGCAAAGGGAGTAAAACACACCAAAAGGAGGATGGTGAAGAATATTCCTTGTCTGCTGAGTGAACTAGTGTCTCCTGAGTATTGGAATACTTGATGATCCACAGCAAGGGATTCTCCTATTATGTATGAGGGCTGCTAAACATTTAGAAGAGACACTAGCCAGCACTTTGATACATAACTCTGACAGAGGGAGGGGATCTACGTACGTACATAGAGAGATAAATAACAGAGGTTAGTTATAGCTTTCTTTCCTCAAGTCCAGAGAGCTGTGGCTTTTTCTGTTTGTATTTTCAATATCTGGATTGGGTGGTTAAAATAAGATGTTTGCTTTTGTTTGTATGCAAAAGACACCACTTGCCCTCCCCTACCCTCTCCTTCCCCAGATCAAAAACCTAACAAACAAAAAAAAAAAAAAAAAACAACAAAACACCACCAAAAAAGAAGGTGGTACAAGGACTGACATTGTTCTCTGGTAATTCACTTTTAGTCAGATGTAGCTATGTAATTCAAGAAAGAAAAAGGATTTCAGATTTCAGTAAGAGTTTGAGGGGAGAGAGGTGAGGAACAATTCAGTTGTGTATTTTCTTGTGAACTAAGCTTTTGAAATAATCTTGGTTGTAGAGTTCTATGCTATAAGGGAAAAATCACTGTGTTTCTGGATGTGCTTCACTCAGAGGTGTGCATATTTAGAAGAAATTGAGTACTGCAGGGAACCAGATGTTGTGACAATCCCCAGCTGGGTTTTTGGCATCTAATGGCAATAGTCACCCGGTTTGAGCAGAGCAGAATGTGCCACAAGACAAGCTCTGCTCAGGGGAGTTGAGGCTGAACATTCATCATTTGTGCTTAAGTTTTACTTAAGTTGCATAGAGATTGTTTCTAACTCTGGCAAGACCCAGAATAGTATGTTTCAAGTTAGTGGAGTCACAAAATTCTGAAGAAATATAGGAAATTATAACTGCATGTGGTACTATAAAATAGATAACACTCGCAATAAAATATTGTTAAGTGTTAAAACGAAGTGTATTATATTCTAGCACAGAATTTTAAAATGGACTCAAATGCATGGATTAAAATAATGTTTGTATTAATTTAAGCCTCCCTAATTCTACTAGTAGGTTACAGGGTCACAAAATGTGAGAAAAAGCTGGTTTTACTATCAGGACCTCTTATGCCTTAAGGATTTGTAAACAGTTCATAGACCATGCAGACCCCACTTGGCTACACATCTTAACGGCCTCACATGAAGATGTTATTTAGGCTACCATCTAGCTGTTTTTAAACAAGATTTGGTATTAGTCAAACTTTAGTTCAATTCAAAGACTTTGCTGTGTATTTTAAGAAACAAAAGTAAAGGTTTCAAGCTAGAGAAGTTAGATTAGCAGGGTATAAAAAAAGCTTTTAGAGCAACAAAATGTTTTTTGAACCTGGAAAACAGAATAAATTAATGAGTTATGCTGTATTTTTACAAACCACTGTGAAGAGAAAGAAATCAAGTGAACAGAAGCCCTGAGGAACCTGGCATAGATCTGTTGTAGGATCCCATTAGAATGCAGTTCAGGAAGTTGGCTGACGTATTTGCCGTGGTTATCACTGGCACACTGTGTATTATTTATTTCTATCAGCTACTGAATGGAGATATAGAAACATATGCTGTCAATTATATTGAAATCTATTTTCTTCTGTGTCTGTGGTTTCATTACATGGTTGAGTTCCACCAAGGTCCAAAACAAACCACTGCCCCCACACAGCCTTAGGTTGCTGATGATGCTGAGAGAGAATTTAAGATATTGACTGGTTGTGTTTATTAATGTTTAGCACTTTTCATATTTCTAAGTAAGCATTTCTAAAGGAATGGCCAGATTCCAAGTGGGCAGTTTCATTCTGGCAACCCTTATTGTTCTGACAGCTTCAGCTGAGTATGTAGTCTTGCTCCTATCATCGCCTTTCCTTCATGAATATGGTAAGCTGGTAGTGCTTAGAGATGTGTTCCCAGTCATTCTCTGCCATCCTGTCTATATGGGCACTTGCACATCCATGTGGTAAACTGGATTAAGGAACCTGTAAACTAATCCAGTCAAAATCTTGCAGTAATTTTAGCCTTGTCTATTCCCAGGTGGTGATGCAGAATGGGAAAAGCAATACAAGTGTTGAGAGGGATGTGCTTTCTTTCAGCTGTAAAGCTAGTCTATGCCAGTTTAATGTGTTTGTGTAGCTATGATCTTATTTATTCCTGTATGCAGCTACCAAATGTAGCATATTTTGGCAGTATATGAAATAATATCTATATTAACGGGCATCTGTCTGTTTCGGGTGAAGGGCTAAACATGTTTCAGAGAAGTCAAGGGGGAGCAGTCTGTTCGTTGAAACAGGTTGCTGCAACTGTTCAGTTTACTTTGTTTCTTTTCCAGAAGCAAAAATAAAAATATATCCACACACTGCAAGTGTTGTAGGGAGAGTTCACTAGCAAATATAAGTAGAGCTAGCTTCTACACCTCATCCCTAATGCATGTGTTTCTGTGTGTCCTGGATTCTGAGACTGATGGGAGCTCACTGTACACCATCAGCTCTCAGTTGGCTTATGGTGATGTCAGTAGCAGGGCTAACCTCTCACATGTCTTTCAGTCTCTAACAGGAAAGCTAAATATACTTTCCTTTCCCAGATTTTTTTTTTTCTTCTTTTTTTTTCCCCCCCTTTTTTCTTTCTTTATTTTTTCCGCTCCTCTTCTCTTTGGCTATTTTAACTATGTTGGGGGAAAGAAAGCATCCTTGAGGAAGTGCTCCTTAAGACAAGGTCAGCTTAGATTTACTGAAAGACAAACTGAACAGCAACTGTTTTCTATGTCATATAGGTTATGATGTGCTGTGATATGGGGCCAGTTAGAAAGCTGATGAGCAGTTGCAGCAAAGAAAGGGAAGCAGCTTTTTGGAACCTTCCCAGCTCATATGAGCATTGCTCTAGCAGCTGCAGTAAAAGCAGTGGGAGGCAGCATTCCATAGCAATGAGACTGATTTAAATACTTAGGTTTTAGAGGTGTTTGGATAGGGACTACATCTTCAATTCAATAATTACACAGTATTTTTATAGATATAAAAATACTTTTCAAAACTACAATTTAAAAAAAACCCTCTAGAGTTCAGTTTCACCTAACCCACAAGCTGGACTCGCCTACATTAGCCTGAATGATAAATTCTGATTTATTTATGATATCTATGCATAATGTCACTGAATATAATGGATTACTTTATGAATAAAGTTTTTGGTTGGTTTGGTATCTGTGAGGATTTGAAAATGTATTACATAAACTAAATGTGACAAGTTTTTCTGGCATGCTAATACTGTGAGTCTACCAGTTAAGTTATTGCTTGGCTCTTGATTATATTGGAAGTAAGTGGTAAGACTGAAATTAGAAGCTCGGATCACCAACAAACAGCCTTTCCTATTGGCATTATTTGCATAATATAAATATAAAACTGTGCTCAGCATGCCCCAAAAGCATCTGCCAAAATATGTAATATAAACTATATCATCTGTGCAAAACAATGAAAGAATACTAGTATCTCATATTTTATACTCAGAGGCTGATATTAACTGCTCAAACAAGAACCACATTCCAATATTACACGATAGAGTGCAGATCCAAGGACGAAATTTGGCTCTAAAAGACTGAATAGAAATTATTCTTAGAAAGGCTTCAATTATCTCCACAGTAAAACTACTAGAATCCTCATTTTCGTCACTACAGACACTTGATGAAAGTAGCAGATGGCCACACAAAGCATCCATGCTATTTTGTTTGAGATTTTAATGTAAACTGAAATCATAAAATAATTTAAATAAGACTTTTAAAATTGGCACAAGAATTCTTAGTTTTTGAGGACTGTAAGTCTAAACAAATCTTGAAGTAATCAGAAAATCAAACTTCTACCTAGGTTTGTCTCATTCTGTTACTGTCATACAGTCATCATGTTTTATTGCCCAAATGTTCTGCTAACATTTATTGTTATCATATATTAGGCTAATATCTCCTTTTATACAGGTCATTAATAGAAGACTCTAAAATTTAGAGTGGCTTTAGCATTTCAGTTAAAAACTACTTGGTAGGAAAAGTTTATTATATTCAGCCAGATTTCTGGCACTGGTTTTGGTCTGTTTGTGGCTGTCACTTTTCAGGGATGCTGGAGGCAATTACGAGACTCCTGTTCTCTGATTTCTCTACAGGGGACAGTCACAACTGGGGGGTTCAGTACACATGGGTGTATCTTTACCAGCCCTTGCCACAGGTCATATAACCACAATAGTCAAGATCCCATTTTGTCATGTCAGTAGTATCTGTCAGCAGGCTAGAAATGTGGGAATTAGCATTTGCACCTTATTAAAGCTATGGTAAACTCTGTTGCTCAGTGGAGTCTTCAAGTGCCTGGAAGGCATTAGACATCACACAGATACGTTGACTCCTGCGTTATGGGGAACACTTCAGCTGCTTTTTCTCCCTTGCTCTTAAGAGCCTGATTTTTTCCTGTCTTATGATTTTGAAGCAGGCATTCCTAGGAATACAAATAATAGCTGTATAAGCTGAAATCACAGCAACTGCTGTTGACGACAGTCATGATTTAATTATAAAGATTGACTCTGTGTATCGCTTCATCCCTAAGAAGAGATGAAAGGATGTTGTGAAGTATGCTATAACCATTTTACAAAGGAGTTTAGAAAAGAAGGCAAACCTGAAAACCCCATTCTGAAAGGACAGCTAAACAGTCAAATTCTCTGAGTGAAAACAGTGTCTCATAAAGGTTAATTCAACATAAGTTTAGTAAAGTAAAATTGAACATGTTATATCTTTCTGTGTTTTGTTCTCCTTTCATTTTTCCATTTAGTCACATTGTTGAGATGAGACTATATCCCAATCAAACAGTTATAGGATTATTAGGATGATTCCCACTTGACAGCATAAGGTTGGAGATTTAATTTGTTCAGCTGCTGTGAGCTTCCTGAAACAACTGTGTACCAAAAGAAGGATTCTACATTTTTTTTTCTCATTCTGTTTTTCAAATATTTACTCTTATGAAATAGCTTAGCACTAAGGGTCCATGTTGTACTTAGAAATCAATGAAGTTGGGCAGGCACATCTGGTGACAGAACTAGACTCTACTTCTTTTTTCTCCCCTCTTAATTCTTCAATAGCAGGAATTACCAGAGATAGTATTTAAAAAAAAAAAAAAACAAAACCCCTGTCATATTTGAATTTAAATTAATCATTTTGACTTAGATTTTTTTTTCATATTACAGCATTATGCTTGTTTTTTTTTTTTCCTCTTTTTTGAAGTAATAGCCACAACTTTAACTGATGCCAAATTATGTATTTATATCACAGATCAGGCTGCAAATTCATTCTTTTCCAGAGAGGCAGAAAGATCATGTAAAACTGGTGACCACATGTTGACAGGCTGCATGATTTAGAAAAATCAGAAGCAATCATTTAAAAGAAAAATGTTTTATTTTCTGCCAGCAGAGTATAATGGAGAGAAATTGGTTGGTATTATTTTTAAAAATTGCTCAAATCACTGTAGTTAATATAAAATTGTCTCTGGAACTATTTCCTGTAAGTTAACCAGACATATGATTGTATCCTTTCTCTTTTGAATACTGAAGCTCACATTTCATCTGTCTTGTGCAGAGTCTGTCAGGTATAATAGCTCTTTGTGATGGTTGCTTCTTTTCTTCTTTCTTTTCTGTAGCTAAACCCTCACCCACAAACCTTAAGCAATTGCTGGTTTTAAGCATCACTCAGTAGCTATTACTAGCAGTCTAGCAGTCACAGCACCTCTTTCCTCTTCTGATGAGCTTGTAGATCTGTCAACAGGTGAGATCCAAGAATAACATTCAGTGTTAAAATTTCCTCATGACTCCAAAGTATTTCTGGTTTACCTGACTGACATTATCCCAGTGAGGACCGGTTTCGAATTTAGCAATGTGGCATTTTCAAATACGACATTTGGTACATCTTTTCACTAGGAACAGGGTTTGCTAGAATTGTGTGGTTCTGAAAATCATACCTTTATTGTCTTGAGCATCCCTGTAAATAATAGCTTTTGGGGATTATCTCAAAAATGAATAATTTTGCAGAATGTTTCTTCTTGTTTCTGTGTTCAGTCATTTTAACCTGACTTGGTCATTTTACACCAAAAATTCTGAGGTGGTGTATAAGAAATTCTTGCCTGCTTGTGATTCCTTTATCCCTTGGAAATAAAATACAGAAATGACTGCAGAATCTCAGTCTAGATTCAATGGAGAAAATTCTACATGTCTGAGAGAAAATATGTTAGTTTCTCATATTAATGAATTAGTATTTTTCTCTCATTTTACATGCTCCATAGGTTATGGAACTTACCAGACCTGTTTGCACCATAAAAACCATGGATGGCCAAGAATAACACAGGGAGAAACACGTAACTGACATTGTTCAAAGCTGTGTCTCAGTGTCTCTTCTGTGAACCCCAAAGTGAAAGATTTAAGTTTTCTTATGAATAGTAGCAGAACATTGTAGCCCAGTATAATGCTGTTTCAGATATGGAGTAAAATAATCTTTAAATGTATCAGTTGAGTATTGAATGTGGAAATGATGATTGGTGCTGTTGCATTCAGTGTTGAAATCTTTTAGGTCCTTTTATGTTAAAAAAAACAAGAGGCTTCTAAAATGAACACTGGAAAACATACAATAACTGAGTTTGTTTAATCAATCGAGTATCTTGTCAAAGGGAGGGTTAAGAGGGTGACTTGATCGTGGACCATAATTACCCAGGCAGGAAGAAGATAGCAGATATTTGGAGTTTCTTTTGTTTAGTGGACAAAAGAATTGCAAGATTCAGTGACTGAAAGCTGAACTCAGCAAAGTTGAAATGGGAAAAAAAGCCACAAAATGTTAATGGTGAGGCTAATTTAAACAGTGCAGCTGCTTAGAAATAGAAATTCTTTACATCTTGGTGTTTTCCGATTAGGATACTTTTGCAGAAGAAACCAGAATTACAGGGTAATGCTGCATGGTCTGCCTCATCTTAAAGATTGTTCCTAGATAATCATGATATTCCTCTCTGAGCTAGACCTGTAGGACTTTGCAGGAAGGTGTTTTATCTGCTGGGTAATTAAAAGATCACTCAAGGTAAGAAGCTTTTCAGAAGGGGCCCTTGCCTCTGCATCATCCTTTGTTTTGTGGTTTGATGTCAAATTTCTCATCTCTATGACTGGTTGGCCATTTTTGAAGAATTGTTTTATCAAGGATTTTTACTACTAGGTTGAGGAGTAGCTGTGGCAGCTGCTGGACAGTATTTCAGAGCCCTGATAATTTTAATGCCTTTGATGCAATTTGATGGATTTAGGGTATAGTTAATCTTGCTGGTAGTTGAATATTGTTAAAGAAGATAAGCATTACTTAGAGCATGAGATTTATGTCATCTGTTAAAACTCTGAGGCTTTTGTCTAAGGGTTATTTTTTAAAATAGTTATGATTGTAATTGATGATGAGTGAGTTTTAAGGAAAGGTTTTGGCATATCACTACTTTGGTCAAAAATGCATGTGTTGTCAGGTTTACTCTGAGTAATCAAAGTGGTTGCTGAGGAGAATTGGGTTTTGCTGTACCATATCTGAAAACTTTGTTTAGAAATTAAATTTTGGGTTTGCTGCAGGTTCCTGAAAATTAAAATACATAGGAAAATACCTCCAGCACAGCTGTTACCAGTGCTGAGGCACCCCCTGGATTGAGTGGATAACCTCTGACAGAAGATTCTTCTTGGCACTTCCAGAAACACTTAAGCTAAATAATGTGTGTGGCCAGTACTGGTATCTGTAGAGGGAACAAGAAGGAAGTACTGCAAGCAATGTGGGTTTCAATTTTATCCTAATGTATTGAAACATATGAAAAACTAACAATATCTTTTTCTGTGTGGCTTTCTGCCCTTCACCAGTGTATGTGGCACTTAGAGTTTTTTCTTGTTCCAGAGCATTGAATGGAAAGTATAGTCCTTCTGCAAGGGAAGTCAGTGAAGGTTGTAGCCTGCCCTGGAATATGTAAGCAGTAATAAAAGCTAATTCACTGGTAGTATACGTGAAAGAGATTACTCCTTGTGAAAATCTCTCTGTCTTGTGCTCTACTGGCACTAATTTACACTAAACTGCTCAGGATTCTAGCAAGGGGGAGTAAAAGTGAAATGCCTTTGAAGCTCCTTCATACTTTACTGAGTCAATAGTTCATCAGCTAACTCTGCACCTTGGAAAGTAAATCTTATGCTTCTGGGAAAACAGGCTTGAATAAATCCACCAGTCAGCTTTTGGAGGCACCACGGTCCTCCTAAGACTGCAGAGTAAAAATTTTGCATGCAGTACTTGGTTTTGAACAGTCAATGAAGGTAGCTAGACCACCATCCAGGCTGATTGTTGCTTGTGTTTATATTTTTTTGTTTGTTTGTTTTTTAAGATGTGCTTGGAGATATTTTAAAACTAGGTAGTTTGAGTATCAGTGACAATGTGGTCTCTGTCAACTGTTTTTATCACAGGCAGCAGAGAACATTCATGGAATCAAGGCTGGCAGTGGTCCTGCAGCTTATTGACTGTCCCGTTGAAGTTATGTTTTGTCATAAGATAGCTCAGCTGTGACTCTGAACTGGAGTGCAGTGCCAGTGGATCCCATATCCCTTCCATCCTTCCATCCTTCCTCATGTAAAACCGTGCAGACTCCCATGAGGGGGGTTCAAAACTGCAACTTGGGTGTGTTCTGCATAGACCTATCAGTGTACACTTAACTTTTAGATGGGAAGGAGAGAATTAGAAGACGATGAGGATGATAAGAGTGACTAAGAAGATAAAGAATGTTATTTTCTTCAGAAGGTCTTAGTATTGTAGTAATGGAGAGCACACCACTAAGAGATTATTTGTGTGGCAGCAGTGAGAGAGAGAGAGAGATTGGAATTCTTGCTTTTTTTTCCTGGCTCTGGGAACTAAATTGAACTGCATAGTTACAGAGAGTTCAGCCAACTCTAACAAAATCCCTATTTAGGTCATCTATAAAGAACAAAGGTGAGTTGCCTGAAGGCTCTTCATTGTGCTCTTAGGCCTTTTGGCAGTAGTAAAACTTAAAGGCATAGATAAACTACCTGGTACAAACACAACTTTTATAAAAATATCAAACAATAATGTTTTCATCATCATCTGTGCAGCTGTTTATTTCAGCACTACCACTAGTAAAATAATGCTATGAAAAATAATGGCTATAGCTGATAAAAATGCTGCAGCAAAAATTTCTGCAATGGCTCTAACACAGGTGAGGAAAACAACAGCTATTAATTCAGAATCAGATAAAAAGCACTAACCCACACTGTTCCTTCTTAAAGACAGTACTCACTAAAGAAGTATAATCAGAATTCAGATAGGTTTTTTTTTTCGCTTCAGAGAGGTTTATTTATGTAGTAGCTTATAGTTAAGTCAAAATGTAAAGCTCTTATTTAAAGTGCAGGATGCTCTATAGCATTTCTAGTGTGGCATAGGAGATAGCATATGTGGAGAACCTGGACTGAAGCTCCCTGGCTTTGCAGTTTAAAGTACTGTGTTTACTTTGAGCAGGCAGATGTGACACCCAGTGACATTGTGTCTCTCTTGTCCCCTTGTTTTCCCTCCATCTCCTAATGGGTGCAGTTTTTCATACCTTACTGTGATTGCCATCATTCAGGGCTACAGTCCCAATCTGGCAATAGTGATACCTGTGCTCTCTCTGGGGTTACCCATAGAAATGCTACGATAAATTTGCACTTTTCATCTTCGTGCTGGATAAATTGCTTCTTTACATATGTGGTAATATATTCTCCTGTCACATAAGTCTTGCTGTTGTTAATTGGAATTGCTTATGCTCATTGAGGGAGGAATACTTTTCATCCTGTTTTGAACGAAAATCTGTAATCTTGAATTTGTTTCCAAACTTCAGTCATGAGGAGAGCAGTGCAGGAAATTGCTGCTGTTCCACCAAATTAGCTTCTCAGATATCCTTTTAATTGGAGACCATAACTCAGATTCTAAGTATTTTAGGAAGCTGAACAGTACAAATTGAAATACAGATATTTCCAGTAAGGGCTCAGTTCAAAGAAAGCTTTTATACACAGATGAGTCTGCTAACAAATAGCATGTCATATGATAATGAGACCATGTTTTCTTATGCAGTTTCACATTTCCTAACTGCACTGCTGTGAAATAAGTGGAGTGTTTATCTACTCTTTTAAACTGACAAATCTCTGCTAGGGATGAGTGTGCCCACTATAGACACAACGTAGGTATTAAAAAAAAAGTTTAAGCTCTCAATCAGGAATACATCACTTCCAAATGCAATATATCACACTAGTTCAGAATGTTCATTTCCGCCAAAGTATTCTGTTTTTAATGTAAGGACTTCAATTTATGTTTAAGAACAAGCAAACTGTAGTACTTTGACAGCCGTTCACACTTAATTTCTTTGCATTAAACCAACAGCATTCTTTTCCACAAACATCCATTGTTAGGACAATGCTCTCAGACAGAATTTATGAGAAATGGAATTATGTTACCAAGGAGATAGCATTTACTATAATGAAGAGTAGATCCTAGAAAATGGCCCCTTTTACAGCAGCTCAGAACAGAGCCACAAAAGCAATTGATTGGTCTTGGCATTTAGTCTTATATCAGCTGTGTCATCCATAGCTTCAGGAGTGAGAACACTAATCTGAAGTGACATTTCTGTTCTGGCGGGCTTTTCTGCCCTGATGAAAGCAATTACTTCATTCCTAAATGATAATTTGCAGGAGTTTCAACCACTTTAATTGATAATTTTTTGTTCTGAGAAGTTCAATTGTGAAGTGATTAGCTGATTTGGTAAATAGAAATTTAAGGTGTGAAATGTACAAGTTGCTCCAAGGTAAAGTGCTGTTTATTGGGTGCTGCAAAATTGCTTGACAAAACTGAGGTTTCTCTATTATCAGGAGGCTGGAAATTGCTTAGTTCAACACAGAAAGAAAAAAATCAAAACACTAGTGTTCTAGTTGTAGAATTTGGATTGGAACTACTGTATCACAGATCACTTAATGGTTTCTGCATCAAGGTGTACATTAATTTTAAAAGATTGTGCAGTATGGCAAGATTTTAATCCTTAGAAAACCTGCCATGTTCCTATTACTATGTTTTCATGACTCACTTTGGAAGTAAATCCTGTTATTTAAACAGTTCAACAAAGATACTTATTGGTGATAAAACGTTCAGTTTAACGATTAGTTCAAACATACACAAAAAATTTCCTTGAATTAGGTTTACATATTTAAAATAAAAGGGTCCTCTTCTGTGAAACCACAACCCCTAAAATCCAACCTCAAGTCTTACTGATATAATAAAAATCTTGGCTTATTTTTTATAAGTATGTGTTATTTTTTATAAGTTTTGCAATAATTGCTAAAGCACTTTTGGCAAAATGTATTTTTTCTTTCTACAAGGAAAATAAAGGTTTTAATAGAAATCAGTTCTGTCATATTTCCCTATACAGTGAAAAAATAATGGTCATTTCATGTGTTAAATGAGAAATATAAAGCAAAAATGAAGGTCAAACTGATTTAGCACATCAAACAGTCTTTGTCAGCCAAGCTTAATATATCCTGAGTTTGTGGAACAAATGAAATTTTGCTGCTATGTTACACTTTGCTTCCAAACAACCATTACAACTGGTTTTATATATTGTGTGAGCATCAGACCATCAAACAGTGCATCTTTACTGACGTGTTGCTGCAGTGATGATCTACAGCAGCAATCTGCCATTTATATAAGGGCAAAATGTGCATCTATATTTAGTTGTGAAATTGGCCTATTATACTCTTGATGTTTACAGAGGCTAACATAAATTAATGATGACAGCTATGAGCAGTGCATTAGTTAAGCAGCAGAGCTTTTACCTTGAACTTGAAGGTTCCAGCTTTAACTTCCAGCATATACTATACAGCTTTCTTCACACATTAAAGAAAGTCTCAAAACATCATTTTTTCTTAGACAGCATTAAATGGCTTTAATTTATGGACTAGGCCCTTAATGATGATATCAGATAATTTACCCTTTTTTTTTTTTTGCAAATTCTTGCCTGTAAGAATGGTGGGTTTTTTATGGTGGGGCAAAAATACAGTCCCTTGAAAAGTGTTTGGCCATTGAAAGAGTCTGATTTTAATGACTTGGGACTTAGTCCAATGTTAGATATCCTTTGTCTGATAAAAAGAGCAGTCTGAGGAGGCAGCATGCCTCACTTGGTTCTGCACTGCACTTTCACCTGAGAGTCTCTTCATGCAGCTTGTGTCAGAGCAAGTATAGGCACTGTGGTAACTATAGATTCCAGTTAACTATGACCACAGATCTGACAAGTATGTAGGTGTTCAAAGGTTCGCAAGTTAAAATGATGAAGTCTTTGATGAATTTTTGATGGATGAATTTTTAACACAAGTCGACCATTCTCCTTTGAGGCTGCACGCTAGACTAATTGATAAATAGTGAGACTGAGCAATGTTCGGATCTCCTAAGCAAACAAGTAGAAAAATCCATAAAAATCTGCTGTCTGGCTTCTCAGATCTACTTAAAAAGAAAGAAGGTAAAATTTAATGTGGCTTTTGATTTTGGAGGTTTTCCCCTCACGAAACTAGTGTCCTTTTTTAGACATTGTAACTGCTATTATTAGTCTTGAAGTTCTTGTAGTCTCAGTTCAGAACCAGTCTTTGTGACAAGAAAATCTGTGATTGGGACAGCAGAAAGAAAAAAGGAAAAGCAAAGAAAGGGAGAAAATATTGAGTCAAAAAAGTTGTCTCAAAAGATAAGGAATCCCCAAAGATGGCAAAATGTAGTGTAGAAATTAGAGGTAAATATATTAACATACTTTCATTATCAATTTTCCAGAACTAATTTAATTAGTCTTAGAAGGCTGAGTGAGGATTTTTTCTTTTTAATTTACATCTACAGGAGCATTAGCTCTCTTGCTTCATTCTTTTATATTTTGGTTCTACTACACTGAAAAAATATCCAGTTTCATGCATATTTGTGAACTCTCTAGAGCATAACCTTTAGAAAAACAGAACAACAAAAAAAATTGATAATAGCAAGCCTTAGGCTCATGCTACCACCAGTGGTGATGTTTGACTTCCAAAACTGGTCTTTTTAACTGTAATATGTGCAGGTTAGTGCTTCAGGTTACTTCCTTCATCTTTCCTACAGTCTAAATAATTTTTTTAGTCTAAAAATATGCACTGCTGTTCAGATTAATATCATCTTGGATTGAACAGTGCTTCTGAGATGCCGCTATTAACTTTTGAAAAAACAACGTGAATAAGAAGAGTCATATAGAAGTAAAATCAATAAATATTCCAAATAATTGTGTCACTTAAATATTGATGTTCTTCCATTCTTTGAACTTCTAATGAAGTTTAATTGTTCCACAACATCAGTGAAATGAAAAGGTTTTCATATGACAGAACATGGCTTGTGGATGGTCACCTATAGGTAGAGCAGGACATTATCATAATGCATTGCCCAGGTATTTAGAGTCAGATTTTAAATATACCTGTTTTAAATAGGCTTAACTGTCCTCATTGTTTTCACTGGTCAGTTTGAAGCCCCAGAAAAGATTCTGAAGGATGTGGCTTTGAGGGAACAGGTAATCAATTATTCCTATAATAGATCAGAATGTATAAACATTTGTATTAGTCAAATTTTCATAATCATCCACTACATTGTATGTATGATATAAATATATAAATTATGTAACTAGGTTATTAATAACAGAGGAAGGGACCTAAAGTTGATTTAAATATAAAAATGTCCAAAGTATGCTAGTATTATGTCACATCGTATTAATGTGGAACAAAGTAAGAAAAAAGATCTATGTCTTTCTAGTATTACTCATATAGAATTGCACAAATTCATGACTGTGGACTCAGGAACAGCATAAATTTATTGTTTTATGTAATACTATAACTCTGCTCACTAGCAGGTAAGCCTGCTTGTGTTCTTTATATTGGGAAACACTGTATACAAGGGGACATATATATATAATTTAAAGTCTCTTTCTGACAGCTGAAGGGGTTGGACCACTTATCTCCAAATTTTTTTGTAACAGATTCACTGTGCACTCTAATGTTGCATAGCCTTTCCTTATATCTGATTTCTTTTCTGTGAAATGGTTATAACATTCATCTGACTTTGTCATTTAGAGAGTTGGTTACTTTTTATAGTAGACCTTTCGATCCTTGACTTTAAAAGACTAGACTAATAGAAAAATAACCACAGAGTTGTATTGCTTCATTCTCTATAAAGCCTGCTATAAACATTTTTAGATATTAAGTGTTATCTTTATACTATATCTGGAGCTGCTGCTACTAATCCATATTGTTGTTAGGGGCTTAAGAAATTTGCTAGTGCTCAGTAGCAGCTGGGTTAACAAGTATGAAAATGTTTAGTGATATAAGAAAAAGTGCTCTGTTCTGATATACTTTTGCATTTGTAAAATTTCTGCTGAAATCGGGGGGGATTTCAGTGCCATTATCAAAAATACTGATCATCCTTTGTGAGAGTTTGCCATAGTTCTCTGCTTATGAAGCAGGAAAGTGAATGGAAATGAGCAATAACTATTATAGCAGAACACAGATAAGCTGTCCATTGGCTCAAGCCAATATATCACGAGTTGAGCAGTCCACCTGTCCCTCAAACCTTGTTTTATGGCTGTTACTTCTAATCCAATCTCTATTTGTGACAAGTCCAGTGAAGGTACCATAAATCCCAGCAGTGCTGTTACGTGGGGCCGAGCAGAGGGAGACTGACATTCTGAGAAGCTCTGCTTGGAGGGGTCTCACCTGCATAAAGTTTAAGGGAACAGTGTAGGTGAAATTTAAATGTGAGCTGCCTTTCTAAAACTGGGAAAGTCTGTGAAGCACCTCTTTCCAAGCTACATTTTGAAATTGTAAGCAAAAATTATTTGTAACTGCAACTGTTCCTGTTTTCATTCAAAATGCAAATTCACATAATTATATTATTTCATTGATTTTTTGTGCTCAAACTGAGACACAGAAGTGAGGTATTCTTATTCTTGGTTAGACCATGGTGTTAATAACACCAACATCATGGATGCCATCCCCAGCTAGGCCATTCATTTAAGTGTTGGACTTGATGATCCTTGTGAGTCACTTCCAGTTCAGGATATTCTGTGATTCTGTGAACATATGCTAAAAATCCCTTGTCTAGGTCACTGTATCTGTTCATATGCTGTAACATGTTTGATTGCCATTAAATGCTGCAAAAATTAGGATCTGTGATTGTCCCAATTTTAAAGTGACAGATGTCAATTGGCCAGACATGTGAAGGTTGTGGGTGTACACACAGATATGGATTCATGTATATGCATATGAATGTTAAGTATATAAATTATGTGAAATAAAATATGGGGCAGGTTATGCTTGGAATGACCACAAGCACAATGAAATCACAAGTGAGTTATGAGTACCAATAAAACTTTTATGCAACACCATATTATCATGTCTTCTGCATCTGCTGTATCTTCAATAGAAAATCTACTTTAGAAATGTCATGTATACCATTTTAGAATTATATGGTAGTATTTATTGTACCCTTTCATCTGTAAAAGCCAGACCCCTTTATATCAGTCCATCTGGAAAGGCCCCAAAGGGAAAAATAAACTATATTTTAGAAACCATATCTAAAATAGTATTAGTCTTCAAGCCATTAAATATCCTGTTTATATGGTACTTCTGCTTAGAATTATCAGGAGCTGGCAGCTGGAAACCTCTTAGTCTTCTTTAGTGGACTCTGTAGATGGAAATTCTATGAGAAATGTCTTCTTAAGGGAATGCATGAGGTTTCACCATTGTATGACAACATCATCCTTTTACATTGTACAATGATGCACCCTGATCCAGTTGTCTTAGCTCCTACCCCTTCTCCACAGGAGGCAAAGAGGGAGCAATATTTATATCCCTTGGGTACATTTCCCACTGTTATTCTCTTGTTGATACTGTGGATATTACATTGTACTGTGGATACTCTATCAAGATTTGCTTGACTGTTGGGGGGTCTCCTCTGTCATTTGAGAGCTCTTAAACATGTGATTCTTGCTTTCTTGATATTTTCTGGCTGTTTTTGAAAGCCACTGAGTAAACATGTATATAGTTTCTCACACTTTCATTTTTCTTATTAGCAGAAGAGCCTGTGTATTTCTAAGTTTTTGCAGCCTGATACTTAACAAATTCATTTATGTTCCAAGAACCACCTCTAGTCTCAGGTGTCACATGACAGAAATGAAGATGAATTTTGGTCCTGTGTCAACATCCCTGCTTTCTCTTAGGAACTTCACACACCTCTTTTTTATCATCCTCTTGGGATTACTAGTGCCAGTGTGTTGCTTTATTAAGAGCATCTGACAATGAAGCTGATGTTGTCTATCAGAATCACAGGTGCCAGAGAGGATTAACAGCCATGTTTAGGTGGTATCTAATGAATTCCTGCATCCTGCTGAGGAAATCATTGCTCCCAAATTAAGGACCCATTTTATCAGCATAACTGCAATGTCCAACAGTACAGTGTATTTCCTTAGTGGAATTACACAGAGTAGAAATTAGGACATGTATGCACATACCAGCAGACACAGTTTCTTAATTTAGCTTAATGGCACTGATACCAAGAGAAGAGTGCTCCAAGTTACAAATTCCTTGACTTGACTCACCCCATGAAGCTTCCACAAATGACAATATAACAAACAGTTGGGAAAAAAAGGGAGTTATTCTCAATACTGTTTCTCAAGAGTTTCTTTTGTTTATCATGTCAGCTCCCCATCTCTTCTACTTTCTTTGTTGTATAAGTTTTAATAACCATAGGCAGCTTTCAAATAATTCTCTTTGCTGATATAGGTAGCCTCTGTTTTCAGCTTAACTGACTTCTGTGGCAAATTGTTACAGATCCAGTAATGTTTTACTTAAATTTATATTCCAGTATATTATTCTGTTTCAGCAATCTCCTGAAGCCTCTACAGGACTTGTAAACTGTGGATTCAGATTTAGACTTTGGTTTTTCTAAGGAATATTCTGTCACTATTCAATGTCTAACATCTTTCAGTTTCAGAAGTAGTTAAGATTTGTAATTTTTTTTCTGATTTGTTTTACTAAGGGTCTTTAAAAATCTTCCAACTTTTGTAGGGGTATAATTAAGAACGTTTTGGAAAGAAGGTGCGACCCTCTTGGTGCAGACGTTCAGAACAGTCTGAACGTTCTGAGTCTATAATCTCAGTTCCTCTCTTAACTTGATTTGGAGAATTCTGAATTCTCAGGCTTGGTTTCTGGGAAAAAGACTGGCAGAAAAGGCCGTGTCTTGTGTCATGAAATTGAGCTTTCACTTGGAAAGTGAAGTGCCTGCCTTTTCCTCATGTTGCCGCTGTATATATTTAACTTGTAGAGGGCATAGTACTTCCTTGGAATTAATTGGACCGTTTATACCTCACGGAATTGTAGCTCCTGTATATCTGTGTATAAATCAAATACTTTTATCTGTTATATTTAATGTACCTTCTGTGGGATTTTCCACATCTATGATGGTAGATACCTAAATTTTGAAATTTGAGAGTGATGATTCTGCAATGAGCATTGTGAAATCTTATTTTTCAGGTACTTTTTTCCTAGAATACAATTTACAAATCAAGGTCTTAGCATTCTATATATAATTTATAAAACCGAGTATGTACTTTACTGTATCATTCAGTAGGATTCTGTGTCTTTACCTGTGGGTATGGATGTGCTGTTTGCTCCCATATCTTTATTTCACCATTCCTATTTCTTGACCCATGCCAGCTTTTAAATATAATTTCTATTGGTATGGAATTGTGTAGGGAATGTAACATGTTAACCATACTAACAGGACTGTCATGGAGGGGTTTCATTTGTGTGTTAAGGCCCCAGCTGATATGCCCTTCCAAGTCTGAAGTGGCAGAGATGGCTACAAAAATGCAGGTGGTTATGAATATTAAACCAAGAGAAACTCTGTAGTTTATTTCCAAATTATTTGTTTATTACCAAAAACAGGTAAATAGAGCTTTTATCTTCATGGTGTTTTATCTGCATGCCTCAATTCTACTATTTACTTCATATGTCAGAGTACTTTTGTACATCTCATCATTATGACTGTTTTATTCACGCATTCAAGGTTTCAGGAAGGGTCGTGGAAGCTGGGGAGAAACATTTGTTGTTCCATTATACACTGTTTGTATTCTAGCTCTGTGGTAAACTAATGACTAGCTAATAGACGTGTGGCTTTAGCTTCATCAAATTAGTAGGTAAACAAATGAAGCAAAGGAAAGATGGACCCTTAAAGAGGTACAAGAAGTTTCTACTCAGCTTGTGCAGTAATGGACAGACACTAGCCCCAGTGTCAGCACCAACCTGTACCCATTAAGGCAGATGTGTTGTGAAGCTTATAATATCCTAAGTTGAACACGTTGCTCTGTGTAAAAAAAAAAGAAAAAGAACCCCCAGGTGTTAATCACTTACATCCTGCTGCATACAGGAGTTTTACACCAATTAAACAAATAGTACAGGAGTAAAATCTGAGTTATCTTTGTGTGTTCTGTATTGGTGGTAGCAAATGATATATTGATGCAGCGGGACTAAATTAATGTCTCTGCATTTCCAACAAATCTGTGTAAAGCAGAAGGTCCTTTCTGATCAAAAAGTTGTCAGTCTGCCATGTATGTGGTAGTGAATTACAATCAGGAATATGAATCACATAACTGTATTAGCAGCTTTCTCACCCCACTGACAAAGGTTACCACTTCCACTGAAAAGACAGTTGAACTCCTAAAGAACAACTCCATGAAACACAGGAAGTTTTACATTATTACACCAGACTTAAACTTCTGTGTCTCAGCAGTTAGTGTACAACCTGTTTGGTCATCCTGGCTGCACTGCAGCCCCTGTCAGAGGTGGCAAACACTTTAATCATCTGCTTTTAACCTTCTCCCAAGAGTCAGAATTTAACAAAAAAATTAAGGCAAAATTGTCTTGCAAAATTGTCTTACAGTTGGAAGAAGCAATGGCACCTAGACAGATAAACCCCACATGTATACAATATTCTTGGGATTTTTTTCTAGAGACTGACAGCAGACAAAGGAAATGCAGGCTAAAAAGGAAGTGACTAAATTGAATTAAGAGTAGTTACATAATATGCTTGCTACCACTGGAACTCAAATATTATTGTTAGTTTTAGTCATTCAAGTGTGGAGTACCGTTTTATATATCCTGAAGTTTGTAGATCCATATGCAACAACATTTTGAAAATGTGGTAATTTGAAGAGAAGACCAGCAGTGAAAAAATAAATTGGTTAAATGTGACAGAATACTAATATTGATGAATGTCCTACTTTCTTTATTTTCTTTCAGTTTACAAGCTTTGAGGAAGGAAAAGTCCCGAGATGCTGCTCGCTCTCGCCGGGGAAAGGAGAATTTTGAATTCTATGAGTTGGCAAAGTTGTTGCCACTGCCTGCAGCCATTACCAGCCAGCTTGACAAGGCATCCATCATCCGACTTACAATTAGCTATCTGAAAATGAGGGACTTTGCTAATCAAGGTGATCCTCCATGGAACTTGAGGATGGAAGGACCCCCACCTAATACATCAGTAAAAGGTATGGAGTAAATATTGTTGTGTACTATAGAATATGGCAGCCTTTAGTAACCTCTAAATTGAAATTTTTACCTTCATCCTTTCTTCTTTCCCTGCATATCAAATCCTTTAAAGGGATTCAAATGTGGAAATCTGAGGTCTGCATGAGAAAGACACCATGTGAAGGTGAAATAAACCTCTTATTTTAATTATTTTTTTTATATGACAACAAACCTGTGCTGTAAGTCTTCTGGGTGATGTAGACTAAATTGTTTCAAGCTATTTACCTATTATTGTGTTGCTTTGTTTTAGTATTTTATAGAAGTATATGTTTGAGAGGAAAATGGCATTGTTCCTTGATTTGAGAATTCAATCTCTTAATTTTCTGGTTGTACCGTCAAGGAAGAATCACATATTTTTGAAGTTTAAAAGTATCACATCCAAATATTTCAATCTTCAGCTGAGAGAGTAGGATATTATTTAAACCCTTGTAATGTCTATAGAAATTATTTAGACTTCTGAGCCAGTAGGCATTTATCAACAAAATAGACTGTTTTCAATATTAAGTGTTCTCTCAAGCAAGTAGTTGAGCAAGGGGAGTTGGGTAGGGGAGCAAAAGCAGTGTTTTAGATGTGAATTGCCATGAACTAGAGGCTGTGTGCATGTTGCTCCTAAATAGTCTTTCCAATGACCTGTGTAAAGTGGACTTTTTTTGTAATCTATTATCTTTTCAACTAATGCTACCCATCTGGATGAGTGTGATCTCTCTTTGATAAGTATTTTAAATTAGGGACTAAGTTGCAGTAACAGAAATCAAGGTTACCAAACCTGGGATTTCTGGATGCTGTCTGTCCACAGCACAGAATACTCCTTTATTTTTATGCTGCTCTCACATTTTGAAGGAAACATATATTTAGAAGAAGCATATGAAATTTGAGCACTTATGGTTTTTTCCACAAATTATGAACTATAAACTCTTAATCTACACTAAACTCGTTAGAATGTATGTAGCATGAGGCAAAAAAATAAGCTACCTTTAAGGGCAAAGAGAGGAGGTAGAAATAGAATCTTATTTATCAGCCCACAGCTGTCCATGAAGGGTTACTTGTATTGATTGTGCAAAACGCTTTAGCCTGCTCTTCCATTTAAAGGAAGAGATATTATTTAAGGAAAGTTAAAATTTTGAATACATGGAGAGAGGCATGGAGGGCAAAAACCGGCACAGTTTCAGATTGAGGATTTAGTAGCTGGACATAGTTCCATCATTTCATATATTTAATTTATATTATCTGCCACATCATATATAATTCTCATGGAGAAAAAAAAAGGCAATAATTACATCATGCAGGGCATGAGTGTAACATGGTTCATTAAGCTTCTGATATAATATGCAAATGTTCCCCATTTTTACAGGATGAGAGTTTATTCTCAGGCAATTAAACAGTAGTTCAGAGTAGATGTAAAGTGGACTCTGCTGTACAATCTATGATCTGTCTGTGCTTCTACAAGCTGTCCTGTGTTACTGAAAGTGTGAGCTCTGCTGATCTCTGTATATTTTCAGAGTATCTGGGATCTGTTTTTCATTATCCTCTTCTGAAATACATATATGAATACTAAAACTTCTTGTTTGTACAAAGATTCTAATGAAGAAAAGAATTTTTAAAAAAATCATCTTATTCTTAGACAACACCATCAATAGTCTGATCTAGATTAATGTTTCTCCCTAAAAAGAGAGCTGGGTAAACATTTAGTGCCTGTTCACCCTACCTGATATAATAACCCTGCCTCTCCAGCCCTCTAGTGCTATGGTTCTCATTCCTCTAGGTGCAAGGGGTGTGGGGGCTCAGGAGGGGGTTTTGACTTTTTTTTTTCCTCCTGTTTGGGTGCTTTGCTTAATATTAAGTAGGATTGTGTTATTATGAGTCAGTATGTAAAAGCAATGCTTGATGAAAGAGTGTTTCATTGTATAAGAATTCCCCATAAGCAGGTTTAACTGTATAGTACAGGTATATTTTATGACTTCACCAGTTCTCCTTACATAGAAACCTGTTAACACATTCTGATCAAACATTCATGAAATTATGTCAAAATAAATTCAGTTCCATTTATTAAGGTTGCTTTTTGCTGCCCTTGAAGAAGTTCATATGTATAAACAAGCTCACATAAATAGCTTGCAGGTTCATGTGAAGTATTGATAATAAACCTACAATAAAACACTAGACATTATACTTTGTATGTGCACAAGCAATCTTCTGAATAGACTTAAAGGTATTTGGAAAATTATTTGAGAGGTACTTACATTGAGTAGGCAAATACTATTTTTTATTCTTTCCCCAAACGTGTTGGCCTGCTTGTGTTAATCATTCATTTTAAAAGCTTCGTTTTAAATTTGTCCCCCAGTATTGTTCAGCAATTTAATAATTTTAATTTAGTATTTCAGGAAGTCCTTTCCTCTGCCCTGTATTTGTCACAGCTTTTCTTAGAAGTCTGTAAAGGCTGATGAGTTTGTTTTCTTATGCCTGTTGTGTAGTGATGGCTACAAGTTGTGCTTGCAAATGAGTGCTCAGGTAACTCAGTATTATAGTTTCAGAGTCAATTACTTCATGGAAATATCTTGAGCAATTGGAAAGTAACAGATAGTTTTCTCCATTTTAGAAATATCTGTATTGTTATAATAGAGATCAAATCTGCAATGAACATTATGCATTATTCAAGAAATGACCAGGCATTCTCAGCAGTGTTTCAGCTAAATAACTGATGATTGTAACCTTTAAAGAAATCTCATTGTGGTGACTATTGGTAAATCATTTCTCCATTCATAGTAATCTTTATTTAGAGGTGATCTAAAAACCATTATATCTTTTATTAATCTTAAAAGCAATAACCAATGATCTGACATTTGCTAAAAATGGAAAAAGTTTCCATCCTCTAATACAGCAGACTTCAGTCATTTTTCTTTTGGTACATTGTCTAAGGCTTACTGTGTGTAGAAAATCTTAGTCCTGATAAACAAATGTAGACACAACTTCTAGTAAATGAGTTTAAAGACAGTTCTTAAAGACTGGGGTGTGATTCTATGTGGAAGAAAATAATCAAGATGTTACTTATAGTCAGTTGGAATAAAATTTTCTATATTGGATAGGACATAAAATGTGTTATCAGTAACAGTACTATTCTCCTGTTTCCATCCTTCAAAAGTCTTTCTTCCAGTTTTGGGTGTATTCCGAGGACAACAGTAAATGAGCTGCTTATCAATTTTTTGAACTAAAATGTGAGTTTTCTGGAAATTGTCTGGAAATAGAAGTATTTTTATAGGATGTGCTGTGTGTTCAGTCAGGAAGTGGTGCTTTATGTGGCATGGAACTTGAAATACTCCTGCGCATTCTGACAGTAGGCCCTGTTCCAACATCAAACCCTTGCGAGGACCTTTGTATTTTGAAATATTGTTTTCAAATTATTGACTTTAATTTTATGGTACTTCTAGCACAAACTGTTTCTCAAAGCATTCAAATTTTCGTGTTCTTTTCCACTGTATTGTGGATCTTTTTGCTATGTTTTTATGGTTTTCCCTTTTATTTTGTTTTTGGTTTTTTTATTTTTTTTTTTTATGAAAGGGAGAGGAGAAGTGGGAGGTGATGTTCTTCAGTGCATTGAAGTGTTTGGCTGATGTAAAGTCTTGCTGTATATTTTGGTTTTTGGTAATCTTTCAGGTGTTGGTTCTGACTCAGGACCACCGCCACTATATAAGAAGGCTCATGACCCTTTGCCTTGAACAGAGTTTCCAGCTTTTACAATTTCTGTTTCTTTTGAAACAGAAATTAAATCCAGTACTCTGTGCTTAATTTTGAAAATCCTTGTCCTGGTAGTTTGCCACGATGACATGGAA
This sequence comes from Sitta europaea, assembly GCA_013400255.1. Taxonomy (NCBI): domain Eukaryota; kingdom Metazoa; phylum Chordata; class Aves; order Passeriformes; family Sittidae; genus Sitta; species Sitta europaea. The sequence continues at coordinate 355,271 of VXBS01006425.1, read as the reverse complement.
ATAGTTATCGTATTTTAATTCCTTTATTTTTCATTGAAGTGAGGTGTTAGTTTCTGTCTTTGGAGATACAAGTGTTTTTGCAAGGCCATGAGTCTTATTTGCTGTTGAATGATGTGACATGTGGAAACTAGAATATGTAAGACAACTTTGGGTATGTCACGTTAAAAGTGGGTTTATAATTTTTATTTTTCTAAGCTGAAACTTTGCATTTTATGCCAAGTAAGTAAAAAACCCTCTTATTTCTGCTGTAAAAGAAGAGATAAGTGAGAAGTTATAGCTGAGGAGTGAAGCAGGACTTCAGTAAATAGTACTGACTGACTGGTAGGTTGTGTAAAGAATGTCACTTTTAATTTAGCCATCTCTACTTTTAGTGTTCCATGTTCCGCAATTAGGTAGTTTTACACATTTGTATTGTGGAATTAATATATGTCAGTAGTAGGAAAAATCAGATTCTCTCAGAAGTATTTGTGGTGTATTGAAACATTTCTCATTCAAATTGTTCCTGTTCAATGTAAGTAAATACAACTTGGAAAAGTTCCTTGCCATAAAGCGCCCAGTGTAACTTCAAGTCTGCATTGGTAGAGAGATGAAAAATAATTTGTAAACTTTTACAAGAAAAATTACACTTTAAAACAAAATTGCACATTTTTCCTTCAAACGAGTATGTTTTTCAAGGGTTCCATTCTCAAAATAAAGTATGTAAGTCTAGGATAAAAATGAAGTTGATGTTACATCATACTGTGGGGCTTGGGGTTGAGGAAATAAGTCCAGCACTTTGAATTCTCTGGGAAAGAAAACAAGCAATAATGATAATTGGAAAGTATGGTAATTGTTGTCCCAAATGTCAAGTGGAATTACTTTCATTAGTTTAAATATTTTTTCTAATAATTTTTGTGCTAGATATGTATGCATTTATAAGAGACGACTGAGTTGTTCTCTTCTGCATGACCTCATTGTGGAAACACTTTAAATAACATTACCTGTTGTTGGCCTTTTATATTTTAAATTGAGTGTTGTCTTCTGAGCAGGAAGTGCAAGATAGTGCAAGCCTTTCCCTGATAAAACTCACAAGCCTTCCAGTAAGAGAAGCCTTCTGTTCTGAATCCCTACACAATTCTGTCTCAGGGAAACCATCTATAAGGACAAAATAAGAATTACTTTCTTCCATAGTGCTTTTGGCCTAAGATGTTTCTCAGTTTGATGTGAAAAAGTCAATCAGATGAAAGCAGGTTAATGCAGATGAATTGGTGGTATTCCTTGATGTGAAAAGAGTCTTCAAATCCAGATCTTGGTGTCCTAGTTCATAATATTTATGGTTTTAAAATACTGGAAGAATATTATATTGCAGAACCAAGTTAAGCACATTAACTCTATAACTGATTGATCTTGGAAAGCATATTGAAGTGAAAATTACTATTAAGAAAGGAGTTTCTGTTTTTCTACAGAAACTACTCTGGGTATGGCAATTAAGATCCTGGGAATAAACATGGCTTGAATGCTGATTTAAAATTTTCAAATTAGAATGACGTTTGGATCATAGACATCAATCTATGCCTCTTAGTAAGTCAAACCTAAAATTTATTTGGTTCAGTATAAGAATGTTGTTGTAGCTATTATTATTAATACTACCATGATGACTACTACTATTATTATGTTAATGTTTTCATTACTATACTAAATGCTAGGCTACTGGAGGTAAAAGATTTGGAAACGTTTTGGGTTTTTGTGAAGCAGAACAGAAATAATGGGAAAAGCATTTCACGTTCAGCTCTTTTTTTTGCTTCTTTTTTTTTTTTTTTTTAATGAAGAAAGACATAAAAAGAACCTACTTGATCCTTCCACTTCTGCTAGCAGAAATAAGTGAATGATTTATTTTCTCATGGTGCTTTATATGTATCATAAAAAGTTCTATCCATCACTTCCGTGGAGACACAAAACATTTACTGCTGATAACAAATTAATACTTCTTCTAAAATGTCGTCAGTCAGAAGTCAGTCTGTAGAAGAGTTGCTTATTGCAAGAACTCCACCTTGGAACTTAATACTTAATTAGGAAAGCAACCAAACAGTAAGTGTTTAAAGAGCAAGGAAATAGAAAAGGTGACTTTAGTGGCTTCTCTCTCACAGCAACTACTGTATTTCCATTCTATTACACTGCATTTCCATCTTCCTTTCTCTTCTTGTGCTGTTACAATTTGATGAATATTGCATATTCATTATGTTCTTTTAATACAGTTTATTATTCTTATCCATTTGAGGGTTTTTTCAGTCCAGATCTGAAACCCTAAGTAACATGTAACATGTCTTCCTCTTGTATTCAGAGTCCAGGACTGACTCTCTCCTCTTTGTAGTCCTGCATTTGTCTCTACATGTTTGTATCTTTAATGCAGCCTTTGTAATGAAAACAATCTGTTGAAGAATATTAATGTTTAAAAGAGACCACAGAGTTTTTAACTTTTCACTTCATCCTTCCTTCAATGTGCATGTCTTTCTGTGTAGAGTAGTCCTTAGCATGTCAATAAAAATTCACTCCTAAGTTGAGAACATACTTTCCTCATTCCCACTAAAAGGTGGTGGGGTGTTGTCATTACTCTTTATGGTTGAGAACATCAGTGTTTGCTGAGTGGGTTTTAGCAAAAGCATGGGCTTCAGATTTGCAGAGGTAAATATATCAGGAGGAGTAGAGTACTAGTGGTTGCTTTGTCTCCAGTCTTAGCAATGATACTAAAAGAAACCAGGGAAGGCTTTCAAATTAAAACCAAGTTAATTTCTTGTCAGTATATTACAAGAAATATATATTTCTTGTCACTATAATGATATGAATTTTTATCCAATAGAAATTTCTGTGTAAAAGTCAGTGCCACAACAGTCCTCTTTTCCAAAACTCTTAATAAAATTCTTCCATATGATTTTTACATTCATGTTTTATATTGCATGGGTTAGCTCCAGGTGGTCTTTTTTAGAAGCATGAATATCTTAAATTATATGTGCAGTCTACACAACTTTTTGAAATAATGCACATGATGGGGATAGCCAATTACAGATATGCAATGAATCCAGTATGCCAAAAGCACTTGTTCTGCTTTTTGCTTGTAGTAATCAGGAACAGTCATCACTGCTGTAATTTTTTATATGTAAAATGAAAAAAGGCTGTTGCTGTCTGCAGATTGCAATATCTGATGGACCTTCTATTTGTCTTTCTATTCACCCTTTTCTGAACAGAAGCAAAGTGCCTTTGCTGTGAAGAGTGCTTTGGACAAATCCTCAGGCAAGCTTAACATTGTAACACACATTTTGCAAATGAAAGTGGTTGAGGAATTGGATCTTGTGGTTGGATTTAACAGTTTCAGTGTAGTGTTCATGCCTTAGTCTCCTCAGCTGGGTGGGGGATGTAAGGACATTCATAAAGCCCTGCTAAATTCAATAGAGTTAGTCTTCTGTTATTGTAGCTTATTGGTTTTCTGGGTCATCTGAATTTCTAGCATATATTGAATGAATCCTGCTTTTAGATCTTGAGGAATATCTCTTGCAGGGCTAATAAATACATCTGTATGAAGAAATAGATTAACCAACTGATAATGAATGCAGCAGAAACCTAGAAGAAACACCACGAAAACAAATTAAAAAAACCAAAAACCAGATCAGGGTGCTTAGAGGGAATAAAGCACTGTAGCTGAATGGGCTTTTACAATATTTGTTTTACCAAGAGTTACATCACTCTGCATTACAAGTAAAAAATTATGACTCAAAGAAAATATTTTGTCTGAAATGAAAGAAACCACAGATTTTGTTTTTTGATAGAAAATCTATGTTTTCCATCTCATATGTTTGCAGTTGTATATTTGCTAGCATTTCTAAAGTAACTGTCTCAATATTTGGAGAAAATAGTAGAGCCCTGGAAGTGATGTATGTGGATTTAATAATAATATATATTTTCATGTAATAGTCATATTAGATCCCTCTGAACAGCAGAGCAAGATTTAGTTACTGATGGTAGATCCAGCAGTTTTAAAAACCAAAGTGCAGTGGTTTTATATCTATATAACATACAAGTATAACCACAGTCTGACCAAAGTTTGACCACAATATCAACACAGCTTAATTTCTGCAACTGTTCTCTTTGAAGCCAGGAAAGGAAATCAAGTTTCCACCAAATCCCTATGCTCTTGTGGTCTCCCATTTCAATCAGGGATATAAAGTAGAATACAATGAATCCATAGTAAAGACTTTCCCAGGACATTAGAGAGATCAGTAAAAACTGTTTTCATTAGCTGTCAGTAATTAAAGAACATCCTTCATACAGAGCTTACAATTTAGAGAACATGTAAGCCTCTATATCTACCCAAGATCACAAGTGAAATAAGAATCACTACACAGCTGGGGAACTTGTGTTGTTTTAAAATATCAAGCTCCCTTAAGCAGCATAATTTTCTGTTTATTTGCTAGCATTTAAGTCATAGTGAATATTTTTTATTTTAAATTTCAAAGGTTTTACTCACCGCACTTTCTGTTACCATGGTAAGGATAGAAAGGCAAGTGCCTCACAAAATACTTAAACACCAGTTTTGCTAGAGTTGTCCTCCTGAATGGAGCTGTTAGAAAAGTTTTACCTTAATTTCAGTTAATTTTAATTTGGGCTCATCATTCTCTATAATTCTTACTCACTGAGTTAGTTGAGAGCATCTGCACAAACATGTGTGTGTTGTCACTTTGCATTCTTCTTGTTTTCTATAAAAATTGGTTTTGCTTTGCTTTGAATGTGGTGGTACCACATACAAGTACAACATTCTGTTTTATTTAATCATCTGTGAAGTAGTTAAACACATATTTATAACCATAAAAGGAAGACAGAGAAATATCTTTGCTTACATTTTAATACATATTGACAATTCCCAAACTTTACCTATAGCAAGTAGAATAATATTGTCAACACTACATCACTGTAGATCTTAAAGAAAACCATTTGTGCAAAAGTTAGGAAAAGTCAGGAACTGCTTTTTTGTTTTCTTCTGTAAATACATACTGTATTTCTACATTTATAAGAGGAATTGTACATCTCTATATCCCCTTTCAAATTGAATTACTGTGTATGTGAGCTGTTTCTCATCCTCTTGATGCAGAACAGCACTGATAATGCTAATAGAGAAATTGAGGCATATACAGATTTAGGGCTAGCTTTTCAAAAGAGTACAGCACTCCAACTGGAGCCAGATTTCAAAAGATCACAGATTCTATACAGCAACAAAATAAATAGCCAGATTTTCAAAAGATTTCAGTACTTTGGTAATCTGATCATAAGAAGTAGCTGCTGAGCACATTTCCAAAAAAGCAAGAGTGACTTTTCAATATCCCATGAGAAGTATGTGTTACAGCAGGGAATAGAGCCCTCTCCTCATGTCCTAAGACCAGGAGTCCAGTTCTTAACACTATCTTCATGTCCTTTGCAAGAGTGCTGTATTTAATGAAAGGAAGTTTAATGCATTTAGAAATTTAACCCATGTCTGTGAGGAGATGTTTTTTGGAATAACATGAAGATTTGCACTCAGGGTAGATAATAAAGAAATCAAATAGTAGGAGTATTGCTAATCCATTTTATATTGAATCTCTGTGTTATATTGTCTTATTTAGCTGTATCTCATAACAAAATCCCCTCTCTTTAGTAATTTTTAAAGGTTTTGTAGTCCATTGCTAATCTCTTAAGTGTCAAAAGAAAAAAAAAAGATATCTTAACTAGGTATACTAAAAAAAAATCTACAGAAGTCTATAGCACAATATTGTATGGCAATTCCAGATGTGATTGATTTTCTGTGCTCTTCCACATTCCTACAACAATCCAAGTGCATAGTTTTTATTTTTTAATCTACATTTTATGTGTTTCTTTCTATCCCTTCCTAGAGGTGAATAAACGGGGATTATGATTTTGTTCTTCTGAAGATAAGATTGTTTTGTCATCTATTTAATACTTTAAAACACTATTTTACCTCTATATAACAGCCATTTCTGCTTATTTCATTTATCAGTGCTGTTATTTATTCTTCTTGTCCTGCTTTTTGTAGCTTCTATTCCCTCTGTCCCTTTTTCTTTCTTTTTTTTCCTCTGCTATTCTTTTACTCCAACATCCTATCCTGAAGATTTAAAGGGAAACTTTTCTTTTACAAATGTTACTAAGGAGCTGAGAGGAAAATTAGCAGCTCACCTAACTGCATCATACACTTGGCTTTAGTTGGTTTCTTCAAGATCCTCATGGAGCTTCTTGATTCTCCAACAAACTCGTTACACATAAAGGAACTGTATTTTACATCCAGGCAGCCACGTTGAGAGGCCATTTGCCATCTACTCACTCATCACTAGCTTGGAGTCAGCCCAAGAGATGTTCCTCAGGTAGAAGCATCTTTACACTATGTACATATTGGTAATTTTGGTGTATTTTGGTCTCCATCAGTGATTATGCCAGACAGTGAATGTGGCATGGGATGATCTGTGAGGATGTCCACATCTGCCTTGAGAGGGTTCTCATTTTACCTGTCAGACAGGAAGGTGAATTTTGGACACAGCTTTTGTTCAGTCTGGGCTGAGCTGCATGCAAAGGGTAGATATGATGATCATGAGCTGAGTCCTGCAAGTGCAGAGCACTCCTAGCACTGCTGTGTTGAGGAGGTTTGGTGTTGAGCAGCTCTGATAAGCATCCAGGCTGACTTCTTGCAGACCCCAGACAGAACCTCATCCAGTATTTTCTGCATCTGTTTGAGACATAGGCTTATCTCTTTGGAAAGTATCTAATGTTGATGTAAAGCATTTAAATGATAAAGAATCAACTACATCCCTGGGCAGATTGTTCCAATGGTTAATTACTGTCACTGTGAAAAAAGTGTGTCTCATTTGTAGTCTTATTTCAGCTTCAGCATCCAAACACCAGATCTTGTTATGCCTTTTTCACTAGATTAATGAGCTGCCTACTGTCAGAAATCTCTTCCACATGTAGGTATTGTGATCCTCTTAACCTTCTTTTCAGTAACTAAATAAATTGAGCTTTCTTAGTCTTTCACTATAGGGAATGACTTTTAGAAGCCTAATCACTCTTGTAGCTCTTACTTGAGTCGTATCCAATTTTCTAACGTATTTTGAGAATGGAGGAAACCACAGTTGAACTTCAGTAAGAATACTTCAGTATCAGTGTCATAAAAACCTAAAGTAAAAGTTGCAGTAGCTATTCCAGTGTGATTTTCTTTGGTTTAGCCCAGTGACATGTATGTGATATACATTTTGATGTAATATGGACATACCATTTTGGTGGGTTTTTTTACTTTGGGAATTAACCTCAATGTTTTTCTCATTGTGATGTGGTTTTGGATTCCTTCTGCTGATAATGACTGAACAAGGTCAAGAGGTGAATTCTCATGAATAATTGTGAATACTGAAGGTTACCCTTGATTTTATACTTTGTTTCACTGGCATAATTCTTTCAGTAGGAACAGGTTGTGATAGAAAGAACTGAATATAGAGAACAGGTGCCACAAGGTGAGACTGGGGATGTAATCTTCTGGGGCAAATGGATTTCACAGTTAGGATATTGAATGGGCCAGGATAGTGCAAGTGCAATATTATCTTACCCACAGACTTCAGAAGATTTCTGGGGAAAAAAAAAAATCTGTTCTGAGTTGTCTGAAAAGTTCCTTATGACACCTTCCATCAGACATATGACACCTTAATCAGACAACTTGCATTGTCATGTTGGGTATCAATTTCATTTCTGGACAAGGGAAACCAAGCATAGCCAAACCGAGTGAGTTTAGATCTTTCCTAAGTACACACAAACGGTTTCCTTCAACCCAAACCTGCCTCATAGTCACCTCTACAATTCTAATACTGTGGTGCACAGAAATTAGGGATCTATGAGGAAAAATAACTGGCTTTCTAAGAGAGCATATTAACTGAAGCCAAAATTTGTATGGGGATAGGAAGAAAATAATTCTTCCTGAATTCACTCTTCCTCTCATTCAAAATTAGAGTTAAGTGAATTCAGACTATCTTCATGATTTGAACTCAGCTGTCTCTAGTATTTCCAAGATGTGACATGTCTTCAACAAAAAATGTGGCTTCTTCAGAGTCAGGCAGTTTCTTCAGTAGTGGAAAAAAAATCCACAGATTTTGCCAGTGACTTCCTTTAGTTGTGTTCTCAACAGTAAATAAATTCTGTAAGTAACAACGGTTTCAAGCTCTCAACCATTCACCACTGTGAATTGCTCTGGGAGAAAGATATTTTGTTTTCTTTTTAATCCCATATAAAAGCAGTTTCCTCAGACTTCTGGGTCAATTCCTTTAACTTTCAAAAATGCAGTTGCACTCAGTTAACTTTCCTAGCCCAGACAGCAAGTTTTGGTCAGCTCAAGGGAAACTGTGCTTCAATCCTCACTTCAGAGTCCTGGGATTTCATCTGTCCTCAAAAAATTTGGAGTGATTTTAGAACTTAGGTCTTGCTTCTCTTGCTTGTGAAGTGAGTAAGAAAAGAAAATCCTTGCATATGTAGTGGGCTAACTCACCATTTCTCTCCTGGGAGGATCCTGAGTGTGTGCTTTTGGGCAGACAAGAGACTGCCGACTCTCTAGCTCACTTTCTTTCCTTGTCTCATATTACCCAAAGGACAGTTTTTCAATTGACTGTGCCCATGTTTTCCCTCATATCTTCCCCAAATCTATATACTAGGATTGTGTTATTCAGAACACTAGTCAGCATTTAAGAATGCTTTGGCATCTTTGTACAAACTGTTAGCTGTGAGTTTTCCAATGAAAAATTATATGTTTATCTGAGGATAAATAGGATAAGTGCATCCATTTGCACATTTTCCCTACAAAATTAGTAAAAGACTTTTTAAAAGGGAAGCCTGAATATTAATATGTAATATTTGAGAGGAAAGTAAGGTTACTTTTTATTTCTGCTATTAATGGAATTCTTTGTGTATTTATAAAAGCATTTTACTGAGTTACACTAGAGTAACAAGAAAGTTGACATAATCTGGATCCATCTGCTTTATATTTTGTGCTTCTAACAATTTCAATTTAATGCCTCCGTTTAGTTTCATACTGATCATTTATACTGACAAAAATGAAGGAAAAGAAAACAAGGAACCTGTCATCAATCATTCATTTAATCAACTAGCAAAAAATAGATAAATAAACATACTGAGTTAATTATTTTTCTGTATGTAATGATTGACAATAATCTTGGTTTATTTCCTTTTTAACCTTTTGCTGTCAGTATAGTTGGGATTAATTGGTAATGACAAAATGAGAAGAAATAAATTTCTGATAGCCACTGAATGTTGCTGACATTGGAGTGTTTTCCCCTGAAACTTCTCCCTGAAGATGTATCAGATCTCTGTCATGTGTTATTTTTCACACTTTTTTGTGCCACGTTTCATGCCATTTCGGTGATTGCTATTAGTTTACAGACATATGGTCAGGAATATTTTATGAATGAAGAGGTTTCTGGAATGTACAATATTACTTCTTCACATTTATATGGGAATTGTAATTTGAAGCTCTCAGAATATTTTGCATGTTATTGCAGAGTGTATTCAAAAGCTAGCAAGGAAGAGTGCTACAGCTAATAACTTACATTATCTGCTTCATCCATCAGACACCATTTCTTTACTACTGAGTCGTCTAGTCCACCTTTGCACTGTTTTACTGGATCCATCTGGAGCAAAGAGCATATTTCCAGGCAAAATTCCCAAAGCAGCTCTCCATGTTTGCACTGCAGGAGGATTAGCTCAACTTCCTCTCTCAGCTTTTTGCCACAAAATTGTCTCCCCACGTGTTAATAGGCACCTGAATAGACTCTAGTCAATTGTAACTCCAGCTTCTAAAATACTTTTCTGTAATGATATTCCCATACATTAGTAATAGTTGCCCTGCACAACACATGAAGAGAATATTTTGCAGCTTTTTTTTTACAATACTGTGTAGCATGTCACTCAAATAAGTGGAAGACAGTGTAGGACATGCCTACAGCTTGAATGGTATGTGAATGCACACAATGCTTCAGTTCTGTTAGAAGTAACCGGATCTTGTTCACGTGTGTTTCCTGCAGTTTCAGTAAAAGTGTTGTTGCATATTTCAGAGATCCTTTGTATGTGGATCTATGTGTTTTGGTAATGAAGGCCAAAACCTCTGAGGCACAAGTACATGAATTTTGATTTCACAGATTTTGTGTTTGGTTTTGATTTCACAGATTTTATGTTTGGATTCCTGGGTTGGGGTTTTTTGTTTTCTTTTGGTTTTCCCTGAAAGAACAATCTGGTTACATATAGCCAGATAGTCCCTCAAATGGCTTTTTTCAGAGGTAAAAGCAGAAATTATTTCTTCTACTCCAAAATTATGTGCATTACGGGTTTTTGTAAGGAACAAAGGGAAACAGAGGTAATAATGATATTTGCCCATACACTAAATAAAATAAAATAAAATAAAATAGAATAAAAAAAAACCAAGAGAAAAAAATCCCAAAGGCTCCGAAACGAACAGAAGCAATTCTGAAAAGATGAAAGCCAGTTATTGATACGGTGTGTAAGCGTCAGTCGTTCAAAGGCCCAGCTCATGCCTGTGTCACAAGTTTCCCGGCTGACCCGCAGGCCTGTGCAGGGGCAGCTGGNCCGGCACCCGCCCGCAGCAGGCCGGGGACGAGAGGGCCCCCGTGGCAGTCTGTGGGCTCCGGGTGGCCTCGGCGGTGGGCCCTGCAGTGGGCTGTGGCTGGCAATGTAGGGTAAGAGCGGCTGGGATGTTCTGCAGGAGCATTGAGTATCCACTGCGGTGGTTGCCCGAATCTTGACTCTGAGGATCTCAGCTCATACTTTGTAGGTAACTGGAGACAAAGTGTTTGGTTGGTTGGTTTTTTTCAGGGTTTGTTAAAGGGTCTAAAAGTTTTGCTCTTTGGGAAAACAATGAGTTTTTCTGACTTGGGTTATACTGAATGCTATATGTTCACTGAGAAGTACTTTAAATTGCAATATTTTTTGGTAGCAAAAAATATTTAGAATTATTTTCTCACTTGAAAAAATGTAAGGCTTTACTTGTTTTATAAAACATAAAATAGCAGACACTGCTGCAAAAATCCTTGAAAGCAATCTGCCTAATTTTTTCCTTTGCTGCAGCATATCTGCTCTTTCCCTTCACTGGGCTGAGCACAGTCTAGCCCTTTGTGTGTAACAGCTTTATGTTTGTTAGCAGCTGTTTTCTCCTAGCTAAGCTTGACAAAGGATAGGGGAAAAGATGAAAAAGCCTCTATTACTCTGCTTTCCGGTAGGAAGGAAGGAAGGAATGGCGAGTAGGAGTGGTCCCATGGCTGATGCCCCGGCCGTGCTGGGGCTCCCCGGTGCCCGCCCGGGGTTCCCCTCGGGGCGCAGCTCTGCTCGGCAGCCTGGCAGCCCTGCCGGCTGGCTGACACTGGCTTCTCTCCATGGTCATGTTTTGTAAACCATACATGTTCTAGATCTAGGTACATGTTCTTGGTCCCTGAAGAAATTATGTGGGTTTATTAAAAGAGAAAAGATAGATTTTTTTTTGTTCTTATTTGAGTGCTACATTTCTTGTCTTTAAAAATCATAATTGATGCAATATTTCAAATTAGAGATCTAAAACAGCATAAAATTTTGAATGTAATGTTTTTAAAACAGTAACTTAAGCTTTCTAGTCAATATCTAATTTTGCTGTGATAGCCTCTTTAAGAAAAATTGCTGGGTTTAAGCAGATATGTCATACTGAAACCCGTTTGTATTTTTAGGATTCATAAAATTATCTGGTCAATGATGCCAAATACTTTAGAATATCATATCTAAATATATTGACACTGTATTGATAGGTAATTCTTGGTTAGATGACTTTGCAGTTAGTTACGAGTCTACCAGTTCTTCTATCAACAATAACCAAACTGCACTATTAGGAACTCTAAATTCAACTGTTTTTCAGCTCAGTATAGGTCTTTTAAGAAAAATAGATTTTTTTCCCCTCATTTGGAACAGATATTGATATCAGCAATAATCTGAAATATCATTTAATGGAAATTCTTTTGTTTCCCATTTAGATTTTCCAGACTTTCCTGTCTTATATACCATTTATTAAGTGTTTTAAATATATTTTTCTTTGTATTTTACTGTGCAGCTTATGTACTCAAAGCATCACCTAAGTACTAATAACACATTCTTGACTGAATAATGATGTATGTTGAATGTTACTTTTTTTGTCTTATAAATGAATGGCAATTTACACAGCTGTGGATGTGGGATGTTTCAATCCCAGACCATGTTGTAAGAAAAATTGAATGACAGTGAGCAAAACAGCAGTAATTATAAAACTAATTACTAAATGCTGATGATGCCCATAGGCTTTGCATAACTAAAATTAGAAAAGGAAATTGCTTTCGGCTTCAGAGAGGCAACATGCTAGTTATTTCACTGTTTCAGTCAAAATGGAACATGGTGTATAAAGTTCAATCACAAAAAACCCCTACATTAGTTTATGCACATATTTTTTCATACTAAAATGTTAAAGAATTCAGCCTTTTTGTCTTTTGATACAAACACATCTGTAACATAAATCAAGAAAAGTGACATGAAACTACTTGTTGGACATCTTTCTATATAGTTTTATGAGGCCTAATTTACCATTGAATTATTTTAGCTTTATGTTTATCAGAAACATACATTAATATAAAAAAGGAAGGGTTTCCTAACATGTAGGCCCAAATGAAATGAATGTTTGGGATAAAAACAGGAGACTGGACTTCAAATTTCCCTGAAATGAATTCCAGCTCCTGTAGTATGTATCCTAGGGGTACATATATGTATATATGTATGTATGGCAACAGTATTAATTTCTTACATTTATATGTGTTTTCCCAGGGATAGAATTGCTAGAATTACTTGTTTGAATATAGTACATTTTTATACTTTTTGTTCATGTCTATATTACATGTAGATTCATGCATACACACAGGCATAAGGTACTTAAATGAAACACACATGTATATTGTAGACAAATTTAGTTTTCCTTATATAGGAATGCAAAATATATTCCAGTGTGGTGGTTTTTTTTTTAATGTTGCATTTATGCTTAATCCTGCAGAATATGAGAATGTCATGCATTCTAAGCATATTTCTTTAAAAATTTATTTTAATAAAAATGGATTAAAACGTTGATCAGGCTTGCTGCTTGTAAGACTCAGTTTAACAATTAGAACTTATGCTTCTGTTTAGTAGAAAATTACATAGATATTATGGGATTTATACTTTGAATTTAGGGTTGGAATTCGTTTTGGTTTTTTAAAATTCTTGATTTTTCTTTCACTTTTTTAATCTTATCTGGGAAATATTTATACTTGTCCTATGTGAGCAACTAATAGCAACTTCTCAAAGTCTTGAAAGAAATGGTCATTGAATTCACTTGCAACAGTATATATCGAAAAAAACCCCACCAAATCTGTATTTTTAACTTTCAAATTGTTGACATACATCTAGATTTTACACTATTGATAATGAATCTAAACTTGAAAAATATTAATTCAGTATAACTTTCTGTAATCTGTAGAATTTTCGAAATTGTGTACCTTATTAAATTTTCTGTGGCTCAAGAAATAAACTGGAAGCCTTAGGACTCTATTTAAACATTTTTAGGAAAGCATATCATAAGTGTTGTAGAGTCGTAAAGTGCATTTCAGTTACAGTAAGAGTTTTTTGTGTTTTTTTAAGTGGACCACTGAGTAATTTCTGACTTTGTATGTCCCAGTACAGCAGATAAAGTAGATGTGTTTCATGTTACCATAGCATTTAATATATACCGTTTTGTGAAATCAAACTCCACAATTCTGACTTTATCAAAGTCCCCCCATTTAAAGGCAAATTTCTGCTCAGTTGTTCAGAGCAGATTTCAACTATTCTAATGCAATGTTTATATGTATAACATACACAGTTCCAGTACAGGTTTGTAAAAGAGATTCAAGATGGTCTTGAAGATATAAATAATTAAAATTTCTCTGCATTCTTATGGATTTAGGCATTAACAGCCACAGTGTTATTTGCAGTAATATTTCTCAGTTTAATTTCCAAATCTGTTAAAATTATTAAGTGATGCTGGTGAATGAGATTGCCTTTAAGAGGTACTTGAAAAAGCAAGCAAGAAATCCTCCCTATAAAGAGGACACTCTTTTCTCAAAGGTTTCTGTCATGTTACACTTTAGCAATCTTTCTGCTATATGGAAAGAAACAATTTATTGTCAGTGTTTGAAGGATACAGAATGTCTGATTGACTACCACCCTAGCCTGTTGTTTTTAACATAAACATTACAGCTGTGTTTGCTTTGAAATATTTGGCCATTATCCAGTAAATCTGTGCTGGAACACTAAATTATCACCTTATGCCCTCCTCCATCATAAGAAAGTGCTTTTGTCAATAAAACATTATTGTTGTCTTTTCCTAGTTTTTATTTCTGCATATTCAGGAACTTCGTTTTGTTTTGTTTTGTAAAAAGCAGACATTATGTAAAGGCTTCTAACTAATGAATTTCCTGAGTGGGTAACCTAGCAAGCATGCACAAATAATGATGAAAGTACATTCTTAGTAGATTAAATTAAAACATTTATACTTGTTCCTAATTTTTGTGAATGTTTCCAAGATATTTCAGGTTTTTAAGAATTTGATTTGTCTGGCTATACCATCATTTTTTTGACAAATATGAAGAGATGTGTATCTTAGTCATCATCCTCTTTCACAGATTTCACATTGTATCATGTAAGCTTTTCATAGAAGCAGAAGGCAATTGAAATGGACAAAAATGGCAAACCCAATATAATCCTAGTTTTCACAGTGCTAGTAAGTAGGCAAGACTTACAGTATAATCCTATACTATTTTCCTGTTTCTTTCTTCACAAGTATTTCAAATTTATCTTCCTAGCTCAGGATAGTCAGTCTTTTATGCAGAAGAATTGGGGCTAGTTATGTCTCTTCTTCATTAATGCTTCTACCTTTCTTTCTGTGTTCTTGAAGATTTTCCCCCCATATGATAACTGCTTTTTGTAAAGCTGAAGACTTTTTCTAGGTAGTTTTTAAAAATCTTTCTGCTTTTCATTACTCCCTTTTGATTTTTGAAAGACTTTTCAGTATCACAAGTAACAAATCTCAAATCTGAGTTAAGAAAAAGATTTAAATGTGTTTAGTCATGTAAGTAGGTCCATTGATTTAAACTAGATAATTCATTTGCTTTGACTTAATAATCTAGTTCAAGGTCTTGCTGAACTTGAGTCTCAACAAAAAGGCAGTGTGGAGCTAATATTAGGACAAGAATTACCATCCCCAGTTTATTATCTTTCCTGTCTTTCTTTGTGTTTGTAATCCTTTATCAGTTTATCAGTCTGTATGACAGGCTTATATCTTAGACAATTTGTAATCTGTTTTTCAAGTCTCTTTTTGTGAAATGCTAGATCTGTTGGTTTCCTGAAGCCTGTTCTACATTACCTTTATTGCAGTCTCTACACAGCGTTTTAAGGAACTTACATGATTGATTTTAACCACATGCATTAGATTGCAGAATTTGGTTTGAAATCATTGCATAGACAACCAAAGCCCTTGTGAGTTAAATCTCTGAGATGTTATCATTGTATGATAAATTTAGTCTGGTCTGTGTTATTGGCACAAGGGAGTGTATCAAAGGTGTTTAACACAAATAAACTCTGTAGTTATCTTAGAAAAGAAATTCCTGTTTTTTACCCAACAAGATCAGGTCCACTTTCTCTATGATCAGAATATTACAAAGCTAGAGAATAATTTATATCAGAAGTTCTGTGATGGAATGAAATGGAGCTCTTTTGAAGTATGATCTCTGAAAGCACAGCATGAAGCTCAAATAAAGTGAAGGACATTCACTATAACAAGTAATGTCCTTAATAATCTTGTTAGTCTAGTCTCTCTCCGTAAGAGACAAATGGAACATTATTGGCTTATGGGCTGTAGTAAATAATTTAGTTTCCAATATTCAGGCTGCTTTGACAGTAAATTAAAATGACATGAAAGGGGCTTGTTGAATAAAGAAAGTATCCAATCAAATTTAATTGGCATGACTAAGGCAGTAGAAATATGTTTTATAATTAAACCATGTTGTCTTGGAGCTTTATAAGCATGTATGAATCAAAATGTCAAAAATTATTCTTTGATATTGTGCATTTAAAACTTTGCATGGTGAATAGTTTTCTTAAACAAGGTTCTAGACATGCATATTGATCCAACATGAAAATAGTCTTAAAGCTTTAAATAAGTCAGTTCTTAGCATTTCTCTGCTGATCTGACATTTTTTCTGTAAAAGACTAAAATAATTTTGCAGTCCTCTCATATTTGAAAATCTGTCTTTTGTACCAGTTTTGTATGATCCTGCCTTTTATGGCATATTAATGCTGCCATTTTTCACCTGTTGTTATGACACCGTATGGCTGAAATCAGTGCTAATAGGTACAAGCATAAAAGAATGAAAACAACAGAAAGATGCAAAAAAGGAAAAATAAAACATGTGACAAACTAATAAATAGTTTTGTATTACTAAACTGATTCTTTTAATGTTTCTTATTTTAATCAAGCAATTTTAGAGTTCATGTATATTAACCAAATCCTATCAAATATTTTTTGTCAAGTTCTTACCTACTTATCTCTTTATCAAAGGAGTTTCAGAAAATGTGTATATTACTTAGTTGCATAAAGAGAAAATGTCTCCATGGCTCTAAAAATAAAAGTACCTCTAGAAATGTGCACGTTTCTAAACATTCTTTTGTTCATATATACAAATAACTCTAGTATATGATAGTCTGTTATTTGCACATCCCTGTGAATACTACTTTCTCTAAGAAGAGAACATATAGCTAGTCTGGTCATTAAAAAAAAAAAAAAAGAAGAGAAAATTTTGGCAGAAAAGTTCCTCTGAGAAAGTTTTCTAAATTAACCTCATCTTTTGGAAATTATAGACAGGTGATTTTTATGTTAAGAATGTTATTTAAATTACTGTGATCTACTGATGTACTTCATATGTCAATGCTAGGATTCTAAAATTGATCAAACTCTGAAGCACAAGAGGAAAATGCATAGATACAGAAGTGGAAATGAATGGTAGAATTCAACTTTTGTTATATCCTTGGTCAGGTGAGAACACTGTACTCTCTAAGTTTGACATCTTGCAGTGCCAGATGCTCTGCTTTCCAGCATAACTCTTCAAGATCAAAAAACTGGTGTTATATATACTATGGGAAGAAAAGGTGACTATCTCTTGTCAGTCTCAGCTAGTCTTGCCTTTTGCAGGAAAAAGAATTTCTGTGTCTTTGGTAGGTGTAGTAACTGGATGTCCAATTGCTTGTCTAGATCCCATTCTGTTCATAGATAAGTGGGTGAAAATTTCCAGCTTTCAGATGAACAAACTCTGGGTGAACCAGAGGTAAACAAAGACTCCATCTGGTCTCTTTCTACTGCCAAAAGCCTCATTGCCCCTGAAAGGAGAACTGAGAATTGAATGTGTGGGGAAATCTGCCTTAAATTTCTACTCATGACAAATCACTTATCTTAGTATATTGTTCCTTCACACTTTTATTTCTCTCATGTTAAAGTGGACTTTGTAGAAAGACTTTGAGAGTTAAGTGCAAAATCTTAAATATTTTCTAGCTTCCTCACCTTAAGCTACTTTCTGAGTCATCAGTCAGCTGATTAAACAGAATTTTACCAGCAGTGATGGTTTAGTCCTTGATGTTTTATATCTCACCAACCAGATTCCAGTGGATAAGCCTTCCATTGTAGTTGATGAACCCTAGTAAAACTCCAGCTGGGGAGCTCACATTCCTCTAGCTATGTCATATTTACATCAGCATAAATATGAAATATCTTCACTGAAAATTATTATTCAATTGAACTGCTGGTAGATATCAACTTCTATTGTTATTCTGGCCTCATATCTATGCCGAGTGTTTGATAGCCAAAATTTTTCTAAATTTATCTTTAGCTCAAAACAGCCTAAAGAATGGCCTCTCAAAAATAAATTCCCATTGTAAATGATCAGTCAGCAAGTAAAATCCAGGTGTAGTGAAACTGCTGGCAAAACTCAATGTTAAAATAGTGCCAGCCCTTCCATTGCCAAAGAAAATAGCAAGTTATTTTCTACAGGTCAGAATTCCACTGCAGAATTAGTTCGTTTTGATGCTGATACCCCAAGGTTGTCTGGCAAGACAAACTCTGATGCATTTTTCCAGAATTCTTTTTAGTGTGGTGTCCAGTTACAAGAATAAAGCTTCTGAATGATTCTTCAAAGTGAAGGACATACTTTTGTATTGTGTTGCATCTGCTTGATGTCAGCATGTTGCTTTAACCAGCTCTGAAGAAAATATGGTGGAAAGGAGACAAGAATTAATTTTTGAGATTTTTGTTTTGTTACTTTTTTTTCTATTTACCTGATTTTGTTTTATAGTTTTTCTAAATTATTTCAGATTCAAAGTTCCTCATTTTTTGCTTACTGTCCCTTGTTTCCTAGGCACTATCTTCTTGCTTCTACTAGAATCTAAAGGGGTTTTTCCATGTATCTTTTTGTCAAGGAAATAATTTGGTGGAATAAAGGTCAGGTCAGACAGACTCATGATTTAGACCATTTTATTTTAATTTTACAGTGTTTACAAATTTCCCAACTCAAAAGAAAAAAATTTAAAAAAAAAAAGAAAAAAGGCAAATTCTATTTTGGTCTTTCTTTCTTCAAGTGTACTATTTTCATATGTCACAAACTGTGTTTCTACTTCTTTGACACTGAAGAAGTGTACGTTTATTTTATGAGAATGCAAACAGGCTGTTTTTAAAAAGAAATAATATGTACTTGAAAAATCTTGTGAAAAACAGTGATGTTTTTAGACTTGTTGATGTGTTAGTGAAACCTAGTGTAGGGAGGTCAGAGGTTTCCTTGCTGTAAGAGTGCTGTGGTGTGTTAATTAAAAAAAAATAAATTTATTGCATGGTCCATTTGTGTTGAAGTGGAGATTGTAATGAATATTACAATCTTATTCAATGCTTACTACAAATAAGATAAAACTTGGAGCAAAATAGATCTCTTTCCATGTGTATAGCACTTTCCAGAATTAGCATTTCAGGGCCTACTTTACCAATTTAACAACAAACAAACAAACGAATACAAAAGTGTGGTTTTATGTCATGATATAATTAACTAGACAACCCCCATTATGTTAAGAACATAATTTTTTGTTATGAAGTCTAAATTATACTCAATCAGTACAGAATAAGACATGGGACCTATATAATGTGGAAAAATGACTGTTTGTGGTAGACTTTTCTGGAATAAAATCCACAGTGATACAATAGTTTACCTTTTAACAGTGACTCTTACTGGAGCGTATGAGAGTCACGGGAGGTAATCTCCTCCTAGAGGCAATATGAGTTTGTATTTGTTTATTAAAGCACTGTGCATTATTGGGGTGATATGTAGTCCATTTTTTTTTAGCTATGACATGCTATACTGTCTGCCACAGTATCATACCCACGTTCTTATAAACATCTTACTTACAGATATTTTATGATTTTATAGCTTCAGAAACAAAATGTTAGATATTTTTAAAACTTTAACAAAATATTATGACTATTTTTTCCTCTATATTCTTTGTCAAACTTGTGCAGAATATGTGTATTTTCTGTCACTGAAATTCATCATTCACTGTTTCTTATAGGTGAAATATGGGAGTAGAAAAATAGTAGAATTTTTCAGGCTTTTGTGTAGACTCAAGAGAGTCTTTCTTGCAATATCTAACTGAAAAGGTAATGAAGTGTAAAATATGTTGAAATGATTGGGGATTAAAAATCTCTGGTGTGTAGTGACAGTACAATTATATTCCACAGTAAAGGTTTTTTATATTAAGTGTAATAAATAAAACTTTTTTTTTCACTGTGATTGGTTGTCACCACTGTAATGATAGCTTTGACCTTCTTCCTCTTCAAATGTCATTAGCCTGTGACCAACTAGTCAGGATGCTATAGAATGAATTGGGATGGCTGTACATGAAGCCAGCTGTTAAAACAAAGGAAAAAAAAGAATATTTGAGCACAAAAGACTATGTTGTAACTTTTGAATCTTTCTGCTGCTTTGCTCCCATGCGCAGCTAACATTTCCTCTCTTGCAACATGTTAATTTAGCTTAAGGCGTTTTTAGCCATTCTAGCTATCCCTTTAGCTCTCACACATCTAGGTAGTGTTTCTAATGTTAAGATGTTCATACTCCTAGCATGTTGCTCTTTATATTCAGACAAAAGTAGCCCTGTTCGTCAGTTTGTGAGGATCAACTAGGTGACTGCAGAATAATTTCCAGTTTCTTGTGAAAGGTGGGGCACTCAGATGGAGTACCACTCAATTTCTTTATTAATAAATCTGGATCATGTATCATCAGGTGCAGAATGCAAGTCTCATTTAACATTTAGTCTGAAATGTGAACACTAGAAATATTGAAGTAAAATGTCTAGACATAGATCATCAAAATTATGTCTCTCCTCTTTTCCTTCCCCTCTACTTTTTCTCAAGTACTCTGTCTTTGGCTGGGACATCTGACAAGTAGCTGTCTTGGTAGCAGACCTGTTTATTTCTTCATTGTGCTGTTCCTATAAGAAATAACTGTCCCTTTACTTTTTTTTGGAGACTTGAAAGTATCTTTCCTACAATGAGTTTAATTTCTCTTAACTCAGGAAGCCAGGACTACAGCCTGTTTCAGTGCTGCAGCTCTGGGATCTGAACAAGAATTTCCTTATCAACTATCATTTTTACAGGTAGCTATTTGTCTAAAACGAAACCCTATCAGGCAGCAAGGGCCATAAAAACACAATGCATTTTTTATTAAAATTTGGTAGAATTCATAAATATTATTGCTTTAACTATTTTGTGAAATGACACAGTAGTGTGTCCTTCTGCTTTAATGATCTTGTAAGCAACTATACTGATGTCTAAAACCATCTAAATAATGATGTTTCTTTTCACTTAAATGGGTATTACTCATATGACCAGCTGCAAGAAATGAGAGTTCTAAATTTATCTGAACCTTGAGATGGGAGAACTGAAAACTCCTTCACTTTATGGGAACTTTTGATTAGGGTTTGGGTAGGTGGATAATGAAAGAGTGTAACATTGAAATGTGCCTAAATAACATGCTGTTACAAGCCTTATGATAGATTTGTGTTTGACTTAACAGCTTTTGGAACCTAATAAAAAGAACTTAATTGACAATTTCTTGAAATTGCTAAGAAAACCTAGTGATGTTGGTAGGGTATAATAAGGAGTTTTCTCATCACTGTCTTCAAGATTGAGCCTATACAAAAAAAAAAGGATTTATCTCTGTGGTAACTCTAAGTAATTGATATACAGACAAGGTTTGGTTCCAATTTGCCAGCAATAAAGTTGTAATAGGGTTTTCTCTGCAATTTTAGCCTTAATGTGCTCATTCCAAAGAGCGGTATTTTTCCAAGCGAACAAATAACATCAGTAAAGCTTACGATCAGTAATAGCCCCACACTGATGCTCACATTAAACTTGTTAAATCAATTCACTAGACACTTTCTAAAGTGGACTGTCTGTTTACTTTGACTTGCACCCTGTGAGGATTATCCATCAGTTACATTTATTTGAATGATCTTTACATTTGAAATATGTAATTGTTCATGCATGATTGTGATTACAAATCTGTCTTCTTGTATTTTGCAGCTTTATTTTTGTGACTTATGTTTTTTCCACAGTTGTATGAAGTATATGGATATCTAGTGGCACACAGTAGAATGTATTGTATGTTTAGCCTTTTCTAAATCCTAAATGATCACTTTGCTGCATAATTATGGTGGCTTCTCTTGGTAGAGATATATTTCATATTGCTGTTTTGTTTACTGAATGTACCAATCCACTATGTGCAGTATTGTTCTTCTAGGATAAAAAAATTAACATATAAATAATGTAGGATTACAGTATTTTGAAATAATTAACAAAACGTGCTAAGTACTAAATGATTTATTAAAGATGTAATTTAGTCAGATTTCCTGCATAAGATATTAGAGTGCAAAGAGCCATACTGTACTCTTCAAGGAATCATTTTGTAGATGGTTAATCTACCAACTAGGCTTCATTTTTCACTCAGAACAAACCTGGTATGCTACTGCACACAGGCTTTTGTCAGTAAACACAAAGAGAAATCTGAAGTAATCAATCTTTCTTATCAGTAGCATTCAGTATGTTTACCTTTATTTTATTCTTTGGCTCAAAAAGACTAGACTAATATAAAACAAAATATAAGCGGTTAAAAGTTTGGAGTTGTTTATCTGCTAGCTAAGTACACATTTTAAAAGATAGCATGAAAACAAAATAATGACATTACTACATACATTGAGGAAACTGAAAATGTTTTAGAAAGAACTGAGGCCCTGGGAAAATAATGGGTTGTGGGTAATGGGAAGTTCCAGGATAAGGAAGCTCAATCACATGTTTGTAGCTAGAATCTGCATGGGTTGTTATTACTGTCTACCAATTTTGTCACACTCTCAAGGCTTAATCCATATATGTAGGACACTGGAATAAAACCTGGTGTCCATGAAATGTTACAGCTGTTCCTTACATGCACTGCTTCCCTTCCTGGTGAAAATAATTCTCTATTTTCCCCTTAAGTTTAAGTTTTTATAAGGTGCATGTGATATGGGATATTTTGTTTGAAATGGTAGCCAGCTTGAGTTTCAAAATATTCAGACAAGATGCCTGGCAAAATACATGTCATCATATCCTCTCCCAACCTCACCCCAGTTCTTTTTTTTTTAAACTTTACTTCACATTTGTCCTTATTTTGGCTGTCTGTCAAATCTGACTCTTTCTATTTTTATGTATTTTCAAGGAAGTAATTAGTCATTACTGCAGTGGTGATGTGGAGGGAAATGTCTGTTCTTCTCCAGAATATATCAATATTCTATAAATAAATAGTACTGCAGGATCAGAAGAAATAGGAAAAATGCGAATTATCATTTACTGTATATATAAACATTTCATCCAGCCAGACCATTTTCTTCTGTTTCGTTTGTTATCATTCCACATTGAAAGAATGGAGTCTTCCCTCAAGCAACTTGTCTTTTTTTTCCCTTTTTGTTCTGTATGAGAAAAAACGGACACCTCTCGCCTATTCTAGCCCCTGCTCCCTCCTCAGCCTCGAAATAATCTGATATTCCCAATTTTTGCAGAACCGAAACTCTAGAAATAAACTCTTCAGAAAATCAGTGCAAACCTTGTGTCATAATTTAACCCCAGTGTGCAACTGAACACTGTGCAGCCGCTTGCTCACTGCTTCCCAGTGGGATAGGGAGAAATGCAAAAGACTAACAGTGAGAAAACTCATGGTTTGAGATAAAGACAGTTTAATGAGGAAAGCAAAGTCCGCTCATGCAAGCAAAGCCAAAGAAGGAATTCATTCACCACTTTCCAAGGGCAGGCAGGTGTTCAGCCATCTCCAGGAGTGCAGGGCCCTATCAAGTGACAACACTCCAAATGTTCCTACCTTTCTGCTTCTTTATATGCTGAGCATGATTCCATATGCTCTGGAATATCCCTTTGGTCAGTCAGAGTCAGCTGTCTTAGCTGTGTCCCCTCCCAACTTGCACATCCCAAACCTCCTTTCTGTTGAGGCAATGTGAAAAACAGAGAAGGCCTTGACTGTGTGTGGGCATTGCTAAGCAGTAATGACAGTGCCCCTGAATTCTCCACACTGGTTGCAGCACAGTGAAGAAAGTTAACTCTCCCAGCCAAACCCAGCAAATTCAAAAGCTTCTTATCACTTACTTTGATATCTTCAGTAGAAATTGAGAGTCGCATAGTCTTTGCTTCTTAAGGTCTAATGAATGTTATTGTTTCAAGTGTAGATTTGCAGGTTTTAAATATGGAAGATGGGGAAAATAAGGTGATATCTTGTCATTTTTTTCTCTGACCCTTTGTACTGCACAGCTGCAACTGAAGTAAATTGCAGGTGATTAGAGAAGATGTTGAAAATATAAGAAGCTTAGTGATAAAAGACTTATATCTGACTCACAGTTTAATTGGGGTAGAAAAATAGCATAATTTACATGGATTTTGTCCTCTTAGGCCACAATTGATTGATATTTGCATTATGTTTATGCATCTTACAGCCAGTTAAATGTTGAGACATTTTGAAATACTTAAACTATCTCTTTCCTTTTAGGGGTTCATTTGATGTCATGGTAGTATCATCAGTTTGGGAAATGAACTCTAAAAGAAAGGGGATGTGTAATATCTGTGCCGTATCTCTGCATTAACTAATACCTGCACCCACTCTTGGACATGGGAATCCATATTGATCAGAAATGGAGACACGGATGACTCCATCTCTCAGAGGGAATTGTAGGCAAATCCATGGTGAGCAGCAGGTGGGAGTTGACCCATCCTTTCTCAGACTGTGCCTGGAAATGTCTGGGATTGTAGTACAAAGTAGCATACCCCAACACTGGCAGTACAAATTACTGTATGACCAACAACTTCATGAGCAATAGAAGTGACATGGTGTTAATATTTTATGCAATTAATAGTCTTCCTAATATTTGTGCTACTTATCTTCTGCCTTCCTAGTTTATGGCTATTCATTCTAATACTACCTGGGTATTTCATATGATATAATTATATTTTGAATAGGTTGGTAGTAGAATGGTTAAAGGGAAGACAATCATAAAGAGTATTTACTGATAAGCAATTTTTATTACATGAGAAAAATGAGGAATGTTAGAATTGTAGGCACTCAGGCAAAGAACATTGCCCTTAATCTGGAAAATGCTTCTCATATGAAGAGATGTTTACTGACTCTTTTGATTACTCCTTGTTTAGTTACATATTCTGCAGTTATTTGTGGCAGCAGTCTATTAAAATTTGACATCCATTTGATTCTTGCATATATCTTGATATATGTACAGTACTCAAACATTATCAAACAGAACTTTCAAGTGAATTTTGTATATCTTCAGTGAGGAGACATCAAAACCTCTCTGGTGAATCTGTCTCACTGCATGATCACTTGCACAGTACAGTTCTTCCTCACGTTCTGGTGGAACTTCCTGTGCTTCAGTTTCTGCCTTTTGCCTCTTATCCTATTGCTTGGCACCATCAAGGAGCACCATCAAGAAGAGCCTGGATCCATCCTCTTGACATTTTCCCTTCAGATACTTACAGGTATGAAGAGGTTCCTTCTCAGTTGTCCTTGTTGAGACTGAACAGGCCCAGCCTTGCCTTGCAAGAGAAATGCTCCACTGTCTTTATCACCTTTGTAGCCTCTGCTGGGCCTGCTCCAGGAGCTCCATGTCTCTCTTGTTCTGAGGGGCCCAGAACTGGATACAGCACTCCAGATGTGGGTCCTCCTTCTTGCCCTTTCTGAAGGCTGAAGTGACATTTCCTTTCTTCCAGTCCTCAGGTGCTTCTCCTGATTGCCACAACCTTTCAAAATTGATTGTGAGCAGTCTCACTCTGATGTCCACCAGCTTTTTCAACAGGTGTGGATGCTTCCCATCAGGGCCCATGGACTTGTGGATGTCAAGTTTTCCTAGACGTTCTCTAACAAAGGGAAACCAAGAGAAAGTCATCCTTCCAACTGTCCTTTACCTTGGTGTCCTGGGACAGAGGTTCCTGAGGGCTGCTCTTGTCAGTGAGGAGTGATGTAAACAGTGTTCAGTAACTCTGCCTTCTCTGTTCCCTCTGTTACCAGGGTCCCCCTCCATTTAGTAGTGGGTTCACATCATCCTATTTTTTTCTTTTGTACTCTAAATAATAATTGTTTACTATGTGTCCGTTAAGAGAGAGGAGTTTTATTTGGTAGTATTTGATCAAAAATCAGGGCAAGTTGTGTTCTGTTACCAGCAGATAATTTCTGGTTTGTCTTTCAATAGAAATCTCTCTACAAAGTCAAAGGTTCTTCTGAAAAAAAAAGTGGTCAACAAACTGACACACCAATCAAAACACACCAATTCCCTTTGTCACTGGTATATGAGGGAATGATGTAGTGATTGCCAAAGCCAATAATCTTTGACTATTTCTGGTACACTTGGATTGAGTGGAAGCAACTTGTTGCATGAATTTGGAACATGTTTCAAACTGACGTATATGGGTATTTTGTAAGATGCCTTGATTGCACTATCACCTTTTCCACTCTGTTCAGCAAGAATTAAAAAATTTAAAAGGCTTCTCCATCATTTCTTATAACTCTCATCTTGGATTTAGAGTACAGTTTTGGGAATATTGATAGTTTTACTTAATTTCTGTTTTTGCTCAGCTCTTCTGTAAGGATGGGGCAGAAGATAGGCTTAATCAAATATTTTTCCAACTGATTAAATACATCTCCCTAATTGACAAATGGAAAAGTAGAAGTATTCCTTGCACAAAATGAATCAAGATTGAAAAAACATTATTTTTAAGAAAGAAACCCTTTGATTTCCTAATAAAAGCAGACCATGTAAATAATTGCTTCCCACTAATTCTGATAAAATTTACTGTGAAACAAATCCCATTTGCTGTTAAGCAAGTTTATCAAAAGAACAAATGTTTTGATGGGATTTTTCAAATTATAAGTAAAAGGTATTGTAAATGAAGATTTACATAATTATTGATTCTACAGCTAATACATCCCCTTACACCTACCTGATTCAGCAGTGACCTGCTCATAAGAATCCCTGGGTTTTTCTCTTTTGAGTATTGCTTAATTTTATTTTGAATGGAAAGTTATATGGAAAATTCTTTTTAGAAAACATTATTTACCTAGTATATATCATCATCTTGTTGATTAATATTTAAGATGCAGTGTGAAAGTTAAGTGTAATATTTGGTGAGAGCAGCAGTTAATTAAAAGAATGCATTTGCTCTTCTCAGGTTTATATTGAGTTTGAGGCAAAAGGTTAATGATGAAGATTCTTAGGTTTGGTATTGTTATGATGTACTTGGTTTATTTACTGCTAAAAGATCATAAATGCTAGCAATTCTTGATTTACATCAGGAAGAAAATCATTAACTACAGTCATACCTGAATTCTTACATATAAACCTTTTTTTATTATTTCAAGTCCATTGTCCAACATTTCAGAGCTATGGAGCTGTTCTTCTACAAGTGTCTGTACTGCACACTTGCATTTGCATATTTGAAGATTATTCTCAGAGTCCTAATTGCTGCCTGTAACCTTTGATTGGATAGGAAACTGATTAATCTTGCCCCTTGGTCACAATTAAAAGAAAAAGATATCTAAAGACAAATGAATAACAGCAGCTGAATCATCCCTTCTGTCTTGTGTGTGTTCTGTCTTCATTAATCTGATCCTTTTTTCTTTATCTTTCTTTAAATCAAATTCTGTTAGAGATTGTGCTGCTAATTTCTAAGGACACAGGTTCAACGACCATTTTCTAGATGGATAATATCTTCAAAGACAACAAGGATTGTTCATCCATTGCATACATGCCATTGATAACATGCTCTTGACTGCACCCTTGCTAAAGCAGCCACAAAGCAGTGTAAGAAGGCATTGTCACATCATATTTTATGACCTCCATGACTGTGGAGGCCCATGACACTAGAGATGCACTCTGATGCTGTGAGGAGGTCATTGGGGAGCACAGACAGATGTTTGGAGAAATTTGGATTAAAGACACAAAGAGTGAAAACTTAATATTGTAGCACCTTGTGAGATGGTGAGAGCAAAGTGGGATTGAAGTGTGCTACTCTGGGTCTAGAATGGGAAGCTCATAAACTGTAAAACTGTTGGAAAGCACAGGATTGAGTATGGAAAGCATGCAGAGTGAGAACTGAGTAAGGAATGTAATACGTAAGTGCACAGGAAGAGATAGGGTCAGTGTGGCAAGCAGAGGGTTTGGAAGAGGAAAGTAGAAAAATATGGCAAAGAAGTGTTGGCAATAAGGAGAGTCTGATGGAAAGTTGCAAAAACGTGTGGGGAGGGAGTGAGGGAGGTCACATTGGTTTGGGTCAATCTTCAGATATAAGTCGATATTTACTTGTAAAGTATAAAAGTTTGTTGGGAAAACAAGCCAAGCAAATATTGATTTAAACCAATATTTTTGTTCCCTTTATCACTCTGGCATTAGAAGCTGAACTCTTCTTTATTTACTTACAGGTAGGTGTAGTGCACATAACTTTGATGTAGGCTTTTAGGCTAGCCACCTGTGACCTGAAGCTTGACCTATGAAAACTGTCCTTTCTTGGTGTCAAAACTAATATAGTTTTAAAAAGCAGAGCAGAGCCTCTCCTAAGTGACCTACCAATCATGCTAAACTGAAATGTTATTTGCAGTGGGTTTGTAAGGATGTTTAACAATTCCCAGAGGACAGAAATGAGACAGTGAAATGCACTTCACGTTAGACCTGAGGACAAACCTGTGGCGTGTGGTTCTGAAGGTGAAAGCTGGCATTTATATCCAGTAAGACTCATGGGCTAAAGCAATTCATGGACTTGCTGGAAAATCTTACTACGGAGGTGTATGCTGCTTTGAAAGTTTCTTGTTTCTTTTCCTTGCCTATGTAGATTGTTGCACAGCTGCTGAATAAAGCGCGTGATAGAAATAGTCCCGTTTCAGAAGTATTTAAAGAAGATGGAATAGATAATCACCTGATAACAAACTTTCAGCGAGGAATATTTAGTATTTCATAATTCAGTTTTCTCACCAGATAAGTAGTTGTTATGTATGTGCTATACAAAACCACAATGGCTTAGTTTTTAAATTTTCCCTTTTTGCTTAATGCACTGATTCTTTGGTAGAGAGGCTCTTGACTATAAGAATAAGTTTTAATACTTAAATTTGGTAGTGATTCATAACTCCACTTTAGAACATCTGACACTAAAAATAATTGCTAAGTTTCCTGTAGGGTTCAAATTAATAGCTATGTGTTGCTAGAAAAGATTCTGTTGATATTCCCTCCTTGGTTGCTTCAAACTTTCTTTTATGTTGCGCTAACTCAAAGATAAGAGCTAGATATATTTAACTTGTCAAGTAGTTCCATGGCTTTCATTTGAAAAATAACTTTTACACATGAAATTTCTCAGCTTCACTTCCAGATCCTGTATTTCTGTACAGCTCTGAACTTGAGTTCAATAGAAGTAAAAGATGTAACTAAGAAATCAATTAGTTGTACTAATTTTCTTATTTTCTTCTGATTCATTACACATGCAGATGTGTTGAAGTGCAGTAAATGATAAAGCTGATTGATGGAGTTGTGTGCTATTATCTGAAAGGTCATATTTTCACCTGATTCCCTTGGAATTTTCTGGATACACAACTTAAGTGATTTCAGTAGAAACCCAAGGTTATATATATAATGAATATTATTAACATGTTGTTTAATAATTCAAATTATTAAATGTACATATATGTGATGCAACTAATAGAAATAAAAGCTTTTTTATCACATTGCTTTAAACTTTAATAGGAAGACAAGATTTGCAAAGTAAATGCTAGTCAGTCCTTGTACACTTGTAGCTCTCATGCAGTTTGACTGCAGAACCTCTTTTGAAGCGACATGAGAGCTCAGGGTGCCAAGTGATCAGAGATGGTGTGTTTTAGGGCCAGTTGGGTACTTTCCAGCCTTGCAATGATGTGAAGATGTTGCTGACTGTTAGATGTTCCTACATTGTCCTATTCTCCTTCCATCATCATACTGAGGTGGCTTTTAGACATATAAAGATTATGAAATGGAGTTGAAAACTTCAGAGCAGTGTGCCACTTTAGTTGTTAATGAAATATTCTCATAGACTTGTCATCATTAATCTATATTACTGTATTTTTATATTACAGAATATAAAGTTAAATATTACCTTCAAAGCATTTAACTAATTTTTCAGTTTGCAAATGGTGCTTTTTCTGTCACTTAATTTTCTGCCACATAAACAGAGTAAAGAGCTCATAATCCAGAATTGCCATAAGCTCTTCCCAAACCGCTAGGGTTATATCATCCATTTATTTTGTAAGTATTAAAGATTAAATACTTTGAAGATTAATTTAAAGACAAAAAATGATAGCTGTATTTCATTGCAATTATTTCTTTCAAGATTTGTATCAGTCAATCTTTCAGTAATTATCTTCAAATACTGTGGCATTCAAAAATAGCATTTTGCTGAAATTCATGTTAGTTTTCTTCACCAACGACATCTGTGATATCCTTTCTACTTTCATTTGTAAGAGAGTAAATATTCTAGGTGATGGCCCCTTGGTCTTCATTGTGGTTTGAACTCACAGTTGTAAAATGAGCTGCACTTGTAAAATTATTGTTTGTAGAAGACCAGTTGGTATCTTGGACGGTGCACATCTAAATAAAACACTGTCCAGTAATACAGGAGTGTGGGTGCCATCTGGATGCTTCATTTTCATTCTTTTAGAACAATATCTCCATAAAAGTAAACAAGGCAAGATTTGCAATTAATACCCTGTATTAGATTTAGCTGATATGGTGGGAAAATTAGATGGGCATAAAGCCCTTTTTTGAATTTGTGAATGTATGCACTTTGGAGCAGTTTTTCTATAAAGACAGCAGTATCTTAATGTGCATTTGTTGCACATACATGAACATGAAACGCTACTATATACTTATAGTTTATGTACACAGGTGACATTCATAATTTTGTGTGCATATAAAATGCCAAAATTTGCTTAAATGCAATGTTTGAAATGTAGTACCTGGAGGGATGATAATGAAATACAATCGTGTCTCTTTATATTTTTATCAAAATAAAAGAAGGATAATAGCTGCAACATAAGGATCTTCATTTTTTACCTCGAAGGTTTCTGAAAAACAGGTTGTGCACTTTAACTTATTTAAATGTCCTTAGTTTATAGCCTGCAATATCCAACAGTTTAAAGTTGTTAATTAAGACTAATCATTATGAAAAAGTATATGAGAGGATGAAAGTTTTTGTTAGCTTTTTATAATGTGGCAGCAGGTCAAAACGGAGATTATCTACCATGATTCTAAAGTTCAATTTGGTCATTTAATTAATTGTGCAGAAAGCTGGATTAAATGTTAGCCCTACGCAATCACAGAACTTTTTGTCTCGAGCATAAACTTTTGGGGTTTGTATATTCTCAGTTGCTTATACCCATTATATATATTCTAAAAATAACATGTGTAGTCTGTCATGAATGCCAACCATCACACATTTTTTGCTTAAGAGCAGCATTGGGATCAGCCTGCTTTTCAGTAACCAGGAAATTAGTTCTGGTTTGAGAGTATCCACTAGGAAGATCAGAAGTGAGGTTACTGATAAGACCATAGGTATTGGGTTTTTACCACTTCCTAGCAATGCTATAGTTGCTTAATGCTTTTGAACAAAGATATTTATTTGAAATTGCTTGATTAAAAAAATAATCCATTGTTGTTCATTCTGCCATCTGTTTTTGCATTTACAAGAGTACCATTAGCATAATTAACACTCTTTTTCTCCCGGTCTCTCTTACATTTCCATGTACTCCAGCTTATTTATACAATTTTAACTGAGGATACATTTTATTGTTAAATCATGGAATTGAGCTCATGTCTCTTGCTAAAATTCTATCTTAGAGTACTGTCTTCAATTCTAAATTGGGAATATGGTAGTGTTTAACTTAAAATTATATAAACCTATTCTTTTACAAGCTTTTAAATATTGATGATATTGAGAAGGCAGGTAACTAGAGCAGAATGCAAATCATTTATAAGAAGTATGCTTTCACTTCTGGTACCTGTCACTTCTGAAATTTTGCCTGATATGTTTATGCATTGGCAGCACTCAGTCCTGTAGGTCTTGTCCCTATGTAGTTTAAATAATTTTAAAAAAATCTGAAACTGCAGCAAGGATGGTTAATGAGGGGTATGAGGGTGCAATAGAACGAATGGACATTTCCACCATTACTTTGGCACAATATTACTCTGGTTTGCTTTTTCACACATTTTGGATCCAGGATTTGCAACAATGACCTCTTTTTCTACAGAATGCCTCCCAAAGAAAACAATAATTCATACCCCACACATACAAGATTTTTAGCAGGAACTGAAGAAAATTATGCATTTAATTCATCAAATCCTACATTTTTAGGAGTCCTTGGATATCGAATGTCCGTATTTTCAATTACTTTGAAAATGCAGACATTGGATACACTCACAAAGGCAAGGAACATTTTTTCTGTTTTGAAGCTCATTAAGGCTATTTAAGTATACGTAGTTTTGTATGTGTGCTCAGTGCATACATGTATGAAGGGTATTTGACACAGGTTACCCCATTTACAATCAGGTATTTAATTTTTGTACCACTGTATTTCATTACTAGCCAGCTGTCAAGTTTCACATAAGTCCATGTAGTGTTTTAAAAAGTGAGGTAATACGTTCATTCAAATCATTAAAATAATTTCTTTCTGCCTTTGCTGCTTCTTCTGATTCCATTCTGCTCCAGTCTCTTTTCATTCTCCCCAGCTTCCTGTGGAGAATCTTCAGTGGGAGCATGTCTGTACTGGACAAATGCTGAGTCAGCGTAAGTGCTGGTTTTCCAGGGCAGTATGAAACTCTGAGAGGGGGTAATCAGGCCCACGTGCATTCTGTGCTACACTGTGCAATGTGGCTCCATCCTTAATCCCCCTTCTTCAGTCTCCTGCTCCATTTGTCTGCAACTCCTGCCCTCCGCTGGCTGAGCACTTGGGTAAAGGAGTCTCTTCACCCTAATGCCAGGGTAGGCAGAGAGCCTATTTCTTACAGCATGGAGGATGGAAGCCAGAAGAGGAGACCCAGGTGCTACCACTGATTATCTGGGGTTTATGAAAGCTGGCAGAAAATCAGATCTGCATAGCAGCTTGCCAAACACTTGATGTATTCATAGTTTTTTCCTTTACTGGGATCATCTTACTGTATGCTCTCTTATGTAGCTTGCTGTTCTTTCTGCAGTTTTTGTTCCATTTATTTTTGCTTAAATGAGGAACAGATTTTCTGGAAGGAGAGTCTATCTAGCCGCTATGGGGTTTAATAGAGTTGGGGTTTCTCTAGAACCTATATTACTTACCTCTTAGAAGCTGCTGGACTATATATTCATAGTCATGTATGACAGTGAATGAAAACTAATGAAATATTCTGATGGACTGTTCCAGAAAGTTCCTGTTAAATAAGAATTTTCTCATCGTTGTGTCCCTTCACATTTACCATATGAATCTGTGGTATTGTTTATGTAACATTAAATTTTTCACAGTAGCATGTTACCTAGTGTTTAAGACATTGATAACACATGAAACAACCTCTGTCAGCTTTGCTGGCCAAAACATGGATAGTAAGATAGGCAGTGAGCAAGTGGTGGTGAAAGAGTAACATCAGTATACCTGTTAGAGTGGAATTGTAGCTCTGAATGGCAATATCTTCTTTTTTCTCCAGCACTCAGTTTTGCACTATCTTACTCCTCTGCCTAAAAATTTCTAGGGAAAAACATATTTTTTATTTATGTAGACATCAAATTGCAATATAGCTGCTTACCTTAAACACCAAATAAGTCAGTATTACACACAAAATGCTTTATTTAAGAGAAATTTTGCATCAATATTGAAAATAGAGACCAAGATAATCTTGATGCCAAACTCAATCTGAAGTTTCTTGTTATTGGTCCAAAACTAGTACTACTTGCAGAATTGTAATCTCTGTTCTGGTCAGCACATCAAGGGAGGTGATTCTCCCCCACTACTCTGCACTCATGAGACCCTAGCCCAAAGACCGCAGCAAGGTCTGGGGCCCCCAGCACAAGAAAGATGTGGACCTATTAGAGGAGGTTCAGAGGAGGGATACAGAGGTGATCAGAGGACTTGAGCACCTCTCCTACAAAGACAGGCTGAGAGAACTGGGGTTGTTCAGTTTGGAGAAGGCTCCAGGGAGATCCCATTACAACCTTTCAGAACTTAGAGGGCACATAAAAGAGGGGAGGGACGACTTTTTGTAGGGATAGATAGTGATAGAACAAGGAGGAAAGTTTTAAAGAGGAGAGATTTAGATCAGATGTTAGGAAGAAATCCTTTACTGGGAAGGCGGTGAGGCACTGGAGCAGGTTGTCCAGAGAAGGTGTGGATGCTCCATGGCTGGAAATGTTCAAAGTCAGGTTGGATGAGGTCCAGGACAAGCTGCTGTAGTGGGTGGCATCCATACCCATGGGGGTGAATTTGGAGCTAGATGATCTTCCCACTCAAGGTATCCTATGATTGTTTTGCATTCTCCTTTACACTAGTGAGTTACTATTGAGACTATTTATAGTGAGAGATTCTCTTTATTCAGGGGCTCAATGTCCTTAAGTATAGAAATACTTGGCTGTGTGCCTAATATTGGCGTGTTTTGAAAATCTTGTTTTTAAAGACCTCTTCTTGCAGTATGATGGCTATTTCTTCTAAGTTTGCTCTTTGAATACTTATCAAGCACTTCAGTTATCTAGACTTCTACATTCTTGTGGAATCAATGCCAAAGGTGGTGTTGATGTCTGACACTGTGTTGCACTCCTGGGTGGGAATTGGTGATATGTGGAAATAATAATGCTGCAAATCTATGGAGAAATGTTAGTTTCTAACCTGATAGAATTGCAACAAACCATAACAAGCAAACAAGCAAACCCATTCTAGGTTCAGGTAATAAACATTGCAGCTGAAGGAGGAAGAAAAAAGTGGGATTAGATGGGAAAGACCATTATTGTATCAAAATGATGCATCTGCGAGCTCCTTTCATGAGTGTTTTATGACTAGGCAAACACATTTTCATGTTGGCTTCTGCAGTAAATGTTTCTCCTTTATTACTTGATAGCCACTTAGAATTTAGCCTGATTTTTAACAGTGCTAACATACAGTACTAGGAAAATTTATTTGAATAAAATAAAGCTACATTCTTCTAAACTGGAGTCATAATATTAATACTTAAAATACACAGCAACATGCTGGGAAAATGGGATAGTTATTTAGATATATTATAAAATGTACCCCACTACTTTGATGTGATTCACTATTTCACCAAACCAATTTAACAGTCTCCTGTGGAGAGGGAATAGTGCAATTAAAATTAGTAACAGAGATTTTCACATTCATATATCTAATTTAGGGATGGGTGATAATGAATTAAATACTTTTTCCTTCTTCTGAAGTCAAATCAGTATTAAATGAATCTGAGCTAGAATTCATATTTAAAGAGTATGCATGCATGCAGTCACAGCATCTGGGGGACAGATTTTCACATGAGAAATAGGTGTTTCAGCTCAGGTTTACATGTTAGGTTTCTTTTTTGTTTGGTTGCATTTTCTTCCATTAGATTTTTAAAAATCAGGTGAATGTATGACCTCAGTTGATAAAGTTAAATCATTTTGTGGTATGCTGTTCTCCAAAAAACAAAAAAAAATTCCTGGGAAGAGAACTGCTGTCATTAAATTTGCCTTGGTCAAAAATTAAGGAAGGTAGAGCAAAAGATTGATAGCCCAGGGAAAAATGGTCTCTAGACACTTGTTAATCAGACACTGGAAAATCCAATGGATAATTCTCAGGGGTGAAGTGGCTAAATTTGTTTGTAGACATTATGAATAAGAAGCAGTTCTCAACTCATTACAAAGCAACATAAAAAAATAACAAGGATATGCTGTATTCTATGTATCACATTACTATGAAAAAAACTCTGAAACACCAAACCCAAGCCTCCTCTGGTGCTTCCCATAATAGACAAGAAAACCGGTTACCACTTTTTAAGCAGATAAATCAGTGTAGCAAGAGTCACATTAACCCTTCACCTAACCACAGATTAAATAATAGTTTTATATTAGTAGGAGTTCTTTGGTAAGATGATATCTTTGATAACTCCAACTGCATCACTGAGTTTGAAATAAATGTGATCACTTTTGTTTCTCAATAAAAGCTTTTAAACTAGTAAATGAATTTGTTTAAATAAAAATAAATCAACCCATGCCCCTGTGCTGATGCACTTGCCCTTGTAGATGGTATTTAAATACCAAAAAATGTAAATTATCCATTTGTTAGAGACCTGACTAGTAATGTGCTGATGAAGAATAGGAGTCAAAGAAACTGTGAGTTTAAGACAATTTTTTTTTTGTGCGTTCTTACAATGTGTGATGGTTTAATCCTGACTAGATACCAGGTGCTTACCAAAGCCACTCTGCCAACTCCCCTCCTCAGCTGGACGTGGGGAGAGAAAACATAAGGAAAGGGTCACAGATCATGATAAGGACAGGGAGAGATCACTCACCAATTACTGTCACAGGCAAAACTGGCTCTGCTTGGGGAAATAATTAATGATCTACTAAGTCAGATTAGGAATATGAGAAATAAACCCAAATTTTAAAACCACCTTCCAGTGCCCTTTCTTCTTGCAGGACTTTACTTCCCAGTTCTTTACATTCTCACCCACAGTGATGCAGGGGGATGGGGATTGGATAGCTTCATTCAGTTTATCACATGTTGTTTCTGCCACTCCTTCCTCCTCAAGGGGAGGACTCCTCACATTCTATCATTGCTCCATTGTCAGATCCCTTCCATGGGAGACATCTTCCCCTATGGCAGGTCCCTCCCATCTGCTGCAGTTCTTTGCAAACTGCCCCAGTGTGCATCCTTTCCACATGGTTCAGCTCTCCAGGAGCAGGCTGGACCAGTGCATGGGCCCCCAGGAAACCTGCTTCAGCATTGGCTCCTCTCCATGGGGCTACCAGTCCTACCCAGAGCCTGCTCCAGCATGGGCTTTCCATGGGGTCACGGCCTCCTTTGGATTCATCCCCCTGCTCTGACCTCCAGGGGCTGCAGGTGGATCTCTGTTCCACTGTGAATCCCCATGGGCTGCACCAGAGGCTGCAGGGAATCTCTGCTCTGGTGCCTGGAACATCTCCTGCCCCTCCTTCTCCACTGACTTTGGTGTCTGCAGAACTGTTTCTCTCACGTATTCTCACTCCTTTTCTCTGGCTGCAATTTTTTTCTGCTTTCCCCTTGTTAACTCTGTAATCCCAGAGGTGCTGTTGCTGAAGGGCTTGGCCTTGGTGAGTGGCAGGTCTGCCTTGGAGCTGCTTGGCATTGTCTTCATCAGACACACGGAAAGTTTCTAGGGGCTTCTCACAGAAGTGACTCCTGTAGTTCCCCCCTGCTGCAAAAACCTGACCACACAAGCCCAATACATTATGAGGTTCCTTTGAGGTATTTTACACTAGTTTCTGTATGTTGCTCATCCCTTTCTGACTGAACTGCAATATCTTCTGTGCACCCTAGCTTTATTGCCTGCTATATAAAGAAAGAAACATTTCATAGGAGAAATAATTTATTGAGCTTTATTTTTAAAATGTATATTGTAAATGGATTGCAGACATGACAATGTACATTCCTTGAAATGCCTTAAAGATGTAAGATAGTATTGTACTCTATGTATTGATTGCTAACTTTTTTAATGTTAAACAAAATCTGAAACATTCTAAAAGTGAGGGAAGGTTTATGCCTTGTCCAGATTAGAAGAAAGTCCTAAATATGTTAAATCTAAACTGATTATACTCATATGAATTCGAAAACTATCTTTTAACTTACAATTTACTTTAAAACTATGCCTTGTGCTGATTACTGAATGAATGCTTTAGTTACTGAACGGGCTTGCATACTCATATGCGGAAGAGATGTGAAAACTGAGGTGTATGTGCATTTCACTTCAGCACAGAATGCCAAAGGGTGCAGAAGACTAAGTGATAGAAAAGGGATTTCTGCAGTTCTGCAGCAACTTGCTATGAGATAGTATGTTGCAAAGCAAGTATGGAAGCTATGCAGTTGAAGTGTTTAATAGATGTTTCTGCTTTTAAAATAGAGGAC
Source organism: Sitta europaea (assembly GCA_013400255.1). NCBI lineage: Eukaryota > Metazoa > Chordata > Aves > Passeriformes > Sittidae > Sitta > Sitta europaea. The sequence continues at coordinate 317,394 of VXBS01006425.1, read as the reverse complement.
CCCAGGTTTTATATGTTCCCATGACTCAGATTTGCTTTATAGCACCAAGAAAATTCAGAGGTTCCACCAAGAACGTTAATCAAATGAAACAGCATGTTTTGAATTAATCAAATGAGTCTCACGTGCTTCCATGTACTGTGTTGGCGTTGTACAAGGCCCAAATTCTTTGTAATGTTATTATTTTCCATTTATCTGCAGTGTAGCCCTGAGGTTCTGAGAACTTTAAGTGCAATAGGTTTTCTTTTCTCCATCCCTTTCTTTTCTTCCCATCACAAAGGTGATAAATCATAGTGACCTTCCTTGTAGTAAAGAAGAATGGGCAAGTCTTTATGCAGCTTCTGTCAATGCCATCCTTTCAGACTGCTGGAAGAGGTCACCAAGATCAAATATAGACATCTCCCACTAGAGTGGAGCATGTGACCTTGAACTTTTTCCCAGCACCTGCCAACCCATCAATACCCAGTTTTAGGATATAGCCAGGCTGAGGTTACTATAAGCCTTATGTTGAAGCAGAGCTTTGAGCAAATGAGTGACCATTTATGTCAGCTGGAAAAGGCTTTACATGCAATTATACTGCTATGGTTTGCAGTCAAACTTTGAGTCTTGGTGAAGCCTCTGCGTTTTGTGAGAGAGCTGCTGGATCTGACTGTTTGGGACAGTTGTATGGTTTGACTTCCTTGTCTCTGCCTTTGCAGCAGGTACAAGGTTTTCCTAGGTCATTTTTGAGTGTCTTTTACCCTTACACTAAGGGGGAGGAAAGGATTAGCCCTAAATTCCTGTGGTCATTTGTCTCATTGACTGATCTGCAATGTCACTTTTGATTCTGTTAGAAGTGCTGCTATTTAAATATCTGATTTTCCCTATGCATGTGTTCACTTCACACAGAGTGACACACAAGACGCTTTCATTGCACTCATGTGATCAGCAATGCACAGAAGTGGTTCAAGGAATGAACCAAAGTTTACAGTCTGGTTCAGTAATTCATTAATTTAAGGCAGTCTATTTATTGTCTAATTTGCTTACTTCAACTATTTTCTAATTGAAGGTATCTTTCTTGTATTGCAATATACTGACAGCAATGTTAATTTTTACATGTCCGTATTGCAGCAGAACAATTATTGTAAAGCACAGTTGCATTGTGTAAACAGTAATACTTAAGGTAGTCCATTTGCCTGAATACATTAGAGCCCATTAAAATGGACTATTTAAAATGTGACTTTCTCTTTGTTTTCTAACTTTTGATTGTCATTGTTCACTCAGTTATAAAGTGGTTTGTTGACACCAAATATTTTAATAATTCTTTGAAAGTCCTTATGCCTATGCCTTTGAGATGCTGCTATAGTAATTAAACTGTCTTTTAGTTGAAATGCTTGCAAAGTGTCCAGTTCTGTGCCTGGCAGCTGGTGATGCATTATAGAGACATTGAGCTAATCGATTAAAACCGCAGAGACATGGGAGTTGTCTGACAGCACTGTACTAGGATGAAATTAGTTGGAATTGCATGGTGAAATTAAGGGGAATGCAGGTGATTGCATCCCTTCTGGGAGAATCCTGGGTGAGAGGGATGCTGTGCACTGATCCCTGTGTAATTAGGACAGCCATGTTTCAACAGTATTTCTAAAGTATTAAAATGGACTGGGTAAATCAGCAGGGTTGTTTCCAGTGAACTTGGCATCCATCCACTGTGACTAAAACAACATGAAATTTTTCGGCTTCTAGGAAATGTGAAATTGGACTAATTGTCTTCTAACTAGTCTGGTAGTGTGTTAGTCTGTTGCAGGTCAGGAGTATGAATACTGTATGCTTTCAAGGTCTATCATTGGAGCTTAAGACATGCTGCTAAACAGAGTTTGTGGTATAATATTTTTTTGAATAAAGACAATGCAAGTATGAACATGAGCTCAGTTGCCATCCAATAGGGCAGCTTGGATATACTAGTTTATAAAACTGCCTAAAGGGTCTACTTTGAAATATTCCAAATGATAGACAGAGGCAGTCCTAACCCTAGATGTTCTAAGTAGAAGCATTCCTTTTCAATTGGAACTTGCTTGGAACACAGATGCTAACGAACTTATAAATTTTTTTTTCCAGAAAAATCATAGTTAGCTTTTCTAGCTCAATGAATCAAAATTCTATTCTGCTTCATATTACTCTTATAATCATTCTAAGTAGTGCTGGCTGTAAAGGAGTCCACTTTCTATTGTGATTCTACATCTCTTCATTTGAATCTGTCAATACTGTTTGACTAAATTGTCCAGCAGAGTAGGTAGATGTGGAATGCCTGTTTTCAATACCAAAGCCAACACTACTGCTGTGCATTTTAAAGCAAGAGGACAAAAGACACATTAGATATTAAAAAAAGAGTCCTCTTCCTGTCTTCTGGAGGTGCACAGGACAATGAGGACTCTCCTTTGATGCCTCCTGGAGACCAGACTGCATTCTCAGCTGTAGCACAAGGGTCCTTCAAGGGCTCATCTGCTGGAGCGATGTCACCTTTTCTCTCTCCCCTACTATCCCATAGCCCCCCTTCCCCAGAGCCAGGGAAGCAGCAGAGGATGATGCCCTCCTAGGAATTTGGGAGCCAGGTCTGGTGGATTCCAGATGCTGCATTTCATGAGGGATAATGCAAGGGGAGCTAGTTACACTGGAGCTCGTTGTCTTGCTTTAAAGTGAAATGCACAACAGTAGTGTTGGTTTTGGTGTTGAAAACACATCTATCCACTCTTCTGGACAATTTAGTCAAGCAGTATTGCCAGACTCAAATGAAGAGATGTAGAATCACAGTAGAAGGTGGACCCCTTTATGGCCAGCACTGCTTAGAATGTCCTCTGAGTTACTCTGGATTTGGGTGTTGGTGGACATTGTTTTTACTTGGTGCTTGTCTTGTACTCAGCCTAACTAGTCAAATGAGTTTGCTACTGAACTCAGAGTTTTTTCTTGTAATCAATTGTATATGAACTGGTACCAGAGACTGACAAAACACAGTGACTTTTTAGAAACTATCTTTTAAATTTAGTTTTGAGTGCAATTTGTTTATGAGTTCTTTTTCATAGTGTCCTACTCGTAAGATGCCATATTAAAAAATTCTTGTTTTGTTTTCTATTTCAATTCTATGTTTATTTTGTAATGAGATGCTGCTATGCAATGACATGTTTCACTCTAACTAGCCAATATGTCCTCTCAGTTCTACTGCATTGAATGTTTATTTTGTAGCTATTTTGTTTTAGTATGTGTGTAGGAGTGTCTGTACATGTGTTTCTTTCTGTAGTTCCTACCTTGAAGGAAAAAGAGCATTATTTAGATAATATACCTTATATTTCTTCTGGTAAAAACATGTTTATTTTTACAACTATATTGACAAAATCAGTTTTAAAAGAATATACAACACATTTAGGAGAATATTTATGTCAGCAAAGAGAACATACAGACTGCATGTCTCAAATGTTTTCCCATTTGATCTCCACAGTCTGCTGTACAACTATACAGAGCACACCTCTCCGCTCTCCTGTCACAATGAAATAACAATTTCATTCAGCCTGAGTTTATCATTGTCTTGCATGATGAGAAGTACCAGTAACTGGAATAGTAATTTGGCACTGGAAAGGATGGGAATTCAGTATTACCAAAGAGTACATCATGCATTTTTTACTGCTTACTCCTTAATAACAAATTTTGAATGCAAAAATTTTTGACTGCTTAGAAACATGGCAGTTTAACAGAACCCAGTAGAGAGACCGAATCAAAATAAAATAGTAAGTTTTAAACAAGGAAAAATGAACAATAGTTCTTGAACTAGAACAATCTGAGTTGTAATCCAAAATTTCATAAAAGGCTTAATGGTGAATGAACCCAAATACATGTGATAAGTTAATGAAATGCTGAAATGGGGATATAACATCTTTTCTTCCTATGCCTTTGATAGTGCACAGATAAGCATCTATGAAAATAACAAAAAACAAACAAACCCCCCTCCCCCCTTAAAACCAGGAATGAAAAAACAATTCCAGAACTTTTTAAAGGATGTTACATAAAACCACTAAACTACTGTATGGAAGCCAGGATAAACACGTGTTAATAAATATAGGCCAGCACTAGAAGGGAGAATGTCATGCTCTTTTTCTGTGAAATAGCTGTTTTATGCATGTAAAGTCTGCTGCAAATACTTTGATATAATTGAAATATTTGGAATATTTTTTAAAATAAAGCCGGGAAAGATTATTGGTCTTTCACTGAGCAATGTCCTTGCTTTATTTCCCTTTGTTACCTTTTAATGTGATGTTTAAATGTTTTGTTTATGCCACTACGTTCTGTCATGTAGGGTTCCATTCATATTTTCTATGATACTAAAATGGTTGCATGTGGCACATGTCCCTTGGACTCTTCAGCTCTCCATTTCCATATACTTCCCAACACTATCAGCAAATGATCAGGGCCTCTACAGCCAGCACCAAGCATCCGGCTGTTGATATTTGAATTAATCAGCTTCTGTGCAAAATCATGTTGTGTAACCTTCTCTGGAGCAGCGCTGGAAGTGGTTCTCCTCCCCACAGGCAGTCTAGTTCTTCTGGGGCTGGATTCTGTTACCTGTTGAACATTCTGAGCTGCTTTTAAGTCATGAACTTAAACATGTGGTCCCAGATAGTTGGGGTTGAATGGCAGAGCATTTAGAATCTTTTGTGAGCTTTGTGCCAAGCTACATCTCACACCTGCCAAGCACAATACTTGGAGGATGTGCCAGGATGGGATGCTTCACTTTTGCTTTTGTTTCATTTTCTTCTGCCTTTCAACTAACATGCTTTGGTTTGGTTCTATGATGCGAGGCAGGCTGGTTTTGTATAAATAAGCTGCAGTGCATGCTTTGAAAATAAGATAAATATTCACTTTGTTCGTGACACAATAGAACAGCAACTATCACAGTTTTTTATCATGATTATTTTTTTCAGAATAGGCCAACTTTATTTTTATTGGCCATTTTCTGAATTTAATTCCAGACGTGTTCAGTTGTTGCTATTTTTAGTTACTCCCTGGAAGTGATAGTTGATAGACACTACATTCCCAGATAGAGGTTGGTGAGGGTTTTTTTGAGGAAGGATGCATTTTTGGTTGTGTTTTCTCATCACTGCAGTCCTTTTTCTCTGTTATCTTCCATCCCAATAGTGCCAAAGTTAGAGCTGTCTGTACTGTTTTTCTAGGCAGAGTTTACAGTGCAAAAGGAAATCCATATTCTATGTACGTCTCGCCAGGGAAGAAAGCTTTTAAAGATTTCATTGTGAGATAAGGACATGCATCCAAAAGGGCTTTATAGCTGAAGGAATATGAGCTCCCAATGGTCTACAGGCTTATTCAACCAGGGCAGTTGTCTCCTCATGAGTGGAGAGACTGATTGACTGTACCAGACTTCCCTCTGGAATCAGTTCATGTTCCTATGTAGCATTATAGCATGAATGTGAGGTACTCCAGCAGAAGCTAATTAGGATGTGCCTTAGAATCATAATTTTCTTCCATCTTAATTTTCTGTTCAGTGACTTTTAAGATCAGCTTTTTACAACCTTCTGACTATTGTCGTAGGACTAAGACAGAAAATTAAAGAGACTATCAGCTATTATCAGCTAAGATATCAGCTATTGTCACCTTAGAACGTTTGAACATCCATTGAGAAATGAAATAAATGCAAAAGGAAGTTTACAGTGAAAACCCTTTCTATTTCTGCCAGTACATCAGTAATGTTTCCTTTGATGGAATTGCATGGATTACATTCTGAACGAATGAATGGAGGTAAATCTGAACTTTGTTGGCTAATTGTGCAAAAATAACAATTTAACAATAGAATGTTTCTTAAAGAAACTCCAAGCAAACATGCACCTTTTTATTTCAAGGCCAGCTATACTAATACATTGAATTATTGTGCTAGTGACATAAGTAATGCTGGATAAAAGACAAGAACAGTCTTTTAGCAACACAAACTCTTGAAAAATTTCCCATTTCAAATTTACCTCATAAAAACATAATAGATGTTAAAAAATAATATTGATAAATGAATTAATTAATAATTTTTTTAGCAGAATATTTAGAAGAAATATCTTTAGTCAAATAAAATTTCCTGCTCCAAATCCCGGGCATTACTTTTACTTTGTTTAAAATCATTACCAAACATTTCTGTGGGACAGTAAGTCTTTATATTCTTTGTTTATTTTATCATTTTTCCCCCTTGAAGTAATTCCTATAGGCCTATGGATAGAGAGGCATTTATTTTGAAACATTACATGAAATTATTTGCCCTTCCAACATGCCTGAACTCAAGATGTTATTACAAAGGCCAAAAGGGTTTGTCTATATGGACCTAATTAATTAAAAATGGAAGTTAGAAAGGTTACATAGTCATTTATGAGAAGATATAGAAATATAAAACCAGAGTCTATTACGTGACATTTTACTTTGTTCTCCTGGCTGAAGAATTATGAATTTAAACTTGCACTAAAAAAAAAAAAAAAAAAAAAAAAAAAAAAAAAAAAAAAAAAAAAAAAAAAAAAAAAAAAAAAAAAAAAAAAAAAAAAATAGAAAAGGCAGATCACACAAGATTAACCTGATTTCTTTCTAACCAGATAGCTGACTTTCTTTTGGGGGAAGAAATGCTAACTACTAATAGTCTTTCTAGAGCTTAATTTGCTATACTACTGTTTCAAAAATTATTTATTCAACCAAAAAGTACAGGTGTCAGCATAAGAATTGCTGGATTGTGGCATGGATAAGAAACTAAGCTCAGTGTGATGGTACTGAAAGGGAGCTTCTTAACAGGAGAGAAGATTTTAAGGAACTTCTCAAGATCTGAAAAAAGTTGACCAGTGAGACGAAACTAAGAGAAAGAAGCAGTCAGGGCTGAATAATTTTGAGAACTAGAGTAGCATAAATGGAATGAAATTCCATAGCAGAAAGTGCAAAATGCTGCACCTGGGGACTAATAGTACTAAATTCTCTTAGAGTTAGGAATTCTACCAGATAGGAATGACTGAAATAGAGAAATTGATCTTAAAGAGCCTAAGAATCACCGCTGTGATGCGATTTCATGCAGTCAAATGTAATTCTAAGACTGGAGTGATGTTTCTGAGGAAGACTGGATGGTACTGGTAGTGGTAGAGCTGTAGAAGGGAATGATTTATACAAGTTATATGGGATACTGTATACCAGTGGCCAGTACCAGTGTCCCCAACCAAGAACAATTGTGCATGTTGCTCCAGGTTTCCTTTTGCTTCAGGAGTGTGGATTTATGCTCAGCACAGGAGGAAAAGGAGACATGGAAAGGTTTTATTGAAGGTTATGGCATTATGTGGAGATACCCAACTGTTCCCAAGGAGAGCTCTCACTGTTGGGCTGGGAATGGAGTATCCTGTGCTAAGGAAAGGGGAATTCAAAGTGTGGTAGATACTGATAAAGACTTTGAGGATTATCAGGAGAATGGCTTGTTTATCTGGAGATGGAGAGAATGAAAAATGACAAAATTTTGGTAAATGTGGATGGAAATGAGATGTAACTAGAAAAAGAAGGCTAGGAGATGATATGATTGCTCTGCCTGGGATATTTAAATGCCAGGGACCCTGGAAAACACCTTAAGTTGGAGGATCATGTAGTTTCAGGAAAAGTTTGGTATTAGCTGTCCACAAATAAATTTATGATGTGAAATTGAAAACATCCAACCACTAAAGGGAAAAGAACCTAAAAGAAGACCTACAGCAAAAGTAGGTAATGTAAAACCTTAAGTCCTTTTCAGAAGGCAATCCATATGCTTTTCAAAAGATAAATCATGATTTTTGCAAATAAGAGTACCAAACTCAATGAAAAAGGTTGTCCTTCCCACTCTTCATCCCTTGATTTCAAAGACATTGAACTATTAAAGTGAAAAAGTCTCAAACACATTCACCACCTAGGAGGTTATTTCAAAGATTTTTTGCACATTAAAAATCCAAATTCCTTCTGCACTCATTCATAAATTCCCCTATTTCTGTACAAGTAAAATGCAGAGCAGTTTCTAGATTTTTGTGTGTGTGTGTGTTTTATAACATGCAGTGACCTTTTGATATGAATTAATGTCATCTACAGGGCAAGTGGAGACCTTCCAATTGCACCCATTTTCAAGCGTTTAGGGTTTTCAAACCCTAAAGCCAGAGGGGTAATGCACAGCTTCTCTGCTGAATTCACTAGACATCTGAGCAACCAATTTTATAGTCTAAAAGAATCTCAACTTCTGTTTAGATAACAGATGAGGATGCTGCAGGAGAGAAGCATTATTATGATATGATAGCTCAGATGCAGTCACTGCATGTGCTGAGATTTTTAAATTTAGTCCCTCAGACACAGTACTACATTTCCAGGAGCAAAATGTATACACAATGAAAGATTTCAATTTTTTTCAGACTTGTTATGTTCATTCAGTGTGCATGTAAAAAGTTTGCCAAACATGAAGTGGTTTAGATGAGAGCAAATGTAAATGTTGTAATTAATAATAATGAGTATTATTATATTAGTGATATAAAATCAGTATTTAAAATTTTAATGAAAAAATTTATTTATCATTAAGATTAATATTGTAATAATATATGTAACATTACTACTACTTCTGTTGGTTTATTTTTCTTGTTACTTGTTACCAGTGAAGGAGGCAACGTACTTTTCACCACTCTTTCCTTCCTGAGATATTTAACTTTCTGTGCAGGTACTAGCTGTCAATCAAGGCTAATCAAACTGGCACAGTTAACATAATACATCATAAAATTTCACAGTAATGTCGACCTGTAATTCTGTCAATCTGGTTAAAGGAAAGAGGCTAAAAACAATATTGTCATTTTGTAATAACACAGGGAAACAGAATTTTGGAATAATATTTTTACTGTCTGCTATAAATATATTGTATACAGTTTTCAAGAACAGATGTGGTTCCCATTGGGATTGAATTGGTCAAATACCCAGAGTTTTGAATCCTTATTTTTCACTTCTCTCACTCTCATGTTTTCAATGTATCCTTAAAAGGAGATGGGGTACTGCAGTTTTCCCTGTATTGTGACACTGGAGATGTTCAGGAAAAAGAGAAAAGGAGGGTCATGGTTTTCTTCTCTGCTTGTGCCACTGCAAGGAAGTGTTATATGATGGAACTGGCCAGGATTGGTTGGATGGTAACATTTAGCAAAGATGGTTCCCAGCTCTGCTATCAACTACGTTTGTATCACTTACACCATAGCAAAATTTCAAACCAAGACAGATATAGTTTTATTCCAGTTTATACAAATGGGAACAGAAGAGTGCAGTCTGGCTATTTGCATGACACATCACAGAAATGTAGGCAGAAAATGTAAGGCTTCAAAACCTATGTCTTTCTCCTTAAGAGATTGATTTGGAGACCTTTTTTGGTAACCATTCAAGCTCTTATCAGACAAGGTTAAGTCTGTTGAAAATAACTTGCTTTTCAACTTTGCCTTTGGCAAATCTTGTACAGAAATTGAATGCTACCAAGTTCACAGCAAGATATATCCATTTACTGCTATTACAGTGTATTCAAATGCACAACTAACCCACTTAAAATTAATGAGGCCTCTCATGAACTAAAATATTAATTGGGCCAAACAGGCCTTGCAGAAGCCTATATGGACTTACCTTGTTCAAGAATATTTGTAGCATATTCTTCTGTGTTGATCTCTACTTGCCTGAAGCAATTTCTCATAAGATGTTTAATGTGCTAGGGAAGCACTGGGCAAATTTATCTCTCCTAGAAGTGTTTTTTTTTTCAAAATACAGAACAATGTATAATTGGGTTAGGTGGTCTTTGTCAGGTGATGACATGTATGTTTGTAAAACAGGCAAAGCTTAAAGGGAAGGCTGTGTGAGAGATGGGTGTTTAATTATCAAGAATCTTACATTTTAGGTACAGAAGCTAATGGAGAAAGGATGATAAATTATCTGAGATCTATAAATGAAATGTAGGTCTTGATGTAGAAAAGCTGAGAAAATGAGGTGAGAATATGATCTTTGGGAAAGGTAGTATTAAAAACTAGATGCCAAAAAATAAAAAAGCATAAAAGCAGACACAAGCAATCACCATGCTCGAGTACAGAATCCACGAGAATGCATGAGGCAGTCGTTGCAGTAAGAGAAAAGCTGCAGAATGGAATCTAAATTCGCTTCAGTTTCATATATAAAAATCCATCATTCTTTAGCAAAACAGAACAGAGAATCTGAGACAATTACTTATGGTAGATGGACAGAACTAATTAAAAAAATATCAGACAAAGGACTGAAAGCAATTAAATACCTTGAGGGAGAAGTTTACAAATTATATCTGGAGGGAAAAGGCAAAAGCATTTCAAGCTTACTTAAGTTGCAGGCACAAACAGGTCTTTAGATACCATTAGGCAGGGAACATACTGCTTTGGAAAGTGATAGCTAAATTCAGGAGCTGTTAACCCAGAAATTTAACAGAGTGGTCTTTCAACAAGGGGTTGCTTCTGAATTCAGAATAAGAACTTGGAAGTGAATGTGCCATTGATGTAGACATGAAAACAGTGAGAGAGCTCTGTGCAACATCCTGGACTTTCCTTGCTGTCATACCTAGTGGCAGTAGAGGATGACTTTTTAGACCTAACAATTTGTTACAGTAGTCTTGCCCATGCCTCATAAAGTTGTCAGCCAAAAGGAGAAATAACTATTTTGTCTTCCCAATATATGCACATGAAATGAATCAATAAGAGAATTGTTGTTGCAAAAATTCCCAAGCTGTTCCCAAATTTAGGTCTCCCTGTTTAATTTCTCCTATAGGAAAAAGAGTGTGTGATTGCTCTAGACTCATTGCCTTCACCCTCAACCAAGAGAAGTAAGCATTGCTTTAAATGTGTAGCAAGAGGCGCACAAGAAGGGTTGTGTGTTAGTGCAGAGAAAGGCGAATACCTTAAGGGATAATGCTGGTTTGCTTCCTGCCATAAAATGCCTGCCTCAAAGTTAGAAGGAAGCCCTTTTCTTGGTTAGTCTTTACTACTATCACACAACAATGCCATGAGTTGACTTCTTTTAAAACAGCAAAAATAGTTGGAAAGAAATGTCAGAGTTAACCCAGCTCAAGACTTTCCATACCGATAAACCCAAAGAATGACATGAGGGATAGGAGGCCTTTCCCAGATGCCAAACCACGGCAAGGCTAAGCAGACAAAGCTCTGAAGTACAGGTCAGTCCAGTGATTTATGCAATGTGTAGTGAAGTGGAAAACATTTATAAATCACTTGCCTTCTCTCAGAAAGGATATAGGAAAACCAATTATATCACTCTTAAAATGTGGGAGGAGCATTTAAGTGCAAACATGAATGTTTTGCAAAGAAGCCTATTTTTAAAATCAAAGCATTCAGAAACTGAAAAAACATGGACTTGTTATTTAAAAAGGTTTTCTATAAAATAGAACTATAAAGAACTGCAACACAGTGAACTGCAACACTCTATATCATTAAACAAGAGAAGTGCAACTTTTCTGCAAATGCAAAAAATGGCTTGAAGTAAAGTACATATTCTGAGCTACTGTGGATATGGTAATGCTAACTAGTATGGAGTTGTGTGTAATTCATTCAAAGTGGGAAAAGATGAGCACAAGACGCAGGAATCCCTCCCCCAGCTTCCAATCTGTTCCTATATGAGAAATGACAATCACCAAGCCTCAAACTTTCTGAGGCAGAAATGTGTCAGGAGTGTAGACAAGAACACAGAGCAACTGGAATTTGTCTAAGTGCTTTAGGTTTTCAAACATGAAGGCAAAAATAGCCCTATGAAGTTAGTTGGTTGAAGCTGGGAGGTGGAGGAGGTAGCCTGAATATGCCTGGAGAATGTATATTTCCTTGGGATCTCTATTCCATTACAATATTCCAGAAAAGGTTCAGGCTGTTAAGCTAGAAATCTGCGTTGTTGTTATCCATGGGAGTTGTCGATTCTCAGGATTATAATTTCTAAACAACTTTTAAATGAGTTGGATTTTGTGAACTGAAGCTCCTAGTAGAAAACACTTTCCACAGTTGGTACCGATGTTAGTTATACATACTGGAGACACATTTCAAGCCTTTGTCACCACATGTAACCTCCTGCAGCTGAGTCACATCTCTTCAAGTGACACCCTGTGAAGAGGTAATTGTAGGACAGGATACACTGAAAGCATCGAGAAGGTTCTACTGTCCCCAGCTTCAAAAAGGAGACAGTTTAGATGAGCAGCACATCAAGGCATGTTGCCGATTCATTTAAATAACATGCTGGTAATGACCTTTAACAAATCACTAAAGAAGGAATTTTAGTTTCCTTGTGCAGAAGTGATTGTCTACATGGCAGCTACTAGCAAAATAAAGTATTTTTCTTGCTAAAAGCAGTACTGACAATTCTTTCTGACAAATAGTAAGCCAAACAGGCAATCATGACTGTGCCATTTTTGGTTTTGGATTTCCTATTTTGGCTTGGGAGACACCTGAAAAATTTTACAAGGGAAAGTGAATTGGTAACTTATATTCTAGAAGGATTGAGAAAGAACATAAAAAGTAAAATTTAGCAAGTATATTCTGTGAGAAAGCTAATTGTAGCTCTTTAGGAAACTTTTTTGATAAAGTTATGTAAGGTTAACATAGAAATAGACATTGTGAAAAACCTTATGTGGTTCTTTACATGTGTAACAGATGTATACCTAGGCAATCCTCAAAATATCATAATTATTTTCACCACACTTTCTGTCATCTGAGGTTACTGGTTTTTTGTTTGTTTGTTTTTCAAAAACCTTCTTATATCTCCTCCAACCATTGAAAATGGGTATAAAGCCTTTCCAGAGACTTCATAAGAGATTTATCAGTTATTTGACCAAGCCAGGTAAAAAGACGAAATGGAAGAGGTAATTTTCTAAGTTTATTAAGAAGCAAATAGGTTATCTATCCTCTCAGCACTACTGGAAAACACACTAATGATTAGTGTCATCTGAGCTCTCTCTTCCCACTCTGATCCCCACTTCTGGGAGGCCAACATCTTTTAATTTCCTCTTATAAGAAAAGGAAGTGATACCCTTCAGAGGGGAAGGCGAAGCCTTTTGCTGTTTCTATCATACATGTTGTGCTCACCTGTTAGGTCCTAGGAGACTAGATGCCTTTAAACTTTGGTTCAGCAGTTTTTAACAGGGAAACAAAAAGAAAGAGAGAGTAGAGAGATGAATTATACTTTTAAAAGTTACAATGACAAATATATTTTAACTCAGGAAAAGTTGCTTGTGAATGTTTGAATAAAATTACATGTAGTCTGGCGAGTAATCTGGCATTCTGTTTCCTCTTTGTCATGATCAGTACAGTTACAAAAGTAGACAGTTTTTAAGCTTTGGTGGGAACCATATGTTAGGAGTTTTTGAATTAAAGAAAGAGAGAAGTCATGCACACCTCTAGGGAAGATCGAGAAGGCAGATCAGGAAGAATTTCACAGCCAAGAAATAACTGTAATAAGAATGGAGCATCAATCACAAGTGACTTCAATTATTTTGTCATTGAGTGGAATAAAAAGATACAAAGGAATAGAAAGATGACACATTTCTTAAGCACGACTGGAATGTTTTTAGACACCAGATCAACATGAAATATTAGGTGTCTATTTTTCATCAGAACTAAATCTGTTTCAAGAAATTATGTGCTAAAAATGTTTAATGTAAGTGATATGACCATAATGAATTTCAACTCTTATCTCTCTCATTAAGGGAGAATCAATATTTTAATTAATTAGTTGTTATTGTGGTTATGTAATTGATTGTAATAATTTTTTAATTCTGATTCTGTGAGCTACTGTAGACTCTTGGACCTTGGGGATTGCAGAGGTCCCATCATGCTTCAGCTGCCTCGTGTGTAGGTGCAGGAGCACAGAGAGTAGAATCAATGCAACACAGCACTGCAAAAGCCACATAACACTGTGGCAGTTATTCAAACTCCAAAATACAACAGAAACTAAGACATCCTTCCTTGTCTCTTCACAGATTGAACTTTGGCTGTGTTCTTCTCACAAGCACCTAAATAGATATACATGTTTCCTAGACCTGGAGGAAAGAGTAGCAGCATGTTTTGATATTGACTGTAGTTTCTGTATGAGATTTTAAAATGTTTGTTGTATTTAATCTTATGATTGGCTGGGCACACTTGAATGGTGTGGAGAACAACTGACTGGTTGTTAAAGGATGGGTGAAAATATTTTATCTCTTTTTTCTGGGGGAAAATTAAGAGTAGGGAAAATATAGTGATTTTGTGAAACACATTATCAGACCTTGGCTAACAGATGGGAACAATATATATGCATTTACATATATATGCATATATAACATTATATATAAAAATAAATTATGATGCTTATAAATTAGCAGATTCTATATTGTAAAATTCCCCCCCCCCATAAAAATGAACATCTTAGACATTCAGAAATAAGAAGAGGCAGTTTAAATATTAGCAGCCTTAAATCATGATAAACATCAAATGTGGACATTCATCAAATATAACATCAAAACCTGGAATAGTTTTGTAAAGATCTCAAGATTAACAGATCACGTTTTCTCTTGAGAACACTCAAGTATTACCTTCAGCACACCATGATGCAATATATCAAACTTCAGCATTGTTGGTGCACTGAGTGTTGGGGATAAAATTCTTTATTGCCATTATGAGGAACCTGTGACATATTTATATACTGCTCATTAACAGACATCCAGAATTTAATCTATTTTTCAGACTTTTTAAGGTCTATCTTAACAGAAAAGTTCCCCTCAGAACTTTTCTCCCCTCAGCTACTTAGGTGAAGGCCAGACATTTCTTAGGTGAGGGACAAAAATGTATGTTATTTAGCAGAATAAAAGCATTGTATTTCAAAGCTAGAAATCATGTTAAAACTGGGAAGGAAACAGCCTTTTACAAGAATGCAGGATCGCTTTGGAAAGTCTGAAACATTGGACTTGAAAGATACTCAGTTTTTAAAAGTTAAAAGTTTCTCTGGTAGCTTTCAGACAAGTGTTTTTCTGCTTTTTTTTACTCTCTCAGAGGTTTGTGTGTTGAACTTGTGCTGAGATTTTATAATTTGAAGAGTACACAAGACAGTTCCTATAAAATGTTTTAAAACTCCCTAAGAAGTACATTTTCAAAATAGTATTCCTGTTAAAAATATTATAGAAAGAATGCGAGAAAAGTTGATGTGATGTATGGGTTTTGTTAAATTTTGCTTGTGATGGCCTGCTTTTTTATGTATAAGGCATCCATCCAAACTTCTGCAAATAATATCTTTTGGCATATATACTTGTGCCAAAACCTACACCATCATGTACTGCACTATCAGACTTCCACCATCATTCTCATATCTCTCTCAGCAAATGAAATGAATAACTTTTCTCCTAGAATGGATGGGGCAGAAGTATGTGCAGAGAGATACATAAAGCCATCTCAGTCAGCAAGTTCCAGCTGTAAATTGTTCTGACCTCTCAGTGCTGGAAATTAAGAGCACAGAATGACCAATAACTTAAGAAAAAAATATGACACACAGATATTACTAAAACTGCACTCTAAAATGCTAAAAATATTTCCATGGGGGATATATTAATATTGTGGGGAAATACTGTAAGCATTACAATATTTTAATTTTTCCTGTTATATCAGGAACTTTGCATTTTGCTGTAAGCAGCCCATAGCATACTTCACGCTTTAAGAGTTTTGAAGTTCTCAGATACAGTAGCCAATTGCACAGAGGATAAAAAATTCAGCACATTTTAAACCTAATATTTTTACCTCAGCAGCTAGATGCTAATGACTGAATATGTACAGTTTGCAAACCAAGGGAACCATGTTTTCAGAATAACTATGTCTAATAATGACCACCAGAAACTGCCTTTTATTAGGAAAAAAAAGGTTCTTCCTTCCAGAGAAACAGGGTATCAGCCTAAAACATGGATTGACGAAAACTAAACCTTAGAAATAGAAGAGCTCCTGGAAAGCACCACTGTTATATAAGGGCACCTATTGTTTCCTTTGTGAATCCTTTATAGGGAAAACCAAGGAAATTTCTTTCCTTTCTCCCAAACAGGATGCTTTTATGATGTATTTTTTTACTTATTGCCTTCTGAACTTTGCAGATGACTTTCTCTAAGTAGTCCTTGTACCATAACTCAACCAAGAGGAACTTTTGTGAGACAGATACAACAGAATTCAATCAAGAGTCTAGGAGGCATCATAATTACAGAGTTTTAAATTACCATTGCTCTTAATATGCCTGGTAATGGGTAAATTAACCTCCCTTGGTTTGCTACAGAATTTTGTTAATATAATTTTATAATCCACAATATAAAAGTATTGGAAGAGAATGTGAAAAGTCATGGGAGCATGGGCAGGGTTTTTAGATTATAAGGTTGTGAGATGTCTTGCTGTTTGATCCTGCACTCTGTGTAAAGGGATAAACCTCCAACTTTATAGAACTACTTCTGTATGTCATAGTTCAGAAGAATGTGATAACCACATGTGTAGAGCTGCAGAATCAAGAATCTTCTTAGCAACTGAAAATACTCAGCATCTGCTGGTAAACTAAGAAAACCAAAACCCCAAAGAATGTATTTACAGATTTCTATCAAAACAATGAGGGTTTTTTATGATCACAGCCACATGCTCTGGAGTGTCTTCATACTCACGTTATGAATTGGAGTTATACAAGGTCTATAAGTGTGTGAGCTGCCTTGAAAGGAAGCCACAGTAATGTAAGACAGAAAATTCTGGTCATTCTATTGGTGTCTGTCCATCATAAAGATGAATTTTATCAAATGTAGTGGTAATACTGTATTTAATATAAGAAGCTCTGTTTAATACTCTGTATGATCAAGGTTTTTCTAAAAAAGCACAATCAAACAATGGCGAAGGAAATAGAGGGACTTCAGTGCAGGCATAAGGAGAGAAGGACCTGCTTAGGGTTGTCTTATGGCCTTTCATTGTAGTTGGCAAGAAGAGCTTCCTCAACTTCATTGGGCCTTCCTAAAGTCTCTACCTACTGACGTTATTTGTGCTCTTAAATCTAAGAAACAACATCTAAGAAACGGTATCTAAGAAGCAGAGGTAGCAAAATGTTTACGTAGGTTTAGCAACTCAATTATTTAAGTGGGTTTTGGTTCTTTGCAAACCTGGGACTTGAAACCTTAGAGTGTATCTGACTTTTATAAAGCCATCATGCAGATGCCACTGATGTGTGCAAAAGTCCATGTATTATAGATGCCTTATCTGCTTCTGGCTTTTCTTTACCACTTATTAATTACTATGAGCTTTTGTCTTAAGGTAAGTATACTGCAAAGTCCAGATTGTGTTCATAATGCTCTAAAAACAATAACTATCATGACAGCTGCATGAGTGTCCAGGATGTCAGGATACCTTCAGGTAGGTTGTAATAAACATTTTTATGGACCTCTTAACAGTATTATTAAGAATATTGTCATTGGCACACAAGGAACTAGTTATTATGAGGAAACATTATTATTATTATGATCAATATTATTACTACTATTATTACCACTATTATTATTAGTAACCTGAATTTTAAAGAAGTTATAAGAATTCTATAAAAATTAAGCATTAAAGAGAAGCATACAAACTGCCAGTTCTGAGTAGTTAGCCAATAAAACAGTATTCTTATTCAAATTTCCGTCCAAAACCCTCAACAATTTATGGTAATGGTAGTAGAGGTTCAAGGCATTCTATTGCATCTCTTTCGAGGTGCTTTGCTGGTTGTTGCCAATGCCATAAACTGTATTGTAGGTTTGTAATATTGAGATAGATTTTTCAAGAAGCAGTTTAGCTTAGGAATTTGTTATAATTTGGTTTCTATTTTTTTAGACCAGAAATCTTCTATTATTTTTGTCTTACTTATTGAAAGCATCTTCTAAAGGAACTTGATAGTGAGTTATACTGAAATGAGAGCTGAATCTGCTATTCAGCTCTTTGAATAGGGATTCAAAGAAGTGTTTAGTCAAATTAAGTTCCAAATAAGAAATAAAGTTTTATGATGCATCCCTTTTATTTTTTGATGCAAGTCTTCCAAAATGAGCACACCTGATGAAACATGTGAGTAAGCTCATTACAGGCACCAGGATATTTGCATATTTCAAGTTAGGTGTCTCTGTAAGATTTTTAAAGGCTGTATGTTTCAGTCTTTTCAGAAGTGTGCTTGCTTTTTCCTACTTCCTTTGCTATTTTATTAGCCTCCAAGTCATCCACTGTGTTGGTTTTAGCTTTTCCGATGTGAAGACTTATATTGATTTTTAGCCATTGCAAATTTATATCTTTATAAGTGTTCTGGCCTCTAACTATAAAAATAACTAAATTATAAAAGTCTAAATAATTCCTTCTGTTTTAACAAACCTAGATTCATGCCCTTATTATGTATAAAAGAACAATAAATCGAGTACTTGTACTATTTTAGCTGTACTTGATTCTGCTTGATGTCGAATGCCTCACAGTAAGCAATATTTTTATCACTTAAAAATCAAATCCCATTTATTTCATTTGATTATGTGTAGTAAGAGTTTCAGGAACTAAAGAGAGGATTGAAGGGAGAAGTGCACAGCTACAGAATCAGTATTTGTCTTGTCCAGTTTTATTGATATTTTAGCAGCTTGGATGTAGCAGAGAGTACTCTCTCAGATGGGTCAGTGGAGTGGGGAGTAGGAGTAGCATCCTAGCAATTTTTTAGAAGTGCAACAGAAAATGGTAAATTTTTATGACAAAATTCAGGTGAAGAGTTGTGATCAAGTAGCACAAAATGAAAATGAGGCAGTAATATGCAAGAAATACTTCAATGGCCTTCTCCTGAAAATCTACATTTGGAGGCCTTTTCCTACAAATGTTCTAGCTGTTATTTGCATTATAATCCCATTAGAAAATGTTGAGCTTACTGGGTGTGTACTGAAAACCTACTTGAGGATGTATTTTTATATGTATAATAAAGAGCAGAGGAAATAATTCCAGGTGTCCAAGGGCAGAAACATTCTTCTTAGGCCTCTGAATTTCATCTGAATCATCAATAGTCTTTATGTTCTTCACTTGCCTGCAAATACAAGCGGATCCAGTTGTAAAAGCCACACTGGTTTATGACAAATTGTCACTGATCAAGAGCTAGAAAACCTGCAGGTCCTCTGGCTTTAGTAAAAGATGAATTCAGAAAGACTGGGGATATTCACTGACTAGAAGGAACACAGGAGTCATGCGTTTTTTGGAGAAGTATAAGATGATGCTGTAGACTGCTGGTTGAGTAGGGATGATTGGACGGATGTTTCTTAACCATAATTTGTCATAGTGCTAGAAGTGGAAGAGAAGGTATTGAATCAGTGTACAGCAGCTAAGTTATTTTGACAGTTGTTTTTTTTATTAGGTTTGTAGTGATGCAGAAAGGGTGCAGAAGACTATAAAATATTTTAACTAACATCAAAGGCTTCAGTGAAAGGAGATTTTTTTTGTCCCATGAAGCGTTTTGCCTATCATCACATTTGCATTGTTTTCTCTTGTTTGTTTTTACCAGGACTCATTTCTTCTCTCAATAGTGTTGTGTTTCTATCCAGAGACTGCACTTTGTTATACAGTGGACAAACAGGACAGTCTCTATGTGCGATACAGTAAACAATCTGAAATGAGCATTACCTGTGTTTTCACAGGGTAAATTTTTCTCTTTTAATGATACAGCATTTCAGTTGCTTGAGTTGGTAAATCTTCAGGGGGGCATGGGCTATGAAAGTGAGCTGTTGTTAGCATTTCTACATGCCATTTTCCACAAAAATTTTTCCAACACAAATTTCAGAAAATACTCTTTGGAGCCTATCAGTATGCTTTGTCTTGTCAGATATTTAGGACATGGTGTTTATTTCTGACAGATGGTGCTGAAGGTTGCCAAGAGGTGGAAGAGTGTGTGACACTCTTGTAGGAGTAGTAGTCCTTTAATGTAGCTGGAGTTATCCTAAAAGTCTTTCATGTGGTGATCTGAAAATAAAGGAAATATCTATCTGCTCGAAGTCTACCTGAGCAGGGAGAAAACTGGGCACCTGGTGAACCAAGCTACTAAAGGAATAGGTTCTCCTGGCTGTACTTGTTCAGCTTTTGACAGGTGTGCTTGAGTTTACACAGCCAAGTGGCTTAACCCAGTTGTATTCATGGGGTTTATAAGGGCAGACCCCATTTACAGTTTGGACCAGGTTTACAGGCCTGAAGCAGTGGTGACTTTTCAGAACTGACCACAGCTTTGACCACTTTGGTAGTTGGTTACAAAGTACTGAATTACAAGCTAATGTAATGACATGATAATATATGATATAGCCTTTGAGACCTTATCCCAGGCATATTTAACTAGAATGGGATTCAGTGTGTTGTGTATGAGACGTGTGGACAAAGTACAATCTTGTATGCAAGGAAAATTATGTTAGAGAAATAGGGAAAAGGAGAGTCTGTTCTTGGCAGTTGAAATAGTGACAAAGACTAGAAAAGAAAACTTTATTCTAGAGGGTAAGGAAAGATGTGATGAAGCTAGGAAAAGGGCATATCACACTCTTACGACCAAAAGAAAGATATAGAAAAAAAGATAACAGATTTGTTTTAGAAATGAGAGTAGTAGCTTGAGGGTGTAAGCATTAGACTGGAATTGAAGAGATATAACTTTGTTCCTAGTTCTTGAATGACCTTGGGCAAATCTGTTAATCTGTCCTTGTCTTGGTCTCTGTCAGTAAATGTGGAGAATAATATTTCAGTATCCCTCAATGAAATTATGAGAACATTCATTTGTAGTTGAGATACTTTTCTACTATTACTGCAGGGTCATGTAAGTGCTGATGTGGACAGGTTAACCAATCACAGAGAGAGAAATTAAACTTACAGACTAGGATGGAAGAGATAAAGACTCATAGGAGAACTTTTTGTGAGTGTTAGAAAGGTTTTGTTTCAAAATAACAGAACAACTGTTTTATTTACTCTTCTATTCAGCCCTTTAATTGCCTGCAATACATAAAGCTTTAAGTTACCTGGGCACATCAAGGATAATTTAAGAAGAATTTAGGTAATTTTTTCTATGACTTAAAAAATTTTGTTTCCTTGCTTACCTCAAGGTATTGTCAAACTATTATTGTTGAGTGTTTTGTAGGGTTTAATGACAATTTTATGTCTAGCTGACTTGCTCTAAATTTAATGCTGATCCTGCTTGGAGCAGATTGGACTAGTTGACCTCCACAGTCCCATCCAACCTGAATGATTGCTGCAATTCCATAAAGGAATGGAGAATGTCTATTCTTTAATTACAGCTGTCACACGCAACCGTTGTGATTCACATCTCATTTGCTCTACTGTCTGTGTGTGCCTTTAACACTCTGCATTTCACATGAATCCTCATCTCAAAATTTTAGGAGCATTCCTAGCACCGATGGTGGCCCTAAGAGGACGTACTGGCTGATTTCCTGTTTGCAGAGAGGGATTGAAGCTGAGCACCATATGCCAGTGGCCACGTTGCTATTCTGTATCTTCAGGCATCACTGGGGCCTTGGCTCTAAGGAGGAGATGAGTGCAGCCCTGCAATTCCAGCAGTTTGTTTCTCTCTCTTCCTTGGAGGGGTTTCTGGGACCAGCCCCTGTGTACCCAGCCCTCCCTCTCCACTGCCTGTGCCTCAGATAAGATAGCTCTGAAAGTGGCAAACCCTGTTGGGTCACGAATGCAGCCCCAAGACAACAAGAAAGTGGCGAAGGGCCTGAGCCCATGAGAGTGCACGCCCCACTCTAAGAAAAGCAGCAGCGGTGTGCCCAAGCCCGGCAGAGCACACGCCTGCAGCACCGGCTGAGAGGAGCAGCCGCGGGGGAACAGAGAAGCACGGACTGAAGCGCGAGAAGAGGTGAGCCAAGAACTGCAGGCCACAGCAGCCTGCAGTCGGCGTGACACAGACAATCTAGCTTTCAGGAGTTTGTCCATCGTTGTTTTCCGTTGTCTCAGGCTGGGGAACCGGCAGCAGTAGCCATGGGATTGCTGCCATCTTTCCTTTTTCTGGTGGCCATGTGGTGCAGCCTCAGGGCAGCACCCACCATCTTGTCTTTGTCTCAGCAGCCATGCAGCACTGAGTCAAGGCAGTGAACACCTTTTGTGTGTAAAGCACCTCCTCTCTTTTTATACTTTTGTTATTAATACTACTATTACTGTGTGTTTCTTATTCCATTGCTCTTTGCTTTCAGTAAATTGTCATCTCAACCTGCCTTTGTCCCACTCTTGCTGGAAGGGGCAGGGCATGGCTTATTCAGACTTTGATTTCTGGCTGGTGTTAAATAACCACAGCTGTTGTCCCTGAAAATAAACCTTCTGATTTGTTTTAGTATAATAAAGTCAGTTCTCGTGAATTGTAAGATAAACAAGAATCATGTTTGCATTCCTTTGTGAAAAGATATCACCTGATGGACTTCTCAAGTGACCAGTGGAGATGGAGAAGTGGTAACTTCTGGGTCCAGTCTCTGGTCACTGTCCAAAAACTTATATATAAGAAGTCAACATTAAAAATAAAATTATTTTCTTCTTCTCTGCCTGAACACCTGTTGTGTGTGTTACTGTGTTCCATCTGTGTGTCACAGTGACACACAACTGAATAGATCAGGCTCATGTTAACCACTGTTAGTGAGGGTATCTTTGATGCATAGTACTGGAAGTTATGTGATTTTGTAAATGTTATTTTACAGTATTTTCTTTTCTAAAAGCTATTCTCCATCCCTGTTTTCAACATCAGCAATGTATTGTATTTTCTGTTCTAATCTAGAATTGCCTCTCTTGAGTGATAATCTCTACTGGAGACTATCTCCTCATTTATTTCATTGGTAGTCCTCTGAACAGTCCACGAGATATTTGCAGTTTTGGGAAGGGAAGCAGTGGTCTCTGTTAGTGTATCATTTTCCCCCAAAAGGAGTTCTTTTTCTCATCACAGTACAGAAAACTTACTGAGTTGCACTGTTCCTGAAAGAAAATAGGCTAACTCCACAATACCAAGCTTTATGTAGGATTAGTAGACAAGTAAAATGCATACATTTTAAAACCAGGAAGAACTTTTTTTCAAATGGAAAAAGGGTCATTCCTGGTGTTGAAATAGTACAGATTTTAATCAAGTCCTATTATTTAACTTGTTAGTGAAGCAGAAGCCATCTGAAATCCTAGCAACAAAAACAGAGGTCAGTAGATGATTGCTTCATCATTTTCTGTTTGTTAGTTCAGTATGTCCCATTATGAAATACTGGTTCTAAGCTCTTTTCTGGGTAAGCCAACATATGCATGTGTGTGGGAATGATACAGTCCCCTGCTGAAAGCAAAATAATCCTATGAAACATCTCAAAAGAGCCCTGACACAGCTGAGTGGTTTCAGGAAGGAGTTGAGAAAAGTCTTAGTTTTAAAGTTGTTTGGGCAGATGCATGAACTAAGCAGTGGGTGCCTTTGTGAGCCCAAATTTACACCTACAGAACCTACAGTTAGTTAGTTAACACATCCCTACTCCTTGCTCATATATTTTATATCTTGAGGCTTTTTTTGTTTGAGACTTTTTATGTTTACTTTAAACACCATATACTTATTTTTTAAAATTTAGTTTTAGGGACCTACTGAAATGGTCTCATATAGATGTTCACAAAATACAAGAAACAAATGTTTTTTAGAAAAGTAAAGCAAATCAGCCCAACAGAACCCCCCATAAACTCATGTGCATCAGTATACCTAAATATGAAATGCAATATTGCACATCTTTTAGCATTTTCAAAAACTGTGATATTTCAGTGACCCCAAAATTTATACTCTTGTACTGTGAGGAACTTGAGGAAACTATTGCAACTAGCTCTAGTCCTCAGTATTCAGTAAAGCAACAACAGTTTCAAATCCAGTTTTTTGTTTAAGCATATGTACATCTTGCTTAAATCTTAGGCAAAGGTTAAAATACTATTATTCTGGTGATTTAAAGAGAAACTCATTTTCTTGTAGAAACAGAGTCAGGAAACTACAGTGCCATGTCTAATCTCAGGACTACAAAATTTCATGAGATAGAGGGTGTTTTTTGAGAATATCTTGGGTTTTTTGGAAGCTTTCATGATTTTGAGTGTGTGTTCCTGTAATATTTATGGGTAAACAGAAATCTCTTAAGCATGTTTTAAAGCACTGTTAAAGTTCATCACAAATATCTATCATGATGTTTCTCAGCCTTTAAAAGAAAGGTAAGGAAGATAAAGTTTAGGGGGAAGGAAGATAATTTTTATTTCTAACTGCTGAAAAATAGGATGGATCTGAAGGCAGATTAGACTGAAGCATGGGGCTAGAATTTGACAGGAGTCATGGCATAAACAGGGCTGAGTTTTGCATTCAGAGTACAATGGAAGTAGGAATTGATTAATATACTGAAAACAGAAAATGAAAATAGGACATAGGAATAGCTAGAGATTTGGCTTAGGATGACTTTCCTAAGAGCTGGTAAGAAGCAGTGACCAGAATGATGCAAATATAAAAGTCTTTTAAATTTGTAGTGAAAAAGATGTAGAAAATACCTTTATTAATGTTTGTGTGAAAGCCTGAATAGCATTCTTTGATAACAATGAACAATGCATTCATTAACATGCACATCGCTGAACAAACAGCTATTGAGAGTGAGCTCATGCTGTCACAAAGACCGTGTTCTGCATGGGAACCTCATGGTTTCAACAGCTTCCTGGGCAGCCAAGCTTGGCAGAGTTTGACTTTTTACACCTGTTTAGTTGCAGAGTTATTTGGAAATGAAAAATCTAATGGCGAACAGCAGAAAGCTTGAGAGAGTGAAAGGGAGTTGTGTTTTAAAATCTGGACAATGGCTCAGTGTAGCTCTCTTTTATTCACTGTACTAGTTCTGGAGTGTTCTCTTACATCCTCCTGTGCATTGCTGTGCATTCATCTTGCGGAGTTAGAGACATCTCACCGGCAAATGCAGTAATCTCCTACTCTTGATTTCCCCCTAAGACTTGCTGTACAGGGTATTTTATCATCAGTGATAGATACCATGCTCCTAGGCTTTAAGTTGCAAGCCTTGTATTGAAAAGGACTGCCCTGTCCAAACAGAATGCCATTAGTGTTTGTTGACCCAGCCTGGTTGGGGTAGTTTGTGTTGTGCGCAAAGGTAGTTTGTGTTTGCCCTTCCTTTTAGCTTCTGCATCCCAATTGTAAGTGCCTGTCCTACTGAGACAAGCTAAATGTTTTACTTCAGGTTTCAACATATGCATTTTTAACTTAGTCTTTGCTAACTTGCAGGAATATACCAGAAAAAGTAAAGAGGAGTGCATGGTGTGGATCTCTTCCATGATTTAGATGGTATGTTCAGATTAGTTGCTCTCAGGCTGGCTTTACTAACAAGTTCATGTCCAGTACATGGAAGTCAATGTAAAATCCCCAATGATGGTAATGAACCCTGATCAGCCTTCTGAATCTCTTGTTTTTAAAGTTGTGTTTGATAAAAGATTCAGAAATAAGACTGAACAATAGTTAGCGATTCAGCATAGTGTGCATTAAAATGTGAAATTTGCAAGATATCCCAACAGAAATAATATGCTGAGGGTTTTGCTGTTTTTTGAAGGACTGAGGTACTAGGCTTACATCAACTTTATCTTCATGAAGAAAATTTATGGGTTTTTTTTTCTCTTACAGAACAGTGCCACAGCATAGAGGCTTGGATTAAAAGTTTTTATACTCTTTCCTTTCCTAGTTTCATTTTAAAGTCTCTCTCTGGTCTTATATTTTGCTATCAGAACCCCACATCATGAAAAGGATCCTCTTGTGTGTCTGTAACTGTATCACACCTCATCAGCTGCAGAACTTTACCACAAGCACATTGAGGAAATAGTTGTTTTCTGTGTTCATTAGCCCTAATCCTTGCTCTGATTTTTGAAACTGTCAGGGCATATAATAAATTTCATTTCATAGAAGTTTTGCTGTCTTCCAAAGTATAATTGTTAAAGGTTCCATAAGCATACAAAACATCTTAATAATACCTGCCACTGAATGTAACAGCTTTCCGGTTTCCTTGAAATTAGAGAATGTCATATGAATGCCCTTAAATTATGGAGTTCAATTGCCAAAATAACATTCATCCAGCTTGATGGCCAGATATTTCATTAAACTCCTACTGCACAGAGGTTATCTACTAATATCCAGAAGTGAGTACATTAGTGTCTGGGGATAGATGTAGACAAGCAAAAGACAATAAATGGGTTGAAGCAAACACGTGCAGTCCCCTGGAGGGCTGGAGTAGTTAACAGCTGGAGGAGGGCCTGGATATAGAGGTGAATATTGAAACATTTGATATTCAAGCAGATAAAATTAAGTTGAATCAAGTGTGCAGATGATGAAGGTGTGAGTTTCAGTGTTCATGCCTAAATTGAATAATGTCAGAAAAGAATGCTGTGATTTAATAAAGATTTATTTTTTAAAGTTACCTTGACACCCTCAACTACATGAGATGCATTCAGCTTGTCAGTATAGCATGAACATTTATAAGCAATTATTATGAGATTAATGGCTGAATTTCTCCAACCGTGTCGCTGCTTTTCTGTTTAATGATAGAACAGAAGTTAATGAAAAATGCAGAGTTTTGACATATTGTGTATAAAATATGTCAGTTTGGGAGATGGGAATTAAACACAGTTTTCCTTTGAATCTATTGTGGTTACTATTGGCAAGAACTTAGAAGCTATAGGATGGTGCTATAGAACACAGCTAGAAGTGAGATTCAGAAGTCATGAATTTGGAAAAACTGTTCTTAACTCTGAGAGATATGCTTATATCTTTGTCTCTACAGTGCTAAATGCTTTTTGAAGTATACAACATACAGTTTCCTTTTCCTCTATTTTTGAAATACTTATGTATTCTATATACCTCTTGGTATATAGGTATGTAGAACTTTTTCTGTAAGTGTATAGAAAAAGTTAGAATGCATAAATCTTGCATTCATCATTGCTAGGAGTTACAGCAACGTTTGTGAATCTTCTTCAGGAGCATCTAAAAAGATGCCTTTTTGATTACAAAATATCTCAAGGTCTGAAATCATGCCATTTTCCACAGCTACTGCCTGAATGCTGGGATTGTAGTGAATCTTTAGGCTCCACCTCAGAGCAAATGACAACACTCTTAGGTGACTTTCTTGGTTTTGTGTACCAGGTTTACGGAGTGTCTTGTGCAGTTATCTCCAGTGTGGTTTGTGGGGTTACTGGTTAGACAAAACCACACACCATACTTGCATTTTTCATTTGAAGCACTTGTACACCAACTGTAACTTCTGCAGAAATCTGTGCTATATTCCAAGCACAAGAAGAATATGAAGAGTTTTATTATTTTTAGTTGACCAAAAGTAGATCAGAAGCTAATTGTCACTAAGCATAGAGAGAGAATACCTTTTTTTCAATTAATGTGGATTGATAAGTCTCCAGTATCTCTGAGGATTATTTCAGAAACATTTTTTCTTTTATGCTGACCTTTTGCTATTAACTTGGAGCAGAGCTTAAAATCAGTATTTAACATTTAATGGAAGGAACAAACTGATTCTGCAGTTTAGCTCAACATTTGCAGTAAGATGACTTGTACCCTAATGGCTTGTAATTAATTTTTCTGAAAATCATATTTATGATAGTCTGCAGATTCAAGGCTTTATCTAATACATAATGTTCATTTTGAGCCTTTAATTG
Organism: Sitta europaea; assembly: GCA_013400255.1. Classification (NCBI taxonomy): domain Eukaryota; kingdom Metazoa; phylum Chordata; class Aves; order Passeriformes; family Sittidae; genus Sitta; species Sitta europaea. The sequence continues at coordinate 289,672 of VXBS01006425.1, read as the reverse complement.
CATTTAAATTAAAATTGGCTTAGCAGGAAGATGAATTGTGGGAATGCATCAAACCACCCAGCATGTCCTGAAGATGTGAGCCTGAAAATGCAATTTGGTGGAGATGTGCAGAATCATTTGGAGTTCATTAATTTTTATTGCACAGGTAATTTTACTAAAGTAGGTTATTTTCTTTGAAATTTATATTTATGTTTATGTCAATAGCTGAATATTGTATTAAGCTATACATCTATTAGAGTTTATTAAGCCAGTCTAATGGGGGTTGTTCATATTGTGCAGAGAGGTAATTTGTGTTTGCCCTTCCTTTTAATTTGGGGGCTGCATTTAGTTCAGCTGAACTACAAGTGTCCATGCAGCTGAAAGAAGTCAAACAGGTGTCACAGGAGGTTTCTCTGTATGCAGTCAAAGAATCCTGGGAATTTTGATCTTGTAAGCGGTTTTGCTTCTGACCTTCTAAACCTTTTTACTCTGAATAATCTTTTTTTTTTTTTTTCCTTCATGTTGCTGAGGGTTCTGACCCAGCCACTGGAATGAAGGGTTATTGATGTGTAACTCAGTTTGTGGCTTAATGTGGTGCACTTTGTCCAGCCAGCTTGTAAGTGATCCTTTAAATTGCAGATGCTGCTGAGGTTATACAATTTAATTATAATGTCACTTTACAATTATAAAGAAAAAAAGGCCTTTTGCATTGCTTAATGAATACAAATTGTGCACAAGTTGGAAATACAAAAGAATAAAAATTAACATTTGTCCTTCTTGCCAAAGTATTTACATTTTTACAACCAATAAGTAGTAAAATAATTCCATTACCTATATTCATTAAACATTTGTGCCTTTCAGTTTGTGATTTGTATACAGTAGTTATTAATAAAATGAAACTGTCAGCATTTGCTGCTTTTGCCCATCCTCTTCTTACCCTTTTTTATTCCATTGCAGACAGAGTAATTAGAGGTTGAAAATGCTATGTGCAAATGTCTGTTACAAGGATTAAATTATATAATCATGGTAATGATTTTCCTTAAAACTCTTACTGCCAACTGTAACATTTTTCACTTCACTAGGCTTTTTTGTGCCATCGTATTTTATGAGAAAGTGGAAATATTACTCTGTTCTGACAATCTGCTGCAAGTTACTAGTTTGTGGTCAGATTTGATAGAAACCCATATTCATTTAATACTCGCCAATCAGAACTTGACAGAGGTATTGCTTATTTTCTCATTTCATCACTGAAGCATGCCGGTGTAGTTTAGTCCCTAATTACTCTCAGACTGAGACGTTCCAAATATTCCCATGGTGGTAATATTTTTCTGCCTGGATGAGTCATTACGTTGTTTGGCAGACTGAAACACCAGCCTTTCCTTGTTGGAACACTACCCCTCATGTAGCACCACATCTTTTCCTCACTGCTGTCTGTTCCACGACTTTCATCCTGCTGTGACATTTCAAGCTGTACCATACGAAAGCACATTTGCCTTCCTTCTATCTGACTGATTGGACTGGTGCCAGCTCTTTCTTCAGGGCCAAGGACAGGAGACTGGGATAGTCTGAATAGAACTGCTTAATGATCTAATGGAGCAGTGCTCTCTCCTGCTGAGAGATAGGGCTTATTTGTTTGCTGGTTAGAGAAAAGGTCAGGGAAATCCTTTTCAGCAAAGGCTGTGACAGTGAGAATGTGCAATACCACACATTCCTGGGGCTTGAATAACTTCATACATCAGGTGTTCCCCTCATGTTAAAAATCCTGTTCTGTTTTCATTTAATTTTCAATATCCTGCAGATGGCAGAGAGATGAAAGTGATGAATTCTACAACTTGATAATATAAAGCCAAATGTTTTTCCTTCTGATAGGAGACTTCATACTAAGAGTTTAACACCAGGGAAGGTAATGTGGACAGCTAGCAGTATTTCATAAAGGCATCTGGTTTTCCTTGTCATTGTTGTGAAACCTACTGGGTATATGACTTTTAATGGCTTTATGTTTAACCAGCCTGTAAACATAGTTTGCATATTTTCCCACTGAGTCTGACAAGGACTGCAATTCCAATTTGGTCAGTCAAGTTAATTTAGTCTAGACTTTCCTCAACAGCTGAGTAACAGCACAGTTCTGACAGTTTTGGGTGTGGGAAATGAATGAGCGTGGTGTTGCTGCCATGACTCCTGAAATTGCCCAGTGTTGCATCAAGTGAGGGTTTGGGGCAGTTTGGGGAAGACCTGTCAGGGTTTCCTCAAAGGAAGCTGAGGAAGGAGGGCAGCGTGGCAGGCACAGCGGGGGCTGGATCAGTGCCACCAGAAGATCCCTGTGCATGTGAGTGACCTCTCTTGGCCAGTGGTGCTGGCTTCCTGCCCAGAACCGTGCATGATGCAGCTCAGAGCAGCCATCAAGTACCCCAAGAGCTGGCCCACAGGGGTGTGTATTCTGTGCTTCAAAGTCCTCTCTGTTTAAAGGAGCACACTAGAACTCTGAAGAGGATTTTTTCCCATAAATATTGGGGGTTTCTTTCAGTAGAGTTTTATGTAATTCCAGGGAGCACTCTAAGTGAAATAGATTAAGGAATAAGCCATTTTCCCCTTTTGATGTATTCTCCCTGGTTTCTTTACTTTTCTCCTAGGCACTTTTGAAAGCTATTTCTGCTCAGATAGCTCTCTGTGCCTTGTTTTTGGTTTGTTTCTGTGAGGCTTTTGCAGAAACAGGAAGGAGAAAAGCCACTCTTAAAATAAAATCATAAGGTTTTAGACCAATAGAAATTGGCAAGTGGGTTTTAAGGGTCGGTTTAGCACCTGATAGTGCTTCATTGTTTGTTTTTGTTTTTAATTTAGTGGATTTTAAGCTGACAGTATCTATTTTAACAAAAAATAGATTGTTATTTCTAATGTAGCTGAAGTTTAGCAGGAAACATTGGAGTTGGCAGTGCCATAAAAGCACATGCAGAATATTCTGATTATAGAAACAGCATTCATAACCCACACTGAAGTTTTCAAATACATGCTTCGGCTGCCACTGCTGTGATCCCAGGAGATGGAAACCTGAACCCCTCTGGTTATTTCCTGAGCAAAGACGATTTAAAGATAAACAAATTCAGATAAAATGGTTCTGATAATATCTTCATATATTAGGAATAAGATACTTGCTATAGTCTTAGACTGTCAACTTGTCAGAATTATAATTTTTAAATGGAAAGACTAGGTGAATTTAAGTTAAACTGTGTAGCAAAATATTAAAAGTACTAAAAAAATACCCCACTTAGCAACAGCAGGAATTAGTTAATAAAATATTTACAAGACAGTAAATAAAAGTGAGTGTGAGGAGGAAAGTAAAAGAGAAGGCAGGTCCCTCCACGTCACGGTTGAACTGCACTGGAGGTGGAATGTGGGATGCTTGCAGTCTGCTCACTCAACTGTATTTGACTAGGGCCGTCATCCCCTCAGCTTTCACAAGCACTGAATGTGTCAAAAATCTTTCAGAGAAAGTGTAAATTTTAACCAGCCTGCTTCTGGTTCATATTTAATGTGTTTTTAATGCTTAAATCACATCGATTCAAGGTATTTCTTCATCAGGTTTCATGGAGGTTAGCACAAATCAACAAGATAGTTCAATGTGTGAGTACGTGTTAATTACGATAGGGGTACAGTGCTGATTTGTTGGAATTTGTCTCATTTAGCCCTACTTGAATTAAGAGTTTGTAGTTTGTGCATGCTATGCATTTTTATATGACAATGTCTCTGTTTAAGAACAGATTTTGACGTAACTTCCAGTGCTGCCAGATTAATCTAGAGCTATCTGTGCCTGTCCCAAACTTGTTTGAAAGCAAGTAAGGGTTTCAAAAATCCAGTCACTGAACAGTGCATAATAGTTTTTGCATCATTGTGGTTTATTGTGTTACAAACTCAACATCTAAATAATTAGTGAAGCTTTAATAATTTAATTTTTTTGATTCCTGTCATGCCGATACATAAGTTTGTGTGTGTTAATACCACCTTCATAACCAAAATTTCATCCTGAGTAGTAGTATCAAATTCAGTGTAATCCCTTTCTGAAACAAGTTATTCTTTTTTTATCATTATGTTATCATTACATATTAGTGAAAATTAAGCCACTAGATGTTTGGTTTTAATTATCTGGATTAAACTTTCACAAGGAAGAAAACTGGTTGAGGAAGGCTGCATAATTCTTCTAAAATCACCTATGCAGTGCAGGTGCAGCAGTTGCCTGCAAACAGCCAGTTGTCTTGCAGACAATAGTCTCACTGTGTGACATGCCCTAAATTTTGAATCTTCTTATTTTCAGACTGCAATGTCAGACTTCCTAGGTGACTTTTTTAAAGTTCTTTTTTTTTTTCCTTCCCCCTTCCCCCTCCTTTAATCTAGGATAAGTGTTTCTGATTTATAATTATTAAAGAGGGTGGTAAAACTGCACATATTGAAGAACAGATTCTGTAGTAGTAGTAGTAGCTGGCAGAAATGTTAAGTGCTTTTCACAGTCAACATTCAAACAGATTATCAGATGGCATATTTCACCCTGTTGTTACTTTAAATGAAGTGACCATGAAATCAACAAATCTGCTGTCAGGTGCCTGTCACGGAGATAGTTCTCCCTGTCACACAATGCCTCACATAACAGGTAATGTGTTTTTAAGAATCAGTCCTGTGTCACCTCATCAAGTCCTTGTTAAAAGATGAAATAAGACGGATGGTGTTGTCTCCCATGGAGCTGACTGAAATTCAGTGAAAGCAATGCATGTTATACAAAAAAAAAAATATTAAAAGTAAAATAGGTACCAGTAAGATGCCTCTGACTGTGCCATTACTTTTTTTCTTTGTCTTGAGAATGATTACTCATTTTTCCTGCTTATTCCTTTCTAGGCTGAAAATTAATTGGGTTAAGTTTAAATTTTGTGATGAGAACAGAAGGAATTAATCCTCAGTCACCAAACAAATGAGAACCCGTAGTGGTGTTGTGCCAATAGCCATGCATTCACTTGGAATGGTTAATACCTGCTTCCATGCCTAACACTCATAATTAATTAAATTATGAGGTGTTTGTAACAATTATATCGTTCAGGATTCTTAAGTTTAATCATTAAATTCATGGCCAGGGGTAAACTAATATTGCCATATTCTGTTTTTCTCTATATACTTTCATAACAGTTCTCCCAAGTAAAATAGATTTTTGTCTTGTTCATGAAATTTTAATTATAGCATCATTCTCAGCTTCTCAGTGTAAGGAACTGTCAGCCAGCTTGAACTCTGCTGAGACAGATGCTGCAGGGTTTTTGGTTGTTTTTGTTTTGGTTTTTTTTTTTTTTAAATTTTGTTTGGACTTTTCAGACTCATCATTTTTTATAAAAAATAAAAATAGGGAGGGAAGTCACCTTAGTGATATATGGACATCTGTTACTGTAATTTGTTCTTTCATGTCTAGGTTGTGACTAGCATTAGTATATTCAGGCCAGTAGGAAGAAATACCCTTTCCTTTCCATGACATGTCTAAATGTAGTTCAAAGATTTTTTTTTTTTTTTAGTAAGTAAAGGACTGGTCTAAAGATGTTGCTTACAGAAGCAAGAACTGGGCAGGAGGTACAAAGATTACCCTGCTTTCTTGGTGCTGGCCAGCCAAACTAGTTGACTGTCAAGGGCTTGCAGCACCCACACTCCCAGTGGAGTGAAAAGGGAGGGGACCATCCTCTGGCTGGGGCACCAGAGGCTGTGTTTAGGTAGGGCACAGATCACAATTTCAGGATAAAGTTGAATTGGATGCATAACAGTAGAGAACCACAACTCTAAGAAAATTGATACTGAAGCCAGTGAAAAAAATGATTCAGTGAGATCCACAGACAGGCAAATGGCTCTGTTTGAAACTTGTGTCTTGTGAGGCAAGATTTTATCTGGTTTGCACTAAACCAGTTCTTTCAGGCTGATCAGGCTGTTTGTCTTGCTCATGACTCCACTGCAAAGTATGTGTTTAATCATATGTTTGAACTAATCATGTGGTTGCCATTTTTACTTTCCTACAAATTACCTGGATACATTTTGAATGCATTTTGAGTTATTTCTTTTTAACAAATGCACTTGTGTTTGAGTCACTGAAGATACTGAGGTGCCATCTCAGAGCAACTTCAAAGAATCATGGGTCGTGACTACAGGGAGAAACTGCAGATGGGTTGCAGGAAAGCAAAGCCTAGGGGAAACACATGAAACCTTTAGGTAGATTGATACTTGGCAACACTTTTTAGTGTATTTCTTTTCTCTACCCACTTAGGCTTTTGCCATGATGTAGGAATGGAGAAATTGTCTTTTGGATTAGAAGCAGAGATGGTGCAGAAAGAGCAAAAAGTGTTAATGATGTTTTAAGTATTGGCTTCGTCTTAAACTCCATATGGGCAAATGCTGCCACTTTGCTATATTAAATTGGAGGCAGAACTCAGGCAAATCTTTCATCATGATTATTAATTTTGTTGCTTGTCAAAGCCAAAAGGAGGTCAGAACTGTTAAGATGCCTTTACAGTAGTGACACAAATTATTTTACCCTAATAGTTTATCATGTTGTTCTTGTTTTGTCAATGAATTGAGCACCAATAATTAGCTCCATGTGAAAATCAGCATACATTTGAACAAGAATACTAAGTCTGGGACCAGGTTGATCCTAGCCCTTGGTCAAACTCTTGTTTTTCAAATGCATGAGAACAAATAATTAGAGGAGAATTTCATGGACATTAAGAGAGTGAATCCTACAGGCTACTCTGAGCACAAACCTCTGCAGAAACCATATTGAGACTATCATACAGATATCAAACACTTCAGTGTATTTTAGAAATCATGATAGAATTTTACAGTTCTTCCCCATATAACTGTCACTGGATACCAGATATAACAGAGAAGGTAGTGGTGTGGCTGGAAGAGTCTTCCACTAATCTAAATATATCAAATCAAGGAATTTTGTTCCAAAATTTAAGCAGAAGGAATATGGAATCTAATTCTAGTAAAAGTCATGTAACTTGTAGGGAGATTGTTTCAGGATGTGATTCAGTAACTTTCTTCATATGTTTCTAAAAAGTGGCACTAAACATAATAGAAAGCATTCCAAGCTCCTCTATTTTTGCCTGCCACCAAAGAATGCAGGAATATTTAATACTTTCTTGTTTCTGATGGGAGGACTTCTGAGATCTTTAGAAAGTTCCTGGGTGGTAACATTGGGATCTCTTAGCTGAAGATCTAAATCCCACTGACTCCACCTGCAATTTGAGAGGGTGGGTGGTCTCACCCTCCACTTGGTTCCTGTTTCTGGCTTCTTTACCATGCCAGTGTGAGTGTATGATGGCATGGTTAGCAGATCAGGTAACCAGTCCACATGAAGAGTAACTTAGAGAATTAATTCCTGCCCCCTTAATTCCCCAGCATGGCTTGCTGTACACAGACTGTTGCTGATACAGGTAGGAGGTAGAAGCAGAGCCAAAGTATGGACAGCCTGGTGAAGCCTCCTTTTTCAGCAGTTTTAAAGGGCTGACAGCTGTATTCATGTAGGGAAAAGAAGACAGTGCTGAGGAGCATTTGATCTTATTGTGCCTTTGTTTTCCCCTTAATTTTTCCAAACATGTTGTGTGCTTAGTCCTCTGAATGATTGCTCCACAGGAAAAATTGAGGACCACATTCACTACAATTTTCGTTTAGTTCAGACGTTCAAGAAGAATGCCAAGAAGCACAGCCACAGATTTTTTTTTTTTTTGCACTTCTCCCACAAAATATATTTAAAGTTTCCCATGCTGAAAGCTTATTACTAATAACCAATACATAAATATCACTAATTATTTCCAAAACTTCAGGGCAGAATTTTAATGTAGGTGATTTAAAGTCTAAAACAATTTCCAGCCTTAGAATCTAGGCTAATGTGGTTTGCTATGTCTGCAGGATTACTCACCATTTCCTGCTCTGGAAACTTTATATATGAATCATCTTGTGTTGCCTAAGGACAGGATCCAGGATACCAAAATGGATATTTGGTTTTACCACACCACTCCCAAAGTAGCCCCAAAAGCAAGGCATATATTCAGAGAACTTGCACACATCAAGTTTGTTTCTTAGACACTGTTAACATGTATTCATGTTAGTTTAGGCACAGTACTTCATAAGGGTCTACTAGGAGGACCAGCAGTCTTGAAGGAAAATGTGCTTTAAGGAAGAATCTAGTTAAATTTATTGCTGTCATGCAGGGGTTGTGATCAACTCTTAACTTTAGTCTACTTTGTGGCAGCTACTGCTCTGAAGCTACTACCAGGCCAAAGTGTTCTTGTCTGAACAATTATTTGGTTTGAAATTCCATAGGTTTTCCAAGAAACTTCCCATCATGTATTTTTCAGCTGCTTTTCTGCCTACACAGACCTCAGGGAAAGAGACAAGGAGTATGTCTACACTGGACATGAGTGTACAGTGAGCTCCTCAGCTGTCCTTAGACTTCTCCCAAATCTCTGAAACTAGCTTGGGTAACTCATCAGTATAGAACTGATGGGTATAGAACATACACATCACCATAAAACTCTGATACCACATGCCGTCTGGACTCACATTATTATTTGGCCCTAGTTGCTAATATAAACAGTGTAGTCCTTGGATAACAGTGTGGAACTTGTCTCCAAGGTGATATTTGAAGTCTCAGTGCCTACAGTTTCCACACCCTCAACTGGCATTTTTGTATGTGGAAGCTGATAGTCATTCCCCAGTGGCTGAGATGCTTCTCAGTACAGTGAATTGCTTTCTTACAAAAGGTTGTTCTTGATGCAGTAGTAAAGTCTTATAACGCATGGAGATCAGATTAAATACATATGAATTATTATCTCTATTGGATTTATGTCTGAAAGTACTCATTCTCCTCTTCTGCAAAATATTCTTGACTGAAGAAACTCAGACCCAGAAACAATCTATCATTTGAAGCATGATTATGATACGGATTGATCCAACTTCTTGCACAGTTCAAGCTACAGGACACAGGTTTATTGAATCATAGCACTGCCTGTATTGATATTCTGAAACCAAAATTCAGTTGGAATAATCTCATAAATACAAACTATTTATTAACAGTCTTTCACCTGTTTTTATTTTAATGAACAACTCAGAATTACTTAAGCTTCAAGACTGCTTTGTCCTACAGAGTTAGGATTTACAGAGGACACAAGAAATGTTCCAGTTGTTTTTAAGTGGTTAAACTTTTTTCTCTTGTATTAAGAAGGTATTCTGCATTCAACAACTTTCAGTTCTAGAAAACTGAAATGGCTATCAGAGATTTGAGTCTGAAACTGATTTAGTAATATTATATTGGCTTTAGTGTTTCTTTAGGTCTCACTTGATGCTTCTTGTCTTTATGCATCCTTTCATCCTCAACTCTCACATATAGTTTTCCTGAACTGTTATGCCAAATCTATAGACATGATAAAGTTTCTGATGTATAGCCCTAGGATCATCTGGTTTATTTTGCTGATTTAAGATTTTTTTTTGTCCTGCCTTTTCTTTCTCACACTTTCAAGTTCAAAAGAAATATGTACATCTTTCAGGCTGTATGATATTATTGCAAATGAGTTAGATTTACAAAAGACCACTAGCAGAAAAGTAAGTAGTATATAGCAAGAATAATATTAGCAAGAGACAACTTGCTATGGAGGAAAGTCAGTTTTTTACAGATATGTTTCACATATGAAAGTGTCAAAAGTTAGTGCCTGTCAGGATTTTCAAAGCATGCATTTGTTTTTGAAACTTTGTTGGAATCATGTTCTCTATTTTTAGTCTCCTCATTTCCTCTAAAAATTTAGTTTAATTGTGTGCTCTTGTGAAATTATGCAAAGTGATTTAAGTGACAGAAATAATCTACCTCATCACTCTCAAATGCTTGCTGCTTTTCCTTCATGTGTTGGAACCAAGTTAAAGATCCATCTTTTCATATAGATATGGCTGCAATAGGGGAAGTAAAGGATTTGGGATGGTCCCAGTTATTTTATGGGGCATTGGATGAAGTTCATAGTCTTAAATATTTAGCAGAGCTTTATAAACAGTTTTGGCTTGATTTAGGGCCAATCCTTAAATGCTTTAGAAGTCAAGTTCAGTTCAAATAGTTGTTTTCTACTAAAGAAATTATTTTTTTCTTTCAACATAGCAGTGTTTCACTCCTGGTCATCTTGTGTTCCAGAGCACTTTCTTCATTCACACTTGTGATCATATGGATAGAAAAATAATGTTGTGAATACCAAGCTCAGTTGTTTTTACCATGTCTGTTGAAGGCATTGTCAGAATTACTTTTTAATTCTGAGAAGAATTAAGCAGCATTCTAAAATGTCATTTCATAATTGAATTCTGTTCCTGTTTAGAAACATTCTTTCACAGAATGCATGGTTAGGACCTTGCAGTGATGTCATAGAAATGAGTCAAAGGCTCCAGCTGTCATATATAGCAAGAAAAAGTATTCAGATTCCTAATGCTGTGATAATAATACCTATATATCAAATTAGCTACCGTTAAAAAAAAAAAAAAAATTAAAAATTGACCACTTTAGAAGATGTACATAAATACAGGTTTTCATTAAACCTAATTATTGTAGACAGACTACTATAGCTGATGTTATCTACCACATAATTACTTATCTTGAATTTCTTCTATTTCTTTGGAGCATCTCAAATTGTCTCATAGTGACCAGAGATGGATAACAAAACACATTAATCCAACAGGAGCTTTCTTTGCTGTTACTGTGCCATGAATTTTATTGATTTTTACTAACATGTTTACTAACAACACACTGAAGGGACAATTTTCTGCAATTTTTTTTCTTCCATTTTCTTTTCCTTTATAATAGTCATATCTATTTAAACTTGATTTAAGTGAAACATTCCACGGCTCTCCCTCAGCAAATATTCAACCCAAAAGCAAACATTTACAGATGCTCTGATGTAATATCCCCTCCAAAGTACATAAGGGGGATACTGTTCAAGCGCTCTCCTGCAGGCACCAGTGAACTGCACAGTGCATGTATTCACTGCAGGGGCTCTGATCTGCATATGCAATCTTTTCTCTATGCTGTTTCTATTGACACAGGGAAAAAATTTCAAGGAAAAAAATGAGGGAAGGCCTTCAAGTATGAGATTATTTAGCCTTTCTCTTTTAGAGAAGACCCTCCTAAACTGTTTTGGGGTTTTTTTGTCTTTTTAAAAAGACTTTAAAAATTCTTTAATCAAGTGACTGGTCATGTCTGCTGGAAGAAGGAGAGCAAGCAAGCCCTGTGAAAATGAAAGTGATGTTTTTGGGTTTCCCCTGAAAAGCATTAATAGATGTAGTGGTTTGTTAAGAACCAAGGGCACCATCAGACTAAAGACCTTGAAGGACAGTAGCTGAGGGAGGGAGGCCATCACCAAGTGTGCTGAGAAAAACTGAATAGTTATCTCTGAAAAGAGGCTAGGCATCAGGCTTTGATCTGCCCGCCTCCTTGTATATAAATGTAATCTTGGATCTTGATTGAATATTCCCACTCTGATTTTGTAATTAAAACATCATTTATACTGAGAATAATTAAGACAACTGTACATTTGATTTTAAAATCAGTTTTGAGTATTGTGCCTTGTCAAGCTACAAGAATGGTTCCTGCAGCTTTACAACTTAGCATTGAGAGGCAGACAGTGACCGCAGGCACCTGAGTGGAAGGTTTGACAGTTTGATAAATTAGGAATGACACTTGCCAAAATGGCTGTCCTTCCCTCAGCCTGCCAGTGGAGCATTTACACACTGTTAATTGAATTGGCAATTTGTGTAACAGTACCTGCCCCTGAGCTTTTGTAATGCTGGAACTGCCATTTAGCTCTGATAATCCAGGACTTGGGAATAAGGACGAAAAGCTTCACATGATATTATTGCAGATTTAAAATGACAGTTGGGGACCTTGTTGCCAATTTCCCATTAAATGAGAAATAATTAACAATAGCAATAACAAAGTCTTATAAAGCTGGAAAGTTAAATTGACTTTTCAGCAGTAGTATGGTTTGAAATTGCTTCTAGTGTGATTATCAGATTGCCCTTTCAGTATTATATACCCTAAATAGTATCATCTCATGGACTGAATAGGCAATAGTGTCAAAGCTACCCTGTTTTATTAGTGCAAGACTCTTCTGATTTATCTGTGGGGTTTTTTTTTAATTTCTTCATGCCATGTAAAAATTGAGTTATGTTATAATATTTCATACAGATAAAAAACTTAATGAAATATTAGAGATTCTGATTTCCATGGTTATCAGTAATTGAGTGACAGTAGAAACAAAATTTTAAGTCATAGATGAATATTGTTAATTATGAGGGGGGTTTTTATAGTTGAACTTGCAATTGATAACTTCATCCCTAAATTTCTCCAGTGTACTTAATGCCACTATCTGAAATGACAATTTATCAGCAAACTATTGTTTTTCTCTTAAGCTTCTTATGTTTTGATAATCCTTGCAAATGCTTCCTAATGATTTGATGTCCAAATACCATAGTAACCAAAACTCATATTAGAATTAGTCACAAAGACTAGAGTCTTTGCAATTTTTAGGGCTTAAAAACAAAATCAGATGCTTCAAAGCTGCATGTCAGAAGGTTAACTTCTGACACACGTGCAGATGTGCACTCATATTCTTGCTCCAAGAAACTTCAAGTGTTGTATGGAAGAACCAGTGGAGATACCAAGAGCTGATAGGTTTTTTCCATCATGATAATACATATGGATTCATAAGATCCCACTAGATGTGACTAGATCAAGCACACAAGTCAGATCCATTTCCTACCTAGTAAATAGTCTAAGACAGTATAGGTTTAATAACTTAGATGCTGCAAAATATCTTTTCATCTTGTTACTGTTGTCTTAGAGTGGGATGCAGAACAGAACAATCCCAGTCAACAGGCCTATACTAGCATAAAGCCATATTTGCATTTTAAGATAAGCTATGGTATTGTAGTGGTTGTAGTGTTACATAAGTGATGAAAAGAAAAAGAGGGCCAATGAAAGGAGAGGTGAGCTAAGATAAGCTGGTGTGGAGCAACTGCGCAGAAAAATCTGTGCCAGTGCTTATGGTTCAAATATTTGTGCAGGACATTTCATAGAATCACAGAATGTTAAAGTGTTGGAATGAACCTTAAAGATCATCTAATCCCAAACTGTGGTGCCATGGGCAGGGACACCTCCCACTAGACCAGGTTCTGAAGTTATTGACCCTGGCCTTGAACACTGCCAGGGTTTGGACATCCACAACCTCCCTGGACAACCTGCTCCAGTGTCTCACCACCCTCACTGTAAAAAATTTCTTCCTAACATCTAACCTAATTTTTCCCTCTTTCAATTTATACCCATTACTTCTCATCCTACCATTACAGTCCTGATGAAGAGTCCCTCTCCAGCATCTCTGTAAGCCCTCTTCATATACTGGAAGGTTGCTTGAGGTCTCCATGCAACCTTCTCCAGGCTGAACAGCCCCAACTTTCTCAGCCTGTTTCCATAGAGGAGGTGCTTCAGTAATCTTAACAACGTCATGGCTTTCCCCTGGACTGCTTCCAGCAGTATTTCTTCTGTAGATGGTGAATGCAGTTAACAATCTTAGAGAATTCTGTTCTAGAGAAGGAATTCAATGAGAGGTAAGCCCAACTAAAAGTTTGGATGGTATCCAGCTTGTAAAAAGTTAGGCACTGGAGGAGATGCAAAAAAACCCCCACGAGTTACCACTGGATTGGGAGCAGGATGCCATGCAACCCACTGCCCTATCCAGTGCTCAGAGAGAAATGACCAACACTTCCAACCCCAGTTACAAACTCTGCACAGCACACTCTGTAGAGGAGAGGCAAGCTTGGCAAGGAACAGTCAAGGGAATGAACTAGAAAAGGAAATTATGGAGGACAGGTGTTACAGCACGGTATTGTATGTGCTGTTGAAGATGGAGGGAAGAAATTAATTTCAGGTGAATTGAAAGCAAATTCAGGATAGGAAATTATGAACCTGGATGGGGAGTGTATGTTGAAAATAGATTTCTTACCAAGACAACCTTTAACTGATGTCTCTTTTTCTTTTACCAAGGCCTTCCACCTTAATGCAAGGAAGGAAGGAAATGATCATGATGAGACTGTAAGGTGTGAGGTAGTTTATTTTTTTGTTTGTTTCTTTAGGCACATGCAGGCTTCATAATATTTGTGGGAAACTACTTCCGACAATTCTAGGCTTCACAGAGTACAAGTCTATTCAGTCCAGAAATTCTGGATCTGTAATTTTTAAAAAATTGATTATCCTGTGACTAAATAAAATACCTTTCTGGAGGGGGAAGAAAAATCATCTTGTGATTTGATTTGACACATAATACTGGAGGATTTTGGTATCTGTCTTCTGACAAATTCTTTGTTTGATTCAACAGGATTTGTATTTTTAATACAAAACAATTAATATTATCTCTTTGAAAATCCTCTGATGTTTAATTCCATCAGAGTTTTAGAAACTTATATATAGGTTTGCAAAACCCTTTTTTTATATTAGGTTATTGCATTTTTACATATATCGTTATCCAAACTGAAAAGGAAGTTTTAATACAAAATAGTCCTATTGAAAAATCACTTTATTAAATGTTATCAAGTTGTGAATTTAGAAATGAGTGTGAATGGATATAAATTTTCAAGGTCTTTTATGGCATGTGGAACTCTTACATGTGTAAGTAGATTTACACATGTAGCAGAGAAGAAAATACAGGTATACTGGATAAAACTAACTTGCTTGTCTGTAATTTGGAAACTTAGCATATTCCTGTTAGCAAATTAAAACACAGCTAGTAAAGTCTATCACTACCAGATTTTTTTCTCTTAAAAAGGAGAGAGAAACAGAGAGGAAGCCTACTATAAAAGACACCGTGTTCTAGAAACATGATGTAATTTTTGAAATACTTTTAAGTGTATTCCCAGAACAGCCAGGTTACTATGCTACTTATGTACCCATTTGTCCTAGAGGATTTGAAGTCCTTTCCAAGTCTGCTTCTGGAATTTCTCTCTTTATTGCATACTGGTTTTCAATTTATACTCTATAGCTATTATGCTTAGGATAATTATACTAAATAAAGGCAGAGCTGAAAAAGCAATATATGTGTTGATGAGGAATTTTCTTTCATTGAAGCCCTAAAGATCAAAATTGCCTCTTATCTCAGGGGAAAGCTCAGTAGATAAATAACTTGTAGAGGGCAGCCAAAAGGTCACCAAATTAGACTGTGTTGATCCATGTTGAATCCATTTGGGGAATGGCTATCTCCTCCTGGATTCTCCTTTTTCCTTTAGCTGCCAGCTGAGTGTTTTCTGCACTTCCACTTCTCTTACTGCAAGGTAAGAGTTTGAGAGAACTCTGCTCAAAGAAGTAAAGTACATATTATAAGGAACTGCCTTCAGTAAAAACTGAAGTGCCTTGCATAGCATTGAAAACTGATGCAGAATGGGATTATTTCTCTGCCTTCAGAAATTCCTCCTAAGAAACTGCCAGCTGTAGTCAATAATAGCTTCAATTTTCTGCTTTTGTTCTAAGGTTTATTAAATTTTTAAGTGTCCACTATCAAAACATCAGAAAGTCTAAAGATCGTGGCTGTTCTTAGTCTGTTTTCTTCTAGAAACTGGTCTCTTTCTTCCTATTTAGTGGCATTGTCCTCCAATTTAAATCTCAAATTTCTCACCCCCTCAGAAGCAACAACACATAAGACTTTCTGTGTTGGAACTATGCCCCCCACTCTAGAATCATATTATTGTTTTTTCCATTACTTATCTTTTTCACTTCCTCCTGGCTTTTCAGAGTTTAATAGAAAGTGGTTCACTTTGTGTTCTCTTCGTATCTTTCTAAAGTTTACCTCCGAACCTCTTCTCTTTTCTCTCATTATAGGATTTCACAAACATCTGAAGCAGCCTGTTAATTTATTTGTTTTCTGGTTAATTTTCAATTGCATCTCAGCAAAACACAAACACTTGGTCTCTAATACTTATTATTTAATACTTGGACAGATAGTTTCATATTTTTCCAGTCAGAACTGAAAAAGACAGAAAATCTCCTGTACCCATTTTCACTGTGCTTGTTTATATCTCCCTTGTATGAGGCTGGAGGCTCCCCAGGGAAACCAGCTTCACAGTTTGAGCTTCATACACTTATGACTGCCTCTTACCCTATGAAGTGTGGTATAAAACATGGAAAGATTCCATATATACATTATTTATTGTGTAAAAATAATTGGTGTAGATGTATGCAAGACAAAGAAGACTGCAGAAGTTCTGAACAGATGTAAATCCATGTGTTTATATGATTTTGTGAACAGTCTAATAAGCGTTCCTTTGGTGAAAATATTAAATATATCTGTTTAGGGTTCACTGTTCTGTACTCACTTTCATTTTTATATCAGTTAATGAGAGAACATGATAGTCTTGCTAAAAAAAGAGCAATTAAAAAAATCTTCCTGCTCCTCAGTTCTGCAATGTAATTGCTGCTGATATTCAGTGTCTACTGAAATCTTCCACTGTGTGGTTACAGGAGTTTGTAACAGAATTTATAACCCCAATTGTTATTTTATCCCCACTTTTCTTGCATGATTATGTATGTAATAAGCAATACAGATAAGAGCCAAGAATATCTTTGTAAGAATATTTTTCTAAGTACTCTGAAACGGTCTGGTTTAGTACTCCTAAAACATTTTGCAAATAAGCAATTTTGCATCAGGTAGACAAATTAATTTGTATGCAAGTTTTATGCTCCTCTTAGGTAAGTGGCCTGCATATAAGCTCAAAGAGACTTCCTCTTGGAATTTTTGTTTTGGAGATATTCTGTTTTGTAAGGAACAAGGCTCTGAGTCATTGAGACACTGAGCAAGAATGAGAATAATTTTTTTTAATCTTGAGAGTGAAAGCAACTTGTCAGGATATGGGAATCCTTGTTCCCAGTGTTCAGTTATTTATACATAATCCAATAGTGTCAAGAGGAGAAATAGATACTGCCTGAACTCAGAATACTTCACAGCTTGAGTTCAGATTCTCCCAAGAGAGAAGTGAAAAAGTTTTTTTTCATCTGAACTGGGATACCTTTTTATTTTCTCTGATAAGGGGTTGCAGCAATTGGAGACTTAAGCAAGAAAATTACCCTTACATCTCTGTGCATAAATTCTGATGATTTTTTACTTACCTCTGCAATGGAGACACATTTAGAAGGGATGAAACTTTACTGTAGCCAGATATCTGCACCACCTTTGATGTCAAATTTTGAACATAATCTGAAATTTAGTTTTAGCCTGCACTAAAATATGATCACAGTTCTTCCAAGAATCACAAACAGTTTAATTTTCTATAAATGCTAACAATCTGAATTGCACAGGGTTTCCTTCTGCTCTATGTCACGCTGCTTAAACCCTTAAACAGGGATCAGAACTGTTGGATGCTACCCAGTCCAGTGTTGGGGAATTCCGGTTCTTAATCCAAACTTCAGATCTCATGTTTGGCAATTTCCATATAAGCTGCGAAGTTTTGATTTAGAAGAAACACATCCAGAATCAGGTATTTACTGTGACATTTTGTGGCCAAAGTTTGAATAAAATTTAGCTTTGGTTGTGCTTGGTTTTGTTATTTTAACTGTGCATATAAAAATCAATAAGGAGAGATTTTTAAGTGAAATTAGTTGCATTTGCTGGAGAAAGAAAAAGGTGGATATGTATTCTTAAAGGGCATATGGTGAAAAATACAAAAATCCCATTTACATGGAAGCAATCTAATAAACCACAGTAAGAAACTAGAATACTACCAGTTCTTAAAAATGGTGTGCTGTTAAAAATTGCTGGCTTTGTGTTGAATAGTGTGTGGGTTTGATGTTCTGGGGGGGGAGGTTTATTTTGATATCGTTTTTTATGGGTTTTGAATTGTGTTGGATTTTGTTTTTTTTTTTTTTTTTTTTTTTTTTTTTGTTTGTTTTGTTTTGGGGGGGTTTGGTGGGGGTTTTATTGTTGTTGTTGTTTGTCCTGCATAATAATCACATTGAAATCTTGTTTTTAACTGGGCTTCTGAAATATATCTCTAAATGATACTGATAACTGTCAGGCCTTAAAGCCCTAAGATTTTGTAACAAGCCATCTTAGATCTATTGTTCTGTATTTTTATGGCTCGGTTTCCTAGTGGAACATGAAAACTGCTTATAGTACTTGTAACTCCTTCAATTTCAGGTAATCAGAGTATTGAAAGAGGCTGCAGGTAAACTCACTTTTTTTTCTGTAATGAAGACTGTATATTCTTTTCCCCTTGGCACAAGACTTGTCTGAAGTTGAGAATAAAATATCTAAAAAATCAGTTGACAATGTATTACCCTGTTCATCCTACTTTCAGTGATGCTTCAGCTTCAGTCGCAGATATTCAAATACTGCATTTAGATCATTATTATCTACTGATTTTGGTGAGAAGGGGACTTTCTGTAAATCTGCAATTAATAGTTGCTTCACTTTAGAAAGTTGGATTCAGGCTACTGAATTATTTAATCACTTTTGAACATCTTATAGTTTGCTATCATCAGTAAATATTTGGTGCTTTTGATGATGTTGCTCTTTGCCATAAACAATAAAAGTAATCTCTTTGTACATCTATAATCACTGAGTATTGTAAAGCAACATCAAAATATAAGAAATTTCCAGTATACAGAATTTCATATTGTCAATTCGGTAGCAATGTACATTTCAGTAGCATTTATATTAAATCATTTTATTAATAAATAGTTTTGAATTATTTTTTGTTTTCGGATTTGTAGAAAGAGTTGTTTTTCCAATTGCAAAAGTTAATGCTTCAGAGCCTGTTGGAAAAATAGGGCTATAAGTGGGATTTTTGTACTACTGTAGCCTTGATAAAGAAATTACTCCCCGTTGTTATATGGAATTATTAAATGTATTAGAATACTTTTAATTAAAATATTTGCAGCATTAAAATAATTTTATGGATGAACATTTGGGGATGTAAAACAAATAACTTGCACAAAAAATATTCTTTATTTCTTTCTTTAATAATTTGTGCAAGTAAAACACTTAGAAAGCACATTGGATATTTCCCCACATTCATTCCAAAATGTCAGGTGGGAATTAATTTGGGGTATTGTTTTGGAGACGCTGGTATCTATCTAGGACTCAAAAATACCTTTTGTGCCAAGAGAGCTAAAAATTAATCTAGCCAAAATCTGGATTAGCTGTGTCACATCCCCTTAACCACAGGCATGTAAACTTCAGGGTAGACAGCTGTTTGGATGTTTCAGAGTGGGACTCCTGCCCTCAGCAAACATATTTGATTCTCCTACATGGTCGCTTGGCTGCGTGTGCTCGTGTCCATATGCTTGGATGGCATTGTGCCTGCTCACTAGTTGGTCAAACTGCTCCATGAGGGCTTAGACGCCAGGATAGCAGGTTGAGCTGGGGCCGTCTATCCCAGCCTGCCTTCTTCCACATCTGGAGGAATCTTTCCGGGACAGGCAAGAGGCCATGCCCCACAACTTGCCTTTTTGCATTCATCTTTCCTGACTCTTAGTTGTTCCAAATGCCCCAAAAAGAAGAAGGAAGGAAAAGATAGATTGAGGATAAACGTTTTGCTTTC
This sequence comes from Sitta europaea, assembly GCA_013400255.1. NCBI lineage: Eukaryota > Metazoa > Chordata > Aves > Passeriformes > Sittidae > Sitta > Sitta europaea. The sequence continues at coordinate 270,070 of VXBS01006425.1, read as the reverse complement.
AAAGAAGCGATTGCCATTGTAGCTGTGGCATAAAGTTATGAAGTTCATGAGGGATTTAGAAATGCATGCAAACTGCATAGTGTACAAGCCCTCAGGCAATCTGCATTAATTCGAGCTTAAATCAGACAACAACACAAGTGGGCAAAGTGTTAGAGAAGTAGAAGAGTCACTGAAACATTTTGCAGTTTGCCTTAGATAGCTGGAAAAGGCTATTGTAATAGTCTCAATGTTGCATTATGTTTACAACAGCTGATAAATTCGGGAGAAAAAATTACCATGCTTTCAGGTTCACTGTCATCTTCCTACCAACTTTGTTTTGCTTTTATTCTTAGACTAGTGCAGCTACATAAACACATTTAACTATGTGAAAATAAGTGCTGTATTATTAACACATAAAACCAGTAAAGGCAGTTGCAGTTTTAGAAATAGGTCAAGAAAATTCATTGCTTCTCAGACGTCAGCGGAAACCAAGTTACTAGAAATTATCATTACTATCAAAATGATCAGGAGTGGATTTTTTTGCTGTTGAACATATTACATTTCTCTTTTCCCTTTTTTCCTTCTGCAAGACCTGCTGGATTGGACTTTGGGACACATTTTTGGCTGATGAATTGTTTCATTTAAAATAATTTTGGAGAACTCCCATTAAATGAAAGAAAAGAAAAAGTTGTCAGGGTTCCAGAAGCATATGCTGCTTTAAATTTGTTATAAAATTTCACTGCTGTGTCAGTTCCAATTATTATAGATTTTTTAATACTGACATGACTTTTTACACTATTTTCATTGAAGCAGATGAGAATAAATCAGACTGAAAAGCAACAGATGAAGGAGTTTTAAGCAGCTTAGTGACCTAAATCATTTGTTAGTCCCTGTCTCTTCTTGGATAGGTTATACAGTTTATAGTTTTTTCTACTGAAAACAAATTATTTGGATAATGAAAGGAAAAAAAATTACAATCACACAATTACTTTGAATTAACTCATAAGACTGAAATTTTTGTTACTGCGCCCATAGATAGGACAAATATTAGCCTCTCAAAATTAGAAGCTCCATTTTTAATTGTTCTGCTATTTGGTACTTGTGCAATACATACCATTAATAAGGTTTCCCACTTTGTCTTAATTCTTATGTTGCTTACTGTAATCTCAATTAATTGTTGTGTTTTTAATGTATATATTGGCTATTTTGCCAATGCTGGTCTTGTACAAACTGCAAGAGCTGAGCATTTGGTTTGGCTGGGGTTTTTTTGTTTGCTTGTTTCTCATTGAGTAAAATCAATCAAACATTATTTAAAAGGAAGATTCAGGAGGTTTCTCAGACCTAAATTGCTGTCTTTAACTGTTGTAGGATTTTTTTGAACTATACTAGACACTGAGTAGTAGACTGGAAGTGTTGACAAAGCATGAATATACAGGCCAGGAACAGAAGAACTTCCATCTTGGCACTAGTGCTGTCTTTCAAGCACGATTTGTCTAACCCTCAACGTGAAAAATTTCATGTTTCAGAATTACTCTTAGCCATCTCTCTCTAACTTTGCTTATTCATGTGTGAAATATATTAATTACGCATACTAGATTTCTAGTAATCTATGAAATTCCTGGATGATAAACCCTGCAAGGATGCAGGGTACTATTCTGTGTAATAACACAACCTCCTTTGCAGCATCTATGGAAGTCTTTATGAGGATGAGAAAATAGTTCATATTTTCATAGTAAGCTGTCCTTCCTGTCTGTTTTGAGTGCTGCATGCTTTAGCCCTGCACAGGTAAGTTCTCATGGTCAGCACCATTTAGGAGTTAGTCTCAGCAGAGTTTCCAGAGCCTGCTTTCTAGTTTAAACTTACTCTATGGTAAACTACCTGAGCTGAGTCATTGTGAACTATGACTTTTCTTCAGGCTTATGAAAAGATATCATTAAATGGCTATGATTGTGGCTTGTGATATACCATGTGGCTCATAGTGTAGAACATAATTAGTAACATATCAATGCACAGTTTGTAACATGGTGCATATTTGATGATGGTTTCTGGTTCAATTTGGGGTCTTTTTCCAGTAGACTTAAAATACATATGATTATTTTGTACCCCAAATTGTTGCAGCCTTTAAAATTACTTCCTTTTTGTTGTAATTGCAAGAGTAGTGAGCGCATTATGTCAGGCTATTCTTTATTTCAGAAAAAAAAATTTTACTGTTTGTTAAGAGCACAACCCAAAGATTGAATTGTGCAAACCAAAGTGGATTTAAAAAAGTTTTATCTCCTGTTCTAATACAAACTATAAGCAGTACAAAACGATTCTTAGTCTTTTGCTATAAAAGCTGTCTTTATCTCTTATAGATATGTAACTTGGTTGAAAAATTACCATTATTTTTTACTTATTATCCCCAAATAAGATATTAACTGAGATTAATTAATAAGACATCCATAAAAGCTCTCATAATAGGACAGGCAAATCCTCTGTGGTAAAGAAGTGGAAACTGAGGCACAGGGAGGTGAAAAAAATTATCAGAGGCTTTCCATTAGGCAACTAGTATATTTAACAAAAGGAATCTTTCTTGCCAGACTAGTGCTCTGTCCTTTAATTTTGCAGATAAATATATGTTTCTGCTTCTGAATAAACAATAGAGAAATGGAAAATTAAATTGAAAATTTTTAGAATACAAAATAAGCTCTAAGGGTGCAGAGGGCCAACATTAATTTATTGTCAACAAAATGAAGTAGCTACTTTTCAGAGGAAATACATTTGGGCTGTGGTTCAACAAACACTGATATTTATTTATTAATATCAGCAGAGTACCACAGATTTGTATTAATTTAGGCTTGGATGCTCAATCACATTTTTGTTGGATTAGTCAAAGGCTCTTCAGAAGGTTAATGCTTTTTCCTTTTATACAAACTTCATGCAGGCTGGAGGAAGACAGGACATTCCTGAATAAAATCTGAGGGTTCAAAGTAAGTATTCAAAAGATTTGTCAGAAAGGTGACTCTGCAGAGGGAGTCTGTACTAATGTAATTCCTTCTGTCCTTGGCTGCAGTGTGTTGATAGAACTGATAGACCAGGAGTTACTGTAACACCAACCCCCTCCAACAGAGCAGCAGATGCTCAACAGAGCCCTGATACAGTAGAGTATTGAATGCTTAAACCTACTCCTGTTTAGCAAAGCATTCTGTTAGTGCTTAGCTATTGCACAGTGCCTTATAGGTAACTGTCTTCAAATGAACTAACCTTAGGTGAATACGTGAAGGTAAATGCATGTTTAAGCAACCAGCAAGGAGCCCTTAAGCCTTATAAGAACTGAATGATTCAGACTAATGATGGTTTTGAGCTGACAAATTGTATCTCTGGAGGAATGCTTAAAATTTACCATTCGTCAAACCCCATAATATTGTGTGTACTAATGATTTTATTATATTCTGAAGCATCTTTGTGTTCCTTCAAATAGCAATCTCATTGATAAAAGATTTCTGTGCTTATTCTTCCCTTTATATTAGTACATCAATGTCTGTATCTGGTAACTTATGCATGTTCTTGAAGGAAATGGAATTAATAAGAAAGAAATTGCATATTTTAAATTAAAATGAACATGTGATAATGTTTAGCTAGCAGATTCTCCTAGTCTACATACTTCTACCCTAATCTTTAGGCTTTGTATTAAGCCAGAGGCTACTTTTTCTCAAAATCCCCAGTGGCAATCACTCTCTCTTCAGCCTTCCCATGGCACATCAAAGACAAACTCAGGGAGAGAAAGGTAATAAGAAGGACTTTATTAACCTATCCATTTTGTGTAGGCTACCTCTCTTTCTGTATTAACATGTTCATTATGCGACCTAGCTGGATTTGCCAGAACAGCAGTGATAATCCTGGCGCTTGTGTCGATGTTGTTTTCCAGCATACTGTGTTTATCTGGAGATGAGGCTATCTCTCTATGGTTCATGTTACATTAGTTAGATGCTAATGCCCCTGTCTGTGTGAAGGCATGGGTTTCCAACAGTGAATTCTTCTCTTGGTGGACAGACAGTTGACCACATCCTGCATAAAGCTGCAGTTTCTAGCCTGCCTCTTTCAGACTTAAGTTTTGTATGTTTACTTTAAAATAGCAGGCTGTGAAGTGTGGGAATGCAGGTGCAGCTGAGCAAGTGTCTCAGCTGTCACTTGTACAGGTGAAGGCAGCAACCTCAGGAGTTGTGCTAGCCCAGGCTTCTCCCACTGCAGATCCACCTGCTCAGATGGTGCCCTGGCTGCTGGTGGGTTGGGTGATGCTCAACCTGGAAGAAGCACTGAGGGCAGCAGTCATGTAATATGGCCAGGCAACCTCTCCTGCAGAGCCCACTGCCTTCTGACAGAAATCACCCTCCAAAGTGAAGCTTTGGAAAGGTTTTTTCATGTCCCTTTGCAGAACAAACTGCTTGAAGAAGAATGAGCAGCATCTCCCCAGCCGTCTTCAGCTACTGATTGGTTTGTTTACTGGGAGGCTCTTCCACTTCCCACTCTCTCACAATACGGGAAGTTTCTTTTCCTTACTGGAAGGATGTGTCCTCCTCACTTTCCCCAGCCTACAGGCTCACCTTGGATTTGAAGGGTTGCTTTCTGCTATAAATCCTCCCCTCTGGTAATTTCAATGATCTCTAGAAGGAGCTATGCTTTCATTCTCTCCTCCAAGAACTGCTTATATAGGATATTGAGTAATCATTTTGATAGTAATTTTTGAATTTATTTTTTATATAAAAGAAAAAGGCAGCCAGCTGACACTTATTGCCAGTACCTAATCCAGAAGTCATAACTTGAGTGTGTCACTTCTAGCAGGCAACCATGGGCTTTGTGTGAAATGGGCATTGAGCTGCACTAGTGATGTGGAAATATGGAAAGGCATAAAAATCAGGTATGGGGATATTTCCAGTGGCAACTAATAGAGCTCTTGGGGATTAAGACTCTTGGATTAAGATGTCCCAAATACAGTTCCGAATCTGCTCCTAAATCCATTTAAAATATATTGAAATTTTACTAAAGTATTAATCAGGAAGCCACTGAAACACATGTTGTAAATTCCTAAATAGTTCCACCTAACTTAGCCTGTTTCATTTCAAGAAAAGTTTGTACTTACAAGCTTTGATAGGATGAAACCTAAAGATGACCACTTAGATCAATGCTTGCAAAAAATTGAAAGCGAAGTCATTTCACTTGAGCGCTCAAGTTTTCATGCAAATAATGTGTTAACAATCATTTGCATGTGAACAGTTGCTACATCTGTAACTGAAAGTTATGAGTGGAAAACCATGTGTAAACTTTATAAAAATCTGGCCTTGAAATCAATGTTGATTTTAGTAAAAAAGATATTTGTTTAAAATCCAGTCATAGAATTTCTCAATTCAGTCAGGAAGATACAGCAAAATTCAGTATAAAGTGTAGTAGTAAAGCACACCAGGTTACGGACAGGTGCAGAGAAATTACTCTGAAATAAAGGAGGGTATAAATTTCTACAGCATCAGATGACTTACAGGAAAAGTCCAGGTAATTGCTTTTCCTCAGTAAATGTCGTGTAGTTAGGACCACCTTTTATGTAAAGAGAAACTGTTCTTGTTTGTAAGTGAGTATGTACATTTAAGCTACTCTAAAGGTATTAATTCACACAGCCAAACCCTTGTTTAGGATTCATAATTTTTATTTATTACTTTTTTAAATTAGGAATTTTTCTTCCTAAGTGTATTAGATATAAAGGCATCAAAAATATTTTACATCTGAATGAGGTTGTCCAGATAGCAGAGTTTAATGCAACTTGACAAATCCACTTTGCATTCTCACAGTTACTTGACGTGGATTCATTTTCTTAAATACTTCCAAACAGTTACACTCTGAAGCCTGGAAGATTAAGAACACATATGTTTAACTAAAATATATAAGCATCTTTTTCAGTTTTGGAAAGGGTACTTTTCTTTTAAAAGAACTTGGCTGAATCTTGACGTTATTATGGAACTGAGGACTCTAGGAGAGTGCATTAAAATACCACACACACACTATTGAGAGAAGCTTAACCAACTTCCTCTGTCAGGGGTTTCCTTTTCTGATCACTATTTACAGAATTTCCTACGGAAGATTTTTTTTATATTTTAGCCAAATGGTAAATGTATCAATTGGATAATTTTGCATATAAAATATGTACATGTGTGTTCATTCCAAATTACTTCTGGCTTGCAAGCATTTTGTTTGAACTGTAATAACCATAACAAGTTAAAATTCGGAAAAAACCTCACTTTGACTAGAACCTACTTTTGAAACTAAGGAATTAATATAAAAACACAAACTGTATATATTTCTATGGCACCTGCTGTTTTTCAGGTGTTTATAACACAACCATAAAAATTCACTCCAGGCTGAAACTTGGTATTTAAAAGTCTCAGCTCAGCAGGATTTTTAAATCAGATTTGGTTTAAATTAGTTTGGCTCTCTATCAGTTATAAAAAGGAGGGTGGAAGAAAGAAATTTTTATGTGTCAAATATAATTTTATTCATTCCTCTAGCTGAAAAACAGTTTTGCTTTACAAAGATATAATTTCCAGGTTTTTAGTCCATAACATGGAGTAGGGATTCAGGGTGTCAAAGGGGAAAAAGACAGAGAGAAAGAATTGCCATCCAAGATTTTGGCATTTGCAGATGCTTAATGTCTTATGTGAGAACATTTACCATGGATCCTTACTGAGTCTTCATAAAACTGTATCCAGGATATACAGCATTTTTTTTAATTGAAAAAGCATGCTTTCATTCAGTAAAGTCAGTAATTCATAGTTTAAGGTCTGCTCTGTCATATGTCAATGACTGGTGAATGAATTATGTTCAAATATAATGGATTTAATATTTTTTAGCAGTGACATGAAAGAATCCAAAGCAGTCTGGGGCCCCAGCTTCCTCTGTGTTTCACTGAAAGCTAGGCACCTATAATCCATCTGCCTCATCTGAAAAATTCTTCATCCTTCTGTGGTATTCAGTGCATATAAAAAAAATTAATTAACCGAGGATTAAATGGAAAGATTGACATAATTTACATTTACAGGGCACTACCATTTGTACATTGCTTATATATACATACATATGTACATACTGGCATCTCTGCTTATAAAGACCATCAGTTGCAGCAGAACCTGGTAGATGAATGGGCTGAAATTTTCAAAAGTTGCCAGTGGCTTTGGATGCCTCTTTGCCCATATACTTTGGGCCACATTTTCATCTGTTCTGATAAAACACAGCTCCAGATGAAGCCTGTAAAATCTGTGGCTGACAAACATTATTGTAAATCATGCTTTTGGGGTACAAAAAACTGACAAAGCCAAAAGTAGAGAAAAAAATTATTTAAACTCAGCTAGCAAAGACTCAAAGTGGCTGGTATTAATTTCATTAAACATATATTTTGTGATGTTCCTCCTTATTTTTAATTCTATTATACAATGGAATTCATTTCCATAGTGTTCCCTTCTCCCATCTGTTCAAAAAAGAAAAAAGAAAAAAAAGAGATATATAACACTACAAAAGGGCTCTTGGAAATGTTTATGCAAAGTACTACTTTTCCTTACTAAATCAAACCAAGAGACATAGCTAGCTGAGAAAGTGTTCTCATTTCCCATACAGGGGCTATACATACTTTTGCTTTAACAATCAATCCTGAAATGTGGACATTTTCACTTTCACTTCATCTTGGGCTACATAAGAGATGTGCCTGATGTTCCATGAGTGATTAGCATTTAGTGATGTTTTTCTCATTGCGAGATACTGCCAAGCCACAATTTGCAAGTACTGGATGTCCTGAGCTGCAATAGGATAATTTTGATACTTCAGCCTTGCATTCTCAGGTTTTGCTTTAAATTTAATTCTCATGTCTGTCCTAATGTGGCTATTTTACCAATAAACCAGACACATTTATTGTTTCTTGCTTTTTTTTCCCCTCCTATTGTTCATGCTTTGACAGTTCCATAAAGTTTATTTCTCCCTGCTGCTTAGTGTCTTTTTATTCTGTTTGTTTTTCACTACTTCCAGCTGGGATATAGTTTAATGAATTATTTTTCAGTGTGTGTGATATGGCTTTTATGGCCTGCCTTTGGAGATTTTGATTAATACAATTTTCTTTTATTCTTTACCATGACCTGGTTCCCAGTGCTCAGTGTAGTGATCATCATTGTATTAAGAATATTGAGCTGATTATTATTCATCTTAAGCATGGAACATATTTTCATTCATTCTAACTTTTTTAGTTAGATAAAAAAGATATTTATTTTTTAGTTTCCAGATATTATTTTTTAGTTTCCAGATATTTTTTTTTAGTTTCAACCCTGAAATTTTTGTTTCTGTGCCAACTTTTATTTTGTGATAAAGTTGGATAAGTAAGATCTCTGCTGTTAGTGAGCTACCCCACCTAGTCATCAAATCCATATCTTCCCTGAATAAGTTTTTCAAGTGATTTGGCATCCAGGGTTGTTTGTTTGTTTGTTTGTGGGGTTTGGTTGTACCATTTCTTTAGTTTGATTTGTTTTATTGGAGAGGATTTTGTGGTTGTGAGCTTATGTGGAAATTTACGTAAATCATTTGATATTTCAGTGCAGTTTGTATTCACCTCCCTAGCCATGACCAGGTACATACAAACTTTGCAAAACAGTCTGAATGGGGAGGAGATAAAGGCAAGAAAGAGGAGGTGGAGAGACCACATTCAGCTTCTGGTAAATACACACCTACTGACTTAGATTTTTCAGCATGTTTGTTAGCCCTCTGACAGCTTCTCATTCAGCCAGTCTGAAAATATTTTCATCTTATTCCAGGCTATTTTGTTTTACTTCTAACAAAAAGATAAATTGTAAACTGTTCCTTACAGCTAGCTACATTTTACCAGGGAAAAAGAAAAGGTGTAGAATCAGAACAGACAGTTCAAAAAGCTCTTTTCTTCATTGTTTCAGAGAGATGTTCAAACCTGGCAATGAAGTATCAGTAGGTTTCAGAATTTGACTCCTAAGACTGATCAGTTTTCCTTGCCTTGTCACAAGAATCATTGTAGAGCCCCCTGCAGTCGTTGCATGCTTATCTACCGAGAGCTGCTCTGAGACCAGCTTGTGTCAAAGTTCTCACGTGGGAATATGAACTCAACTCGAAGTCCAGCTTGGTGTATAAAGACTCTGCCATGTCACCAGTTCCTAGTTCTTTTCAACCTCTAGTTTCCTTCAGCTTATGAATGTTGAAGTAGGAATCCTTGCTGTCTTAAAAAAATGTTTCCCTTTCTTCTCAGAATATAATTGTACTTCCATGTCTTATATTTTTAAATGCTGTTTATTCTTCCTTGGTAAATTGTTTTATTACTCTACCTGCAAGTACTTTGTGAGTCCTAACTGCTCAGGTTTCCTAAAGGGAAACTGAGTTATCTGGCCTTCCTTCTAGCTTTTGAGGTTGTGGTTGTCACTAGCTATACTGCTCTTCAAATTCTCCGCCTTCAGTCTTGAGAGCTTTTTTGATTTCCCTAATGCACCATGACATCTCCAATCCGAAATGAGATTATAGAGAGAATTCTTTCTTGGAATTTTCTTCAACAGTTTGCTAACACTAAATAATTTCCCTGAGAATCACTTTTATTTATTGTTATTACTTTCCAGGTAACAGCAAGATGCGATGTGTTTAATGTATTTTTAGACAAACTAAATCATTATTTCTTGGTTTAATGGCAGAGGTAGTAACTCCTTACCTTAGATACATTTCTAGTCCCATTGTTTCAGTTTTAGTTATTAGTCTTTATAGAAAATTTTAACACTAATACTTACATTTCCTAGGCTTTATTATTATTATTATTTTGTCAACACTGTCCGCACCACTGTGGTTATTTTAGCAGTAATTATAGTGTTTTACTGAACAGTAGCTAACATTTTTTCAGAATTACATCATAGGATATGTAAATACATTATAAAAAGATACATCCTCTATAAAAAGAGTAGTAGGAAATGTGAGTGTCAATTAAATAATCTACTGAAATAACATGATCAGCTATTCTCTGCAGTCTACTTAAGCCTATATGAATGGAGTTACTTTCTTGTGAAACTGAAGTGATGGTTGTAGAATCATGTAACTGTGAAGAATGATAGAGGCAGCAGAATGCTGTAAATAAAAAGATGGGAAGTCAGTAGCAAAACAGTCTTGGTGGAGGAACACCCCTACTTGTGAGATTCAGCAAACAGAGGGGAAAGGAAAGAGAGAACACCCAATGATATATTGAAATGTTTCCACAACTCCGAATACAGCACTGGATAACTAGAACATCAGGAATAGATGTATTCATATGCTCTGTGAGCAGGAAAAATGTGTGTGTTTTGTTTTTCCTACATATTTCTGAGAGTCCTGAGGTCTACTGTCAAAGTAGTTTTTATCCTTCTACATACTGTTGATTGTTTCCAAGTCCGCATATGGGGTTTTAGCCAGAGTTGACTTGGAAGTTGCCAGCAGTCTAGTCTGCAAAGAACAGGTGTAGGAGGTATTTGGTTTGTTTGTTATCTCTGTGTCTTAACACCTGAAATCAGCTTTAAAGAGAAGCAATTGGTTAGCGTGTATTTTTTACAAGCAAAGGGAAGCGTAAAACAAAATCTGGTCTACTTCATTTATCCAGTATTGGGAGAAGCTACTATTGAAATTCTTAGGGTTTTCTTATCAGTTTTGTATTTGCAGTACTTGCGCACTGAAAATTGGAATTTTTTTTATTTCACAATTTAAAATCTGTTATTCTTGTGCAGAGCACAAAATCATAACTTTTTTTCTACCTTCAGCAATCATGAAAGGATTTTTTTAGATTCAGTGGGTATGAAATGAATTACTATATCTGCAGGCCATGCATAATCAAGGGATTTTGTGCTTTCAAGTTTTACCATAAAGTCAGGTTGTAAGCCACTTACTGTCTGTGAATCAGAAGGCCCACTCACATGAATTAACTGATCTTTTCTGCCAAAGTAAATAATTGAGTTAAATACAAAAATATAAGGCTCAAGACTGGAAACAAACAAACAAATATCAAAAAAAGATATTAGTCCCATATAGAAAAATTTAGTCACTTCTTTCTTTCTGAGAGGTCTCTTGACTTCTGTCAGAAGTTCAGGAGAGGTTTGTTGTCCTCTGCCTTTAACAGTGTTTCTTCTTTAGTTTCAAACAAGAACTAACTTAATTCCCAGGGATGATAATTTAGTTATCAAGATAGTTCTATACTTAACAGTTGCAGAGCTTTTATAATCAACAGTCCAGTTGTGATGTGACTTGTTTTATTTTAAATAAAATATTTGTATTTAAAATAAAATATTATTTTCTGTCACAAAAATGTTCTTTCTTTTTCCTTTTTGTCATTTGAAAGTAAACTGCTAGTCAAGAAACCAGATTATTATATGAGTCACTTAATATTAATCTCACTTTTTCTGGAATTTAATTTGCTTGGTTTTTTTGCTGGTGGAAATATGGGTTTGTTGTTTTGGACTCCTGCTAAAAGAGAGAGGGGGATGCTTGTGGCATAACTGGAGGGACTATTTTTTAATCCTCTTACAGTCTATCTTTTGTGATTGTTGAAGGACAGAAGATTTATTTTTTTTCCCCAACAGCACATGCATTTTCCTTTTTTTTTTCCTTCCCTAGCAGTGGAAATCTCACACTTCTGGAACTTCGACACTTCACTGACTGTTAGAGAACATGGATTCCCTGTTTAATGCTGGTTCTTGGGTCTTAAACAGCCCTCCACTTCTTTTATTATACCATTAATTGCACTTAATGCAGCTGCATTTCTAGTACGCTTGGCTAAGCTCTGAAAATTAAGTAGAGGGTACTTTGTTATAGAATGCACTGTAATGAGCTCTGGTGGGACAGGGTCTGTTAAGTTTGAAATTACCTCAGGCCATTTCCAAAGGTCTTCTTAAAATATTTCACATCTATAAAAGTTTGCAACTAGATAAATAGCCAAAGGAAATAGGAAGGTTGATAGGGAAAAAACTACAGCCCTGAAATATGCATTGGATGAAATATGAATGTTTTTAATACCAAATTGTTAAATTTATTTTAAGCATTTATTATCTCAAGTAATTTGTTAAACAGAAAGTTTTCAAGCTGACAGCATGTAAATTTTAGGTGTTTGGTTTACACAGTTGGTTTTATGCATATTTCTCTTGCTTTTGGTTTCTTAATCCAGACCATGCATTCATGAAACTGGAATAAATTTAGGACTCCCTCTGGGTTTACATAAATTGGTTCAAGAAGGGGTCACACCTCTCAGTACAAAAACTGTTTAAGGACTGCTGCAACTATTAGCCAATTAGCTTAATGTTACAACTAACATCCTGTACTGAGTACTGATCTCTGGTATCTGCCTAAATAAATGACTAACATGCCTTCAATTCCCTCAGTGTTCTTCAGCTATATGACCGCTGTAATGCTTTGTGGCTAATAAAATTTGAGATTGACTCATTTATTGGGTAGCTTTACCAAAATATCCAAGTAATCCTTTATACACTCATTAGAAACGGCTCCAAAATGAATTCTCTGAGGACTAAGTGGAAAAGTCTCCCTGGGATCTGCTTCACTTGGCTTTAGATACATTGGCACAAATCGTGTGGAGGATCTTCTGTGGTTTTAATGCAGCAGTTTATCTATGTTTTATAGTTAAATTTAAAGCATGAAGTAATTACAGGTCCCCAAGCTTGAAATTCATACACCTTATATTTTTTATTCCTTAAATTGACTCTATACAAGCCTGGCAAACTAAGTATTTGACAAATGTGGGTTGGATGTTTAAACTCTATACCAAACTTCCAGATAGAATGAAAACTCTTTCCTTTTGTTTTGAGAGGTTTTGAATGTGGAAATGGGTAGGAAGTGTGTCTGTTACTGAGGGTCATTCTGGGCCTATTGTGTTTTGCAGAAATATTCACTAGTCAATAATCAAGTACACTGTGGCCATTAAGTACTGCACCTGTTGTCCAGATGGGCTAACAATAAACATGACACAGTCAATCATCCTTGCAGAACAGGGTGGACAGAAGGCTCTGGGGGATGTTTCCAGGGTCTTCCTCTGTTTATGTAGACCTTTACATCTATACTATTGTGTGGTTCAGTGTATCTGAGTTAGTGCATTTTAATTTTGGAATCACTCTGGGAAGTGATTCCAAGGGGGTCTTCAGAGGTTTGTGTTTCAAGTTTTATACTGACATGGCAGCTCTCCTTTTATTAACTAAGAGGATTATTATTTGACAAAGAATGGAATGAGAAATTTCTACATGGTAGGAAACATTAAATACCATCAACATTGTTCTAACTTTAAATGCAAATAAAGCTTATTCTCTCTGCTAAGCTTCATCTGTAACAGGATATTTTTAGAACTATGAATCATTTATTAGTTTTGGTAATTTTGTATTATGACAAGTTATTGAACACACAATTATGTGCAGTACTGCAATATGAAACATAGAATCAAAACTCACTCTCTTTGAATAGCTCCATTATAAAAGGGGTTGGGAGCAAAATTATTTAAAATGCCAGAAAAGCCCATATCCCATTTCTCTTCTAAGAACATCCTTTATTGGATGAGCAATTCAGAGAAAGGAGAGATTTAGAGATGTTACTTGAACTTGAATAGGCACCTACCCTGCACATTATTTAAAATATCCTCCTTTTTTTCTTCTTCAGTGTTTAAAATATTTAGGTTAGTTTACCAGCATGCTTAAATTTAAAATGAAGTGGTATTTTTTTTTTGGATTGAGGTAGGACATATTGTGGGCATTGTTAAAAGTCCACTTCAGTCACACTTTTTGGAAAATACTTTTTAAATATTTATTTACTTTTTAGAAGAAAGTGATTAGAGAAATGTACTGTATTAAGTCATCCCCAAATGCCCTCTTATGTTCCGTACTTTAAACTCATAAAGCTAAATAATTTTAATTCAGGAAACTGAAGGGCAAAAGTCAGAAACAATAAATCAGTTTAAATATTTTCAGGAGCTGCCAAAAAGGCTTGATGCCAGACAAGCATCATTTATCAGTTTAATGCAGTATGGTATTAACTGGGAGTATCATATAAGAGCTGGCATGAAATGAGTTAAGAAAGTAGTTTCAAACTGGATAGTTAACAGATGCAAAAGTGTATGATTAGCAAGTGGTGGTATTTGGTCTCATCTGTTGATAATTGCAGACAAAAATGTCCAAATTAAGCATATTGCCTCTGCATTGTTACTTGAAGTGGTGCTCTGATGCCACTTCCCATCATTCATGTGATTCCAGAGGAAAAAATAATCATAAATAGTGATGAATGGGACCATGTGAACCTCATGAAGGTTAGCAAAGCCAAATGCAAAGTCCTGCACCAGGCTACAAAAATTCTCAATGTCAGTACATACTGGAGGAATGGCTTGAAAACAGCCCTGTGAAGGCCTTAGGGATACTAGTGGATGAAAAGTTTGGTATAAATCGGCAAGATACACTTGCAGCCTGGAAAGCCAGTCATATCCTGGGCTGCATCAAAAGCAGCATGGCCAGCAGATCAAGAGGCTTTCCTACTCTATTCTGACTCTCATGAGACCCCACCTGGAGTATGGCATCCAACTCTGTCTTTTTTGTCTCCAGCACAAAAAAGACATTGACCTGTTAGAGTGGGTCCAGGGGAGGGCCGTGAAAATTATCCTGTGAAAAAAAGACCGACAAATTTGAGGTGGCTCAGCCTGAAAAAGAATAAGAAAAAGCTCTGGGAGACTTTATTGCAGCCTTTTGATAAAGGGAGTTTATAAAAAAGACAGGGGAAGATTTTTTTACCAAGGCCTGTAGTGGCAGGATTGTCATAGAATAAGTTTGATTAACTGTATTCTTCTCTCTGAATAGTCTCAGCATTAGTAGTACTAAGCTCAAGCTGTAACCTGAGAACTAATAAAAAAAAAGGAATTGGAAACCTTTCCTTGGATTTTTTGTGGGGTCCTAAGGTGGAACAAGGGTGCATAAATCCCTAACAGTGCAAAGGGCAATGGTTTTAAATGGAAAGAGGGTAAATTTAGATTGGGTGTAAGGAATAAAACTTTCATGTAAAGGGTTGTGAGATAACAGGCTATGCCAAGAAGTTGTGGTAGTGTTCAAACTTGGAGAGGGCTCTGCACAACCTGATCTAGTGAGGGATGGTCCTGCCCATAGCAGAGGATTTGAACTAAACTATCTTTGATGGTCCATTCCAACCCAAACCATTTTATGAGTCTTTGGAAAAATTGGTGTATGGTTTTGTCCACAGGCTAGTGCTATGCCTGGTTTGTGGCTTCAGTATCACACTGTGAAGAAAGCTGGAACTCAGAAGACGACATTTTGTCATAAGAGTGTGGTGTTTGGACATCATAAAGAGTCTGATTCTGTTTTCTGATTGATAAAAGTAAATTATTTTGGACTTTCTGGAAATTTTGTCTGGTGTTTACTAGTGGACAAAAATACACTCCTGTGTTGGGTCCAAACTGTAATTATTGCCAATGTGATACAATAAAACATAGTAACCAAAATAACAAAAAGTTTGTGGAAGATATTATGTTTTCATTAATTGCTATACATATTCTGCATTAATAATATGGATTCTAAGGAAATATAATTTAAAAGCCGATATTGTGAATTGTATTGTGACGCTTGATTTGTTGTTCTTTGATGATACATGGAGTAGTATAAATTCACTTTCTTTTCTAGTAAGCACCGTTTGAGGAAGAGTTTAAATACATTGCTTTCCCAATGCAGAGAAATTACTATTATTTTTTAGGTAATTAACCTGGGAATTAGGTAGGTTGTGACACTTTGGAGCTCCAGTATCATTACAAACAGGCAAGATGTTACCTCCACTTTGATGACAAGTTCTTGAATCTTCAGTGTAGTGAATAGTAACTTCTCTGGGCTGGGATCTTAACTTTGATTTTTTTTTATATAATTCCTTCCCAGATTGGGCTTTTTGGAATAGCATCCAAAGGTTTGGGGATGCGAGTTTGGGTTTAGTGAGTAAATTTAAATTGTTCGGCTATTTCATCTTAGTAAGTATCCACTTCAGTATTTTCATTCCCAGTTACATTGCCTTCTGGAGCTTCAGATGCCTGAGAAAGTGATCTATTTCACCTCCCACAACACAACTTTGGGTCCTCTGATGACAATGAACTTCTTTCCCATAAGAAATGTGTGTGGTTGAAAGTCCCAATTCAAGTAAGCTGGTGTGAAATAGGAAAATTAAGGGAAGGAAAAAAAAGTGTGAAAAGAAAAGATGAGTTGAGGTAGTGTAAAAGTGGAAAATATGAGATGGAAAAAGGGTGTGCTCAGACCTTTCCAGGATTTTTTTGTATGATGGGGTTTTGTTCATTAACTATTAACAAGTTAATTGGGGATTAACTAAGAAACATTGTTTAGACACAGTATGTTTACACAGAAGCATATGCTAGTTTAGGGACTTGAAGCAGACCAACTGTGGTAAAACTGAGATGGAAAAGTTACTTATCTTTCTTCCTGGGAAAGTTTCATAGCCTTTTTAGCACAGCTAGACCTTATCAGTGGCCACATTGACCCATTTACAGCTAGTTCACATTTGCCTTCATTTGACTATAAAGACATACCCTTAGCTCAGCTCAAAATATTGTGTGCCAGCAGGTCAAAAGAATATTTGAATCTCACAAAACAAATGGATTAGCAACACCTGTGTTGTGTATGCATCCAGAGGAGTGGAGTCCCTCTTGCCTGGTTAGCTCTGGTTAATCAGTGGTCATAAATGTCACCTAACTGGTGAACATAAGACACAGCTTGAAAATTATGTGTTGATAATCCCTAATTCTTAGCTTCAGTTCATATTCTTCAAAATATTTCTTTCTTTATTACAAATGTTTTGATTTTCAGTCTACTTCACTTTTCCTTTTAGTCATAATTTTTTTTTCTGAAGCCCTCATTCACCAAAATAAGCCTTTCTCTTCAGAAGCCATTTGTCCATGAGCTGTTGCAGCAGTGTGTCTTTTCCAGCCTTTTAGGTACCTAATTCCTCAGATCCCTCCTTTCCTGTAGAAGATAGACTCAATATTATGACAGAATTATTCTCAGAAAAGTTTTAAACAGAATTTTTCAATGATACTTTTGAAAAATTTGGGGCAGTTTTACTCAATAGTTGTTTTTTCTCCATTTTATTTGTAGAAAAAAGTAGAATATGCCTTGCAGTGATATTGCATTTGTGAGGCAAAGCCTTTGCATTGGAAGGCTTGTTTGTCAGTATTCACAGAAAACTTGATGCATTTGTAACTTGTCCTACTACAACATTGTTGAGTGGAATCTTTTTTTAATGAGCAAATTTCTCAGATTTTCAAGGATTATTAACAAAATAAGATGATGTTTGATTTACAGCAGGCAATTTAATATAATCCAAAACAACCTTAAACTATCATATTCATAACAGAATAATCTCAGGATTCAAGCTGTCTTTCAGGAGGTTGCTAAAAGAAACAAGTAGATAAACATTATCAGGCATTGTTTATTAGTTTTTCTGCAGGATGTATAAAGGCTCTAGGTGACTGAAAAAGAAGTGTATTCTGTGTTGAGTTTGAGCAGTCTTCTCTCAACTCTATATTTTAGTTTAAGTATCATATTGTATCATGATCTAAGAAAAATAATCTTGTCTGTGAAATTAATGCCCTTGATTTACAGATTACATTATTGTGTAAATCTAGTTCTTCCTATGGACTTAGCAGAAGAAATATGTTTAAAAGTTAGAAGGTGATGTTGGAAAGCAGTAAAATGTAAGCAGAATTTAAAGGACATTATTTCACTAAAATTTCAGCTCACAGATTGTTGAATTATTGCATCAAGCAAATTTTTTTCTTTATAGCAAATGCATACTTGTATTATATAGGTTTGGGTATGTATGATAATAAAAAGTTCTTGAACTAATCAAATGTAATATGTTATCAGTATAATTGTAACATTCTTAAGAAAAAAGAAACAAAAATATATATTTATCAGTGCTAATAGAAAGTGCGAAAAGAGCTGGTTTAAAGACAGTGTTATCTTGCAAAACAAAACTTTGCTCCCAAAGTCAAGGTAACCATCTGTGTCCATGTCTGATTCAAGTACTGTGTGGGGAATGAATTCCAATGCCTTTAAGTTTTTTTGCTAAAGAATACTTAAAATATCTGGCTACAATAACACCCTGAACTTTTATATTTAAGGTGTTCAAGATGTATTTTGAATGGCATATGCCTTGCTTTTTCTCTTTTAGACGGACAGGCTTGACTTTTTCAGGTAGCAAATGTGAATCTTAGCTATGATATAATCAAATAAAAGAAATGTTTTCCTTCACTGCAGAAAGATTCTTGAGCTAAATTAATTCCTGATGCTAATGAATGCAACTCTGATGAAGTGAATGCTGTGTCTACACACGTTCTCCTTGGCTGTAGAATTTGCTTCCTGTTTTCTCACTACTAAGCTCTCACTTCTATTACTATTCTGTCTTCTGATCAAATGTCTCATAGTTCCCTGTTAGGCACTCTTCAAAGGAAAAGGAAACTGGACTTTTCTCACATGACTATTTAAAAAGATCCTTCAGTAAATGAAGGGGGAAACACCTTGTGTTGTGTACTGCAGCTGATAATAATAACAGAAGACATGTTAACTTATTTCTAATTTATTTCAAACTCATTCATCATGAGCTGTATGAATTCTTTTAACCTTAGCAAAGACTTAAAGACTAGCTTATATTTCCAGTAAAGATTTAACTATTCTTCTTACAGTCATTGATATTTCCAAGTGATTCTGTTTCTTTAAAAACTGCTGAAACAGATTACTACAAGTAGTAGTCTACTTATATACATATATATATATATATATATATTAAGAATACAGTCCAAAGTGCTGGAAGTGCTGGAAAAGGTTTCACATAGGGGCTTTGGATCCTTTTTTAAATTTTTTTTAAATAAGCAGCAGTGCTTTTGAAAAGAAGCAGCCCTCAGTTTTAATGAGTTAAACAGTATTCTAAAGTGTCTTACTACTTCCTCTGAAGACTGCTCTGCTTCATTAAGACTTGGGGATTTCCATTGCAGCTTATGTATGGTCATTTTTCATCCCTCAGCAATTCTGAAATGCTATTTTAGTTCTTATAAGAGTTCTTGATGAAAATTTCTAGTGAGAAATTGAGAACCATTTGCAGTAGATTTTAAAAACTTTTTGTGGTTCTACTACAGATGGTCTTGGTAATCTACTTAAATTTCTTCAGTTATTTTTTGAAATCACCAAATTCACTATAGTTACATTTTCTCACAGTCTCTCTTATGAAGAGACAGAAGCCGCAGCTGGAAGACAAGTAAAAATAATTGACTAGTGGCACAGTTGGTTCTTACCAGAATCCTCAGTTAATTACACAGTTCAGTTTTGGCAGCTGATAAAGATTTCTTCCCTGAAATTGTAGATTGATTGCAGACTTGTACCCAGTCTCATTTCATTTATGAATCTTCATTAAATCTTTTCTGAGTGCATCACATAAAGGAAAAAAAAAATCTACAAACAAATCCACTACCTACATGTGTCAGTCATAAAGCCAAGTCTGTAGAAGTAGTAAAGCTCTAAAGTCACCTTAGAACCAGAAACAACTTTAAACAGTTGGATTCATTTCAGTATGTCACTTTGGTAAAATCATGATTCATTCATCAGTAATTGTTTGGTTGTATCTTAGCTGGATTTTATATTCCAGCAGTGGATGTGGCTCCTATATTTGCCAACAGCAATGTTTTATATACTTTCAAATTTTAATGTTCATTTAAAACAAGGAGATCTGTTCTTTTTCAGTGTCTTTCTTAGCTGGGTTTGTGTATGGGGGGTTCTTTTGCTTTGCCTATAAGAAAAAAAAGTGAGTATGGCAGAAGTGCAGCTGATCAAGTCCTACAACAGCTTATGTCATCAGACACCGGGGTTTGTTTCTCACTTGCTACCATGTAATGTTCTGCAGCCCCTGTAATGAATTTAAATGACTTCTATCAAATGTGAAATTTTTAGTGTATGATACTAAGTGTAGAACGTATTACCTCGTTCACTAACATCTTAAGCTCTTAGTTTCTGAAACTACAATCCACTTGCTGTCAGAAGAGGGTATATGTATTTCTCAAGGAATTTCTTTAGTGGGTGATTTTAGCCATATAGCAAATGGTTGGCTTCCTGTGCAGACACTTGGCAGTGATAGCATAATCCTCACAGCATACTGTACCGTAGCCCATTAACAGTAGAATATTGGAATCTTCAAGTGCTGTGGATATAACAATAGAAGTTCAGAGATAGAATAAAACTTCATAGAAAGAACTAGATAGACACTAATAGAAAGAATGCTAGTTATAAAGCATCTTATTAAGTGCTTTCCTTATTCATTTACTTTTTTGTTACCACAGGTGAAATAAGGGGGTTTTTGTCTGTCAGGAGTTGCATTTTACCACTGAGCACTGAAAAAAGTTGTTTGTTGTTAAAACGATGCAGTGAGATCACCAAAATCACGGGGGAAGTATGGAAGAAAAAGGGGGCTGTGCAAGAAAGCAGACCTCCATATAGAAGGGTCTGGTAGGTGAATCTGGATATGGTTCAGTGTTAGTAAAAACAGGGAAGGATGTGAATTACAGCTTGCCAATTTTCAACACACCACTGTCTAAGGCATAAAAAGGCAATTGTATTGGCTCTAAGAAGGAGCAGCTCGCCTGTTTTGTTAACAGAATATTCTGAAATAATGTTGCCAAAATTTAAGACAAAAGAAGCGGAGACATAAAGCAGGATTTCTTCTTGACTTTCAGAAATATATTGCACCTTGCTTCATGTAGATAGAACAGCTTTTGGTTGCCTTGACATACTAGTGGCATATGAAAGCCCTGTGGATGGATGGAGCGTTAGATTGGAAGTAATAAGGTTGTGCCTGACTTACCTCCGCATTTGTAGCAGATGTTACAAATGTCATAACATGAACCTTTGGGATCAGACTGGAAAAAAAAAACCAAGACAACAGATGTAGGCCTCTTAGTTTTACCAGCAAGTATAGTCTGACACTATATAACACTGTTCTGACTTGATGTTAATACCCTGTCCTCCTCCTGAGAACAGAATCAGTGACACTAGCCATTTCTGTAGCATTGGAGCTGTAAAGGGGTGGAAGCAGTTTTCAGAGGAATTTTGATACTAGTTTAAAAATAAGACAGTAGAACTATTATTCTAGTAAGAGTTTTACTGTGATATCTGTATAAGTAATCCAGACTCATCACTTATTTCTTCATGCAATCATAACATTTATGAATTTTTTCTGCTGGTAGAACCAAATCTCTCTGAGTAGACATTTGTCTTAAGGACTGATAAATTCCTAGGTTTTTAAGCCCTTGATTCACCCCACCTTTGTGTGCCTCTCTCCCTTGCCTCACCCATCTGCCTCTACTTCATCTCTTTCTCTTCCATAAGTTTGCAGACTTTTTCCCAATCTCTTTATAGCAGATGGATTTCTTGGGAAGCTCCTATCTCACTTTAATTATTTTTCTTCTCCTGCTATTGATTTGAATTGAAAGTATTTGTTCTTTACTTTCTTTGTTGTTCTCTACGTGTTGGAGACTGTATAAAGTTGTCAATTCTTTCTCTTGCCAGTATTCCTGAATTTCATGGGAGGGGAAGAGGATGAATGAAGGAGTTTGGGCCCTTGTATTTTTTTTCCCCTATGCTTCAGTTTAAAGCAGGGGTGATTCTGTCTGCCACATCACTCCCTCAGGTGCTGCCATTTTTGAACTGGAGGCTTAGCCCTCTCCCTGAAGAATTTCATTGTCAGGGAGAAGAGTGGGGGTTCTCCATGAAGAATTTTAATCACCCTGTCTGTAGCCCTTTTGAAGGAGGCACAATAGTTCCTATAGTAACTACTACAGTGTGGGAGAAAGGCCAGTGCTCCCGCCCCCATCCACAGATGGAGAACTCTCTGCTTAGATGGCTGAAAATTCTTGCACAGCAAAGATTTCATCCTTTACAAAGGAAAAAAAAAAAAAAAAAAAAAAAACTATTCTGAAATAAACTCTTAAATGTACAAGTATGTGCAAATTAAGAAACAGTGCTAGTTATCAAGGAGAGAATACAAAATATTCTTATTTGGGGTTTCTAATTTTAAGAAGTTCAGAGAAGAGGGGGAAAAAAGAGATATTTAGGGCTTAAGAAACTTTGTCTCCTCCTCCCACCCACCCTACCCCCCCACCTCCTAAAGAACAAATCATGTGGGAAGGAGCAGATCTATAAACCAAATTAAGGTAATTGGAAGAGGAACAGGCTCCTAAAACAAACAAAAACTTACACTATGACAGTCACTTATCCTGTTTCTTTTTTCCATTAATTTTGAATGTTTCTCAAGGGAAAGACATGTTATGTCTTCAAATCCAATGATTCCAGTTCAATTAACAAGTGATATTATACCTTCTGCTTTTTATGACAACATTTCAATTTCATCAGATTTAAGTTATTGAAACTAAAAAAGCTATGTAAAAAAGTTTAAAAGTATTAAGCAACTTGAATTTGAAAAGCAAGTTTTCTAAAAATAGTTTTCATTCCTGGAGCTTTTTCAGAGATGAACTACTGAAAATAATAAAGGATACCTGTAAATGTGTAACATAATACTTTCATTAATTAACCAGTAGATTCTTGACAACTAATAGGTCATTCCATGGAAAGTTTATGTTTACTTTTTCAACCATGTATTCCCAGTAATGATTTTATGATCTTTACCAGTAACCAGAAGGTGGATATCTAGAATATAAGACATTCTTGTACACAAAAATATAGACTTGAAGTGATATTGTTAGCTCTGTAAGTTGATTATCATCTATTGCATTATACATCTTACATGTAGTCCTCTGCAACAAATTTGTTCTGATACTTTATTTTTATGATACTTTCTTGGTAAGGGCACAGTATTAATGTTTCTCTTTACTAAACCAACATAAAAGATCTTTTTACGTAAGTTGCAGCTCCATCTATTTCTTCTTCCCATCTCTGAAGGTGGTTAAGAGACTTAAATTTTGGATCATATGATGGCTTACAGTGAGGTAACTACTGGCATAATTTAATTTCTTTGCATATCTATTCCAAATCAGATGGCAACATCTCTGCTTACATCATGCTGTTCTTCTCTTACCTCACTTTAGATTGGGATTTGAATATGCATCTTGTATAACAGAGGTCCTCAACTTTTAGGCAGAAGGGTTCTCTCTTGCTGGAGATTTTTTTCGTAACCTAGAATCAGTCTTAAATTGGACAGCAAGGAACAATCAATGTGGAAAAAATATTCATCAAAAGGTATTAAACATGAAGTAAAGTAATTTTTTTTTTTTCAAAAAAGCTTCTGTGAATGTTAGAAATACTGGAGTGTAATGTTGATTGCACTTCATCCTTCCCTGAGACTGAATCCTCTGTTTTCCAGTTTAGCCCTGCAGTCAGTGTCTCTGTCGTTTCTAAAACACAGCTTTTAAAAATTTCCAAATTACTCATTATGTCTCATCAGAAAGCCCCAAGATTTCAAGATGACATCACAGCTCTTCCTGTAAAACCACCTTGATTGCCACATTCACCTCGATTTTCTTTCACAAACTTTTGGAATTGTTTATAGAAGTCACAAAAGATACATTTCTATCTAGAATCTACTCTACACCAAGGCAAATATATTAGAAATTGTATTGCCGTTTCTATATATCTTTTTTTCCACTCTGAAACAAAAGTTATTCTGGGAAAGAATATTTAAAAGATTATAGCCACACTCATGCTGTGAACTATTTTGCACATACAATCATCAGACCACTCTGCTTCTTATGCTCTCAACTGACATCATGTATTTTGTTGATACCTATGGGGAAAAATATTAGCCAACCCTATGTGAAGCTGCTGTGCAATTAGCCTGATATGGTTACCTATTTTGTGAAAAAAGATGATAATTTTCTTTTCTGTGGTGGGGTCCTTATAAAATTTCATATTTATATAGATCTACTCAGGCTTTGCTAATTAAAGTCTGACTTTATTGACAATCATAATTAGAGCTCTCCAAGATGAGCTCTGGCTTTTTTCTAATTCATCAGACAGCAGATTGTCTAAAAGGTTGTAGCGTGGTGGCCCTATATCTGCCTGTTTCCAAGGGTTTAAAACCTTCTTCTTAGAAAAATCAACAAAATTAAATTAAAAAATATAAGGACTTTGAAGCTAATTGAGAAAAAGCTTTTAGGAGTAAATAAAAGTTAAGGGAAATTAATTAAGAATTTCAATTTAGTTTTTAAACTATTATTAAAAAAACAGAATTTAAAAACTCTTTGTTCTAATTTATAAAAACTTTCCACAGAAGCAGTTTCTGTTGAGGGTGTCATGCAGAGTCTCACAGAAGTTGTTTAAGGAAACTGATAACAGTGCTCATGTTCTGCTCTTCCATTCCTAGTGATCAAAGAATACTGCTTATGCTCTTTTAGAACTCTGTCTTCACCAGTAGAAAGCCACAGTGAACATCTGTCTTTGGGCTTGCTCCCACACCTTAAAACTCTGTTTAAGAGGAAATCCTTCCTCTTCAGGATGCATAGAAATCTTTGTTAGACAGACTGTGGTTTTTTTTTCCACAGTCTCTCACTTTTTGTATCACAATTGCAAATGCTCTTGAGGTTGCATTAAGCAAGCTTAGACTGCCCCCAAGACACTCTGAAAGGGAGGTGGTTCTTCCTTCATGTCCAGATAAGTCGTTGAGGGAAGAAATTTAAAGAGGAACTAGTGAACAGTTAGATTTTTTTTTTATTGGAATAATCTTATGCCAGGAATAGACATGTCAGTTTGGATAGTAAAGGTTATAGTCCAATTCCATGGAAAGTAAAACATTTTCAAAGACAGATTCTTCTGCTCCAGCACTACAAAGTACACATGTGAAAGCAATCTTTCTATCTTCTTGTCACTCTTAAAAGTCAATATTTATTACAAATATTGTTTCAGCCAACTTTTTGATTCATTTGTGCATTCAAGCCATAAACGTTGTCACTAAATATAGGCAATACAAAATATGACCACATGTGAAAAAGTCTTTTCAGAGATATTTGTTCATACCACTAGAATAGGAGAAGCTTGGAAGAATTTAACCTGGGTTTGGAACTTGTTTCCATTGTGACTCCTTTTGCAGTTTGGTACACATGCTTCAGCCTTCTCCACATCCTAATTTCCCCTCCTTCCTGTAACTCAAAAGAAAACATTTTTTTCATGTATTCGGTATTTTGTTTCTGTAAAGAGTCTGCATTTAAAAGGGAAGCCACGTTTTAAAAAAATGTGCATGCACACTTTTAGGTCTGTGAAGGTTGCTGAGTTACTTTGATTTATAAATGTTGTGAAATAAATCTTAAATCTCCTGCTTTTCAAGTTTTTGGTGAGCGGCTGATCTGTGGCTGCTGATGGTTCCATCCACAGGGTGAGAGATTTAGATGACTAGCTGTGGCTTGTGTGATGGAATCCAGTTCAGTATTTATAGTTTATGTTTTGAAATTTTAGAATAAAATAACATTGGGTCTGCTTTTTAATCCAAACATTTCAGTCTATGTCTTTCTTTCATCTATTGGCAAGCCAACAATTCATTCAATACAAGTAAGAGGTTTTGTGCTGTGACTGGACTGATATTGTCATGTTCTGAAAAGTATCAATGTGGTATGCAAAATAGCATATTTCTTCTGCTGCAAATAGGTATCAAGAGAACTTGAAAGCTCAAGTAAAATAATAAGACAGTGAATCCAGATGTTCAAGTAATTTAAGTTTCCCTTGTTCTATATTTGTCTCAATATTCTTGTCTCATTCCTCAAAATATGAAGAATGATAGTTATAGAAACGCATGAAATAAGGTGCATATTTAATGTTTATTCATTTATTGAAAAAGAGTTGCAGCATGGCTACCAGACAATGGTAGTTCTCTGTGTAACCTATTATTGTGGTTGTAAAATTAGGAACTGTCATTAGAACACCACATCACCTGACTAAGAGCAAGAGACATAAATCCAAGAGTTCTAGTGCTATAAAAATGTCAGTCAACTGAGTGGCATGAAAGTACTACAAGGTATTTTTCTACTAGCCACAAGAATGCAGTCATCAATAGAGGATTTAACTGACAAATTTTAAAGCTAAGATCTGACCCTCTCTTGTTTTCTAGTTAACTGACTGACCTCGAAGTGATTTCATTTGAGATATAGAACTTAGGGTCCCAATTGTGAAAGAGTGATGACTTACCTGTAAGTGTCATTTAGGGTTCAAGATACTGTTTTAAAGAGTGCTGCCCTGACTTCAGGTACTTCATTCAAATCATGATACTTAAATGCTAAAACCTCTGCAATTGACATCATAGAATTGGATTTGATATGTAATGGATACACTTTGAAATGGCAGAGGATAGTTGAAATTGAAAGGTAAATTCCAAATGGTGGTGTGTTCAGACAGTGTCTGGAAAATATGACACAATCTAGCTGGAAGAATAAAGGACCTCAAGGAGCTCAGGGAGATGTTGCAGGTTTACAGGGTGGGGGATTTTCTAGTCTTTACAATACTCTTATGGAGACTATTATGAAGCAATGTCTAGCAAGCCAAAACTGAATTTGCTTTATTGTTTCTGATAGATTATAAATGAAATAACTGTACAAAGCATCATGCTTACAGTAATCATGATTAGAATACTGAAAATCTTTATAGTGCTACATATTTTGTTTAGTCCCACAACTTAAGATAAAGTTTTTCTAAGAAATATAGTCTTGAAGATTTTTCTTTCAAGGTGTCAGTGTCTATGTCCTTGAATAGGAGAAAAGAGGAGGACTTAGAAAGTACCAGCTCTACAGCAGTCTCCATTTGTAATTATGAGCTATTGCCTGAATCTATTAGCTATGAAGCCACCTGTTTGCCCAGTATAAATAGCTTAGAATTTCCTGCAAGGAAATTACATGAAACATCAATAAGAAATGATATTACACTTTCAGGTCAATATGACTATCATTACTTGGCATTTATCTTTTCCTACTGATATCATGTTTGGCAGCCAGTATCACAGAAGACTAAGAAATTGTTGCTCTGTATTTTGTTTCCGTTGGTGTTAAATTGGCCTGTTCAGTAATGGCAGTCATTCATTCTGCTTGTTTTAGTGGATCCTTGGTATTTCATTTTTCTTATCATGCACTGTAAAGACAGCAATACATAAAGATGGACTAGTGCTGTGATGGTTTCAGAAGCATTAGTCTCTCATTAGGATCTTGGGATGGAAATGCTTATGTATACTCTTTAGAAGGGTGCAGAATGAGCTTTGCCTCTTCTGTCTGCTATGGATAAGCCTGCTTTTGTCATTAAGACAGGAAAGGGCCTGCAGCCCTGTGCCATCTTGTCTGTGCTCTGGCTTTCTCTGATCATGTGGGAAAGGTAGCTTAGGCCTAAGAAGAAATCTCAGCTTACAGTAGATGGCTACATTTGCTTATATGCAGACTTAATTTCTGGTTTTGTGTTCCTGGCATATAGAGTTTTACAGAATATTAGTTTTGTGATTTCTCAGTCTTTTTTGTAGTCACTGCAGCCTTTGAAGCATAACTACCTATTACCCACTTTGTACTTTTAAACTATGTAATTTAAATGTAGAAGCTGAAGTTTCAAGTACCTATTCCAGCGACTAACATGGGTATCCTGGATACTAAAGACTTCTTTACACTGAGAACTTTGATATGGATGTGTTTACAAATGTTGGCTTTTTAATGTAATGTTTATTTCATTTCAGTTTCAAATAATAACATATTCAAATATACCTCTCAGATAAACTAGTAGAATAAATTTCCTGATTCATGGGTAATAGTTAGTTCTTATCCCCACATTTCAAAACATTTACAATATGTGTACGCTCTTTTTCAATAGTATTTTTTACTAAATTCTGAGTGCTTTCATCACCATAAATCTACAGGGATTTGAGATCTTTCTGAACAAAGGAGTAATTTCCAGATTCATTGGACATTTAAATAGATTGGGTTTTTAAAATCTATATTTTTAATCCTACAAATTTGAGTCTTAAATTACATATTAAATTACCAAATTTATATACTATGTAGAAGGCAAAATTTAAATTAACACTGGTGTATTAAGATGGAAACCATTTAAATAGTTAATGTTAGTGATGAGGATGCATGAGAAATGAATATGCAGACCTTACAACATAACTGTTTTTTATTCAGTTATAGGTGCCCAGCGCAGGAGAAGTCCCAGTGCCCTTGCCATTGAAGTATTTGAATCACATTTGGGAAGTCATATTTTACAGGTAAAAAATGGCTTTTCCAAGAAAAATCATAATATCTACCTAGTCATATTTCTGCCAATATTTTGAATAGTATTGTTATCAGCACTTATACTGATGAATATTTTTTTTATGCTCATATTTCTTCTATTTTGAAAGTCCATAATTGGGAGACTGTTAAGGAGAAGGAAGGCAAGTGTTATTTTAGCTGAATCACAATATTTTGTTGTTTGGAATTTTCCTGTAGGTGTTTGCTTGCAGAATGCCCTTATGTATTTGTGTGAATGTGTGTACAAGCTAGTATTTTGTGTTGATGATTTGTCTTATGTCATGTATCAATTTAGTGGGGGTTTTTTTCCCCACCTTGCTTTATGAGCACTGCTTTTCTCCATGGTATCCCAGTTGTCACAATTATATATCACAAATTTGGAGCAATCTGCAGAGATTAAAAAATGTATAGAAGTATGCCTCTTAGGTGTCCTTAGCTGTGGGCTGAAAACTGGTCAGGTATTTTTCTAACGAGTTCGTCACATGGCACAAGTCATCATATTCCAGGAAGACTCAACTGAAAAACAATGACCTGATGGAAATATTCTTGTTCATGATTTATTTCGCCAGGGTTACTACAACCTTTCTTACAACCTTTCTTAGGTTGAAGTGATCAAACATGGAGTACAAGCAGTTAAGAAAAAACTGTGATGTGCTTTGCAGTAAGACAAACCCAGAACTATGGAAATTAAACACATACAGTCTTTTCTAAGTGTGGCACTGAAGAACTGTTCTTATTTAGCAATGTACACAGCTTCTCAATGCAAATATATTGTCTGGTGTATTATCTTTTGAGAGCTACGAGAGAGGTAAATTAGAATATTATCATGAGAAATATTCCACTTAATTTGAAATGATTGAGAGCTATCTCTCTGTACTAACTCAGCTGTGGTATTCAAAAGCACTATAGATAATGTCAGAATTTTCACATCTTTATAAAGTAACTAAATGCAGAATAGCAACAAAGATAATTTTAGGAAAACATTAAATTAACTAGTAGAATTAATTTCTCTGAAACAGGAATCACGAATTAAATTATTTGCTTAGTTCTGCACTCTTGGCAGAGGTCTAGGTCAAGTTTTTGATTCTGTAAGCAAATACTTCTGTTGTAGTTACTGTGTCAGAGATCTGCATCAGTATCTATAGTACTGGGTTTGCATATTAGGCAGAAACACTGCTCTGCTGTCTCATACATATAGAAAAAAATGAAGAACTAGTAGTTTTGTGATATTTCAGTTTATGCAATCTATCAGTATGTTGAGTGTGTAAACATCATATATCCTAAAGACATGGTTTTTACAATATTTTTTATATCTCATATATAAATAAAACCTCATTGAGACTGATTTTTTTACACTCTTTAGGTATTAAGTATGATTCTTATGGATGGAAATGAAAACACCTAGGATGGCCACTTTCAATACTACTTGATATTTGAGTTTTTTACTTACTGTGTATTAAAACAATTAGTGACTTTCATACTTGTTTAAACTAGGTT
>VXBS01006425.1:226912-240200 GCA_013400255.1 Sitta europaea | reverse complement strand
GGTTAATGTTTTTGTGATAAATTAAAGTGTTTTAGGATATAACTTCATCATACTACTACTACTAAAAAGTCCTTGTATTTCACTTGTACTCAAAACCGAGGATATCAAAATTACCATCAGCCTTGTATTGAGGTGTGGCCTTTTCAAAGAAGACAATGCTTTTATCAAAGTACTCCCATGAATCTCTCAGTTGATAATAGGAAGTTCCACTCTGATATTTGTGAGATAAACTGTTGATGATGGATAAAGGACAATATGAATTAATAGTGGTGACAGGTTTATCATGACATGTTAAGATTTTGTCTTATTTTAGCAGAGCAATCAACCCTTGGGAGGAAAACCTGGGTCATGCATTCAAATGCACTACTTCTAAACAGATCAGAATGAACTTCAAAGTACTGCCTTGAGGTCTGATAGGTAGAAATATAATCACCAGAGGACAAAATGATTTTTAAAACAAGAATTGGACAGACTGTGTGGTGGAATACTGTTCTCACATGTTCTCACCTAGTCTGCTACTCACAGAAATTATTTTCAAATAAATATCATGATAAGTATTGTTTGCAAGTGAAGTAAACAACTTTGATTATACCTTGGGAATTTTGATTTCAGAGTCTGTTATCTGAAGAATTTGAATTAATAGTTTTTGTCATCCCTTCAAAATTAATATTTTGAAGACTGGGTTAAGTGAAACTGAGAAATTAAGGAGCCTCTCTAATCTTTTTAATATTTTGATACTTCAAAATTTATTGATAGACAAATATGCATAATACAGTAGATTTTAAAAAGTGGATATAGTTTATTTAAAATGATGTTACAAAATCAGAAATGGAGGTTCATCTTGTTATATTTTTACATTTTGAGTCTACAAGCAGGGTAGTGTCAGTCATGTCTAGGTGTATATTATATACATTAGTCACATCTATACATATTAAATCCATGTATTTACATATAATGCTCAGTCATCATTGAATGAAGAATGTCTCCATCCATGATTTTTTTTATTATTATTTAGGAATCAAATGTTTAAGTACTGCTTAATTGATGATTGATACAGGTGCTAAAGATTTTCTCCCATATGCAGTTAAGTGCAGAAAACAGAAAAATCAAACTCTACCCATCATGAAAAAAAAAAAGTAAAAAAATTATTGGTTTTGATGTGAGATAACATTTGTTCCCAGGGATCATACAGTCAATTCTGTTCTATTAATGGCAGACTCCATCAACTTCAAAAAAATCAACGTGTTATTACCTTTATATAAATTCAGAGATGAAAAATTGAGTAAAGCGTTCAAGGCTGCAGGTCCGAGCAACCTGGTCTAGTGGGAGGGTCCCTGCTATGGCAGGGGGGCTGGAACTAGGTGATCTTTTAGGACTCTTTTAACCCAAATCAGTCTAAAGTTGTATGATTCTTTCAAAAAAATCTCCAAGCCACAGCTGATTGCTGTATGTCATGCTGAAGAGATTCCCAGTGGCAGGTTTGAAGCCAAAGACACTCTCCACTCTGTGCTTGTGGAGAAAAGACACCACAAAAGATGATTGCTCAAACACTATTACATCAGAATTTTTATGTCAGTGTAATATCTTTTAAATGTTTTCCTAGTAAAACCACCTGAATTATGAATAGCAGAGTAGGACATAATGGAAAGGTAGATAACGGCAATATGTTAATTAATTTTGACAAGATTTTTGATTTGCCAAATTATGGGCTTTGTTTTTCTTGTCTTACACATTCTTTTTCTTCTAAAAAGTGGTGTTATAACGAGAATAGATGTCTTCTGTTTTATATTTCTGTATATATATATATGTAATGGTCTATCAATAAATCCAGTAATAAAATTATTTCTGGTACCTACAATTAAAAATTTGGCTTAAATTTGGTTTAAAAATTAGCAAGATTTTCATCAATTTTTAAGGACCTCTGCATTTTTTTCTGTAACTTCATTGCTATTGAGAAGGTGTGAGAAAGGGTCAGCAACCCCATAGTCTTCTTATAATCAGGAATGATCAGGAAATGTAGAACTAAATATAGAGAAAAGGGAAAGTTAGTGAATATATTTGCATATGCAAATTAGCTTAATTGATACTGCTTGCCTCTACAGGGATTTTTCATTACAAACTGGAGTGCTACATTGTTCAGCTCATATTGAGTAATTTAGTAACTAATGAGACCAGTTTGCACTAATTTGCATATGATAAATGAGCTTAATTGCAGTAAATAACTTGGAGGCATAATTACTTAATTTTCCTGTGTTGCATGGCTTTTAAGTTCACGTATGAACAACTCAAGATAATTTTGCATATTTAAATTAGTTGCTTTTAAAATTCTTGAACAAAAAAGAACACACCTTACAATTTGAACTGTAAAACAATTAAAAGTGTAATGTACATTATTTTCAAATAAAATTTAATATTTTGAAAATATATGTTTCTTCCTTTAAAAACACCAATGCCTTTTTAAAGACAGAATATTTGGAATCAATCACAATGGAAGAGTTTTAAAGTCAGGCTAGGATGGAAAGATGGTATAAGCAATAATAATCGGAGTGTGCATCCGAACTGTAGTGAGCAGTACGCATTTTGTGTTTCTGCATACAAGAGTGATAACTGTCATAATTGCATTCTTTGCTTCAGCAGTGCCTATTCAACTGCTAAGGAGCTCTAACACTTTCATATAGCATTATATACACATTACACACAGTAACTTAGATACTAGTTGTCTTAGATTGTCCATACTGTCCTACCTCATTTTGTGTGAAGAAATCCTTATATTGGACAGATACTGAAGTATAAGTGCAACACAAAGTGTATCCTTTTCTTCTTTCTGTGGGTTTGTTCAATTGCAAGCACTGGCATGCACAACCATTATGAGGTAGATTTGTACAATGAGTTTCAAAACACACAAACAAACTAACCAAACTATCCAAAATCAAAATAACTGGAAGACCATAGTTAATTTCTGCCATGTCCCTGAAGTTATTGCACTTTAGATAATTTTGATAGATTTGATAGAACTGAACTGCTGAACTAGACAGAGAAAAAAGCCAATTACCAATCTCATTTATTCCCATAGCAAGATCTGTATGACAACTGCTGTTGTCATAGCAAGACCTGTGATTTACAAGTTGATGACAATTACTGAATTCTGTCTGTTCCATAAAGATCCCCACCTACCTTCCTAGAAGCTTTTCACGAGCCTTGTTGAATGTTATCTTGGAAATTTTATGAGACTTGCATTTCCCTTTTGCTTTGTCTTGTGCCTTTCTCTCCCATTAAGTATTTTGTGGTGAACAAAGGTCTTTGTAATTGCAATATCAGATTCAATGAGAGAAGAAAAATCAGGTTCCCATTAAGATCTAAGGAAAAACAACCTCAGTGAAAACAATCTGACTTTATATTGAGTCAAAAGTCACAAACTACAAACCACTTAGCTTGAATGAAATGGTTAACAATGTACAGAGGGTGCCTGTAGTGGTTGTCTAGTTGCGTCCAAGATGACCTGACAAAGTCATCTGAAATATGGACAAGGTCTGTAAGCCCTTGTTTTACTTACTAGAAACCTCTGTTTCATCACAGCCTTGATCATGGAATGTCATCCTAGAATGACATCCTAGAATATCATCCTAGAATGGGAGCAGAATTAGAGCTACTTGGAAGCTACAAATGGCTCAAATGCTGGAATTTGGCTTTACCCCATGCAGTAGACCCGGATCTCCATGCATGAAAGGCAGTGTTGGTTCATATGCTTTTCACTCCACTAGAAGCCTCTGATGGTGAATGGAACTTCATGGAAGATTTAATTGTCTCTTTACCTTCATCCTATACAGAAGCCATGGGCTATTAAACCCATTGATGATATTTTAGCTTTTCTTTATCTAAAGTCAACAAATAGGCAAACTACCCACATCCTATGGATGCCTAATGAATTGCTAGCATTTTGAACAATTGAATAACGCCTCTCATTCTAATAGATTGATATTCTTTTTCTAATTATTTTTATTAATATATCCAACACTGTAATAGTAAGACTAACATGAAACTGTACAAATATAACCTGTTTGCCAATTTAATATACTACTGTGCTTCAGAGAGGGGCCCTTATTAATTGTGAGGTAAATGTGCAGATGAATTCAATTTCTGTGGTTTCTAGTGAATCATTCCAAGTGATGCCAGTACCATATAGAGTAGCTGAGTCATTGGTTTGTTTTCTGGATTATGTCAGATAAGCTTAAATTTCTCAGGAAAGGGGAAAATTAATGTTCCTTCACTCCAAGTGAGCACTCTAATAATCTTCTGTTTGCAGGTAGCTAGTACCTCATCCACCTGCACTCCTAAACTGAAGTAAAGCTGTATCTGCAATTGTGCTTAAGGGGCTGATCCCATCCAACTCTTTGAGCTGCATAATAGCTGCAAATAACAGATTGAACCATATTTGTGATACTCTCAGAAGTACTCAGGGTCACATGAATGATCAACTGAATGCAAACAAAGATTGTTAATATCTCAGTAGTTCCAAAATAAAAGGCTTTTTCCCATCTTCAGCCAGAAAAATTGGAAGTTGTTATCGGGAAAATGTTTTCACATACTCCTCAAGTTAATGCTGTTTCATCATCCAGTTTGTAATTCAATGTTACCAAATGCAGAAGGTGTAGAATGAAATACCAAATATAAAGGGAACTTTCATACCATTTCTCTGTTGTCCAAGTGGGTCTTGTCCTCCATTTCTGTCACTATTTTTGTAGAATTATAAACATACTTTTTAGAAGAATGGTATTCTATCAAGCTTTCTAGAAAAAACGTGGAAAGAATTCACTCTACAGTTTCACTACAGTATTAATCATATTTGGAAGATGTTGCTATTAATTCGTACATAATAACTAGATTAGAATATAACAAGACAGCAACACTATTCATTTTTTAAAAAAACATTTTGCTGAAGAGTATGTGGGTAAAGTTCTCCATAAATTGTAAATATGTGAGTTAAGCATGCAACTGGTTTAGATTGGGCAAATTTTGTGAATATATTTTGTTAACACAAATTACAGAACAATAAAGAGAACAAGTTATATTTTTGCAGTAGTGGACAATTGTGGATGGTATAAGAGTTGCACGCAATTTGCAGTGTAATGGAGAAACAGAATTTTCTCCTGAAGGCAAAAAAGTACCAATACTTTGCCTTGTAAGCCCACTGTTAGTTAGGTATTAAAATCAGCCAAGCAGTATAAATAATCGTAAGTGAATGAGATACAGAGTTCTAAAAGTTTTCTTCCTCCAAAAATGTTGTGTAAAAATTTATAGTGTTTTAATTAGATAGAGGCAATAGAAAAGAAAAAAAAAAAAAAAAAGAAGTTGACTGGCTAGGCTACAGCTGAGTGGAAGTCGCATTTCTTCCAATATTTGAATTATCATAGGGAGGGAGTCCCATCTGACAAGAAAAATTAAAAAGTGGGAAAAGAGGAAAGTGTTGGAGTGCTATAAAATATTAGGGAGAAGATTTATCTTCTTATTTACTATTTTCAATCATTCTGAGTATTACATAATGAGGTTCTCTCTGTATAACACTAGTCAACACAGAAATGGTGACACAAGACTAAAGGTGAGGAAGCAGCAGATGGTAGTACTGATGGAGGATTTTCCAGGCTGTAAAAGGTGTCAGGAGAAAAGACTTCTACTGGCTTGGAAATTTGTGAAGGGCAATTGCTAATGATGATGTCAGTGGTACACTTTCTGAGAATGAAGAAGAGGGTTCAGCTTCTTGTCTGTGTTGGGTTAAAGGGGTAGACTACTAACTGACATCTGTTAGCATGTGTCAAAGGCAGATGAAAAGAGGAAAATGTGAAAAGGCTGACAAAACCTAGGTTATGTTGAAGAGCATAGATCTGTACTGTCTGAAAGTAAAAATTTTGGGGATGGAGTAGAGGTTAAGTTATTCATCAGTAGCCAAAATAAAGTGGAAATTAAATATATTAATTAAGAGGAAGTAGTTGTTACATATCAAACCACTCAGCAAAGCAATGCTAAACTTTCTATTGGCAAAGAGCTATGCATAAATTCAATGAGACAGAATAAGTAAACAGCAAGTCAAAACTGAAGGTTTGGAGATCATGTAAAAGTTCTATGAGGGAATGATTTCTGTAGGGCCTATATTGAGTCTACTTTGTAAACTTAAATTTTGAATCTGAACCTCCTAATTGTCAAGTACAACTTATAATTATGAGTTTTCTTCCTAAGTGGCATCCAGAGAGTTTGGGTACAAAACCAAAGGGAACACCAAATGCTCTCAACAAAATGCAGTCCAGAAACTGAGCAAAGGGGAGAAAAAAAGGCATTTATTTCATCTACATCTCTATCCAAAATCAAAAGCATTTAGCATGCAATCATGTTTTCTCTAGAGTAGTTGATGATTATACAGTTCAACTTAGTAATTCCAAAAGAATGATATAACAGTAACAAATGGAATGCTGTAATGCCTTAGTATAAACTGAACAATGATGGATTTATGATGCAAGAGTTCGTTACATCCTGATGAAAGTATAACTTTCTAGAAAAGATACAATTCTAAGTGGACAGGACCAAAGAATATTAAATTAGGAGCAAAATCTAAACAAAAAATTAAAAAAAAAACCAGCAAGAGGCAAGAGAGGAGAATATCAGCATACTAAGTGCTGTGTTGAGGAAAGATAGGCGCACAATCTGCTTGGAAGCAATAATTTGGGCTGATATGAAATGTGTGTTTATTAACTGTTCAAACACCACACACAAGCACAGTTTAAAGGCAGGAAGTCTCTGTGTGCCTTTCCAGGGACAAGGCATCTCTAGTAGCAGCTTTCCCTTTATGATTTGAGGATAATGCTGTTTCATCTTTCTGCTTCTTTCTGTAGATTTCTACAAAATCTACCGAGGAATCTGTTCATGCTTGATCAACAATCACTCCTCAAGTACTTTGTAGGTTGACAGTCTTCTCAGAAGATCATACTCTTGTCATAAAAGGGCAAACTCCTATACTTGATGTCAATTTGTTTAGAAATTTAGAAATCGCAAAATCTAACTTTGTACTAGTTTAAGTACAAAGACTTTTAGATTCAGGGTAAAGCTCAGTATTTGAAGCTGAAAGTAGGCAGAAAAAGCTCTCCCAGAAATTTTAATGTTGTGGGCCTCTATTCACTGCTGGATGCTCTTTTGCACTTTAAACATGTGTAAATGCCACTGCATGCTAGGATATGGGTCTGGTGTTACACCAGTTTAAATTATAACAGAGGTTAACTTGATACATTGCATGATTCTAAAAAGGGCTAGGAACAAAGGCTAGATCAGAATCTGAAAAGGTTAAAGGAGTTGCACAGGCAGCACTGTTACAAAGGACATCTCAGGTCCATTAGCTGGAACATGCAGCAAGAGAATTTCCTGGGTTCAGGAGACTCAAAAGGTGCTAATTTGCATACTCCAATTTGTCCCAGTCATAGCAAATGCATCAGATTGACTCCATAAGGGCAGGGCTTTCAATCTGGAGTTATGGCAAAAGGTACAGCATCCGATCACTTGCTGCCCAAGGGGTTATATGCTAAAAGGAGACTGGGGAGGTGTGGGAAACAGCAAATTGTTTTGCAATTGGAGCTTGGAGCAGTACACTTAAACCTGCATTTCATATGGAAACTATATAAAACTATATAGAAGCGTGCAGTTTCATTTAATAAAAAAATTTTTGATCTGAGCAGGACATGTACACATACAGTGGTGTGTCATTTAATTCCTGAGAAACTATTTGAAGAAAATGACATATCTCAGCCCTGTTTGTTGACCGTTTTGTTGTCACCTGCTGAGTGTTGTCATTTCCATAGCCAGTGGGCTGTATTGAATCAAACCGAGGGAATAGGTCATTAAAAGAAATGGAGGAGTTTCTGCAGCCTGTAGAAGCTGCAGGAGGATTTTTTTCTTCAGGTACATCAACAGAACTCTGATGGAGCCTGCATTCAGCGATGATTTGGGGGTTTGCCCTATATTTCTCTGAAGTAAGATGGCTTGAAAAGTATGGGTTCACCAGGCAGAATTATACCTTCTATGGTGTTTGTAAAGATATAGGTGAGGGCAGTAAGTGTCCTTGTTTCAGAAAACTTTTTTCATTTTTTTTTTCAATTGCAGCATTCATCAAGAGAGTTGATTTTATATAAATAAATAAAAATAGGGAAAAGTATATTTCATGGGCATGCTGGGCAAGTTAACTGATATTTTTCTTCATTTTTTTGAAAACATTGATGACAGTTTCAAAGATTTCTCATTTCAGGAGTTATAAAAAATAAAACACTAGAAATAGGCTTTAAACATCATTCGTACTCCTCTGCAGTGGATGTGAAGGACAGCACTCTGTGCCCTCTTTTTACCTGAGAGCAGGGTTTTAGTCTGCATACAGAAAACCCTTAAATGCGTCATGGACAGCTGAGATTCATGTGAATGCTATTGTTTTAGGCTGCATTTTAGTCTGAGTTATTTCATCATATCAGGTATCTGCTAGTCACTTTTTGTTTGTTTGTTTGTTTCCAACTGTGAGGCCTAAATAAACAGAAAATTAAATATTGACATGGAACCTATGTGTTCAAACTTCCCCAATACGATTAAAACTGAAGAAATATTTCTGTTTTTCTTGGGTTTACTTGGAAAGTGCAACCACCTTTACACACTTTTAAGTACATAACATTTAAGGGAATACAAACATTGTTGAAATAAATGAGTTGGTCTTGTAGAGAATACTCTCTGTTCTGAAGTATATTATCTCAAAAGTTGATTAAATGGTTGTTTCTATTAGTTGCTGCTAAAATGTCATTGCATTAGAATTTCTACCTGTAAAGAAATTAAAAAGGGGACTATGGGAAAACAGATCGCTTTTCCACAAGTGAAGTAGTTATGTGTAATTGCATGGTATCACATTTAGGCACACACACACACACACGTAATAAGATCACAAAAGCTGCAAATTTGAGCTGGACTCTCTTCATTAATTATGCACAGCACTTAACCAATGAATTTTCTCCTTTTGCATTTCTTCCATTTTAAGGAGATTTTTATTTAGATATGTGCCATTATAGATTACTGTACAACTATACCTATTTGATAGAGTCTCACAGAGTTCAGGTTGGGTTTAATGCATTTTAAATTGTATCCTGTGTATTTATTATAGTTAGTGATTTAAAGTGTATATCTCTGGTTTGCTTTGCAGTTTGTATTTGTTATTCTGTTCTACCCTTCAATTGTATCTTTTCCTCAACATAAAGATTTCAGTTGTTTTGAAAAAAAAAAACAATTCTTTGAGGTGGATTAGCCTCCTTTAATGCACAGTTTAAGGAGAAAGAAAAATATGTGATGAGTGTATGTCTGTGTCTAGAGTTCAGAATTCCTCCTCACAATGCAGGAGAGTCCTACAGAGGAGAACAATTGTTGTAGAGTACACCTTAGCTGTAGGAGCTGTCTCCCAGCCCACTGACAGAGCCAGTTAGCTTTTTGCAATTCCAGAAGTAACATCAGGTGAAAAGATTTGAAGGTACACACTACCAGTATGGGATTAGTCAGCTTTCTTCAGGCTAACAGCAAATGCTTCTTAGTCCACAGCATAAAAAAGAGTGTTAGTTTTGTTAAAAATTAATGAAACGAAGCTGGAGTTTTAGTGGAGCCCTGATATGTAACAGACATGTAGAGAATCTCAGATTTCCTCTGTACAGTCTTGAAGAAAGTCATTTACAGGTGAGATTTAAATTGAAAGTCTGGACTCAGTGTTGCAATATTAAGAGCAACCAAAATTTTACATAAAAAAAATGTATTCCTGTTATGATTTAGAATTTCAAGTCTTAATTATGGACAGTATATGTTCAACAGGCAAATCTGGAAATAAGAGAAAGCCCTCTGTTAATTCTGAGAACAAAATATTTGGGACTTGAAAAAATATAATTGAAAGACTGTCCTGCTAAAGTTCCTGTCTCTTTTTTTGTTCTCTCTCTCAAATAATTTTTATATTTACATGTCTGAAACAGTAATGATCAAGGCAGTGGTTTTCATCCTTTATGAATTACACCATCAAACAGAATCAAATGCTTAATATAAGCTTCTCTTTGAAGAAAAAGTGTTAGATATTCTAAACATAAATAATATCAGAATGTATATAAGAAGATATAAAACAGTTCAAAGTTTCAGGTATATAATGTTGTATTAGTCTGTCAAAGCAAGAAAAAAATACTTGGTTTTGTTTATTATAAACTCAAGCTTAACATCTTCAAAATAACAAAGTTTTTGCATTTTATTTCTCGTAGATATTAATTGATATGTTTTGCAGCTGGCACAGAAAAAAATTAGAGTATTTTAGTTAAACAGCTAGCTGTAGGCTCCTAAAGCTGTGCCTGTGAAAGATTGAACCCATATGTCAGCTGGCTAGGAGGAGGTAACAGACCTTCCTGAAGAAAGGCCTGTCCTTGTCACTGGCATTGCATTGAGGCCATTGTAGGGATTCTTATTTGTGTCTATGTAAGATTCCACACATTCATTTTGGGCCACGTAAGGCTGGGCTCATGCTGTAGGAGAGGAAAGGGGGTGCTGCATGTCTAGTCCTTGCACATTTAGGCTACTGGCTTTGTACTGCCCCCCACATTTCCAGTGTTTGCCAAGGCCAATTAGCAGCATTTGGCTTTCATTCTACAAAAGTTTCCCCAAATCCCAGATAGATTATTCCTGATGAGGGTATAAATTATCTACATGTAGGAGGCTTGGCATGAAGTGATTGTAGCTGCTATTGCTGGGTGTAGGAGTTCATATACCATTAAGCCTTGTTCCAGAATGAGATTCAGTGACCTCCCTCATGGATAGGCTCTGGTTTTGGTGGACTCCAAATTTAAACAGAAAGTAGCCTTTTCTATTTCTTGCCTAAGGAAATGGTTGATATTTATTAATTTGTATTACCAATGTTTGCTCACAGGTACTTAGATCAATACTTTTCATTCTCAAGGGATAAAAGGTCTCTTTTTCAGAGCAACTAAGGAGGAACAATAGCAAGAGCAGAGCACTGAATTTTACTTTCAAGAATGTGCCTGCCAGGCACATGCTAATATCTAAGTAGGTGTTAATAGTATTTTGTAAAATTTTTACATAGATTTTGCTTGTTGTTTTATTTTTTTACTATTAAAGAGCATTTTAATGATATGTGTTTTCCTCTTAGTAAAAATGTCTTTCTGGTCATTCAAACCTTACACTTGCAATTCTGGGCAGTATATCTAGCAATCAAAAATTGTTTAGGATTAAAAAGTAATGGATGGTATCAGCATAACTTCCTAGCCACTAGAGAGGAAATGAACATTTACACATTCTACAGATTCTCTGCACCTGCAAGATTTAATCATCTATGCTGAAATCACCAGGCACAGTAGAAACACTGGAATTAGATGTGTAGTGGCCTATGAAAACATTAAGGGATTCATACTATGCTCAGATAGTACTCCTTAATAGAGAGGAACCACTGAGTAATCCACAAAACATGACTACAGGGCAGCAGCAGGCTGACCCACAACAGACAGACAGTCAGGTTTATCAGCAAAGCCAGAATTAGAGCCAGAAAAGGCAGGCTGACATCCAGATGCCAGTGATACAGGCGTCCTACCCAGGCTTGGGCATATGGGTCCCGCATCTGTCAGTGTTACATCAGCAGTTGGCTCCCAAGCTGGAGCAGATTCACTATTCCCAAAGAGCTAGAGATCCCAGCCAGCACAGTCACTGCATGGGCAAGCCAAGTCCTCTGAAGCTATGCTGTTATGTTTGAAAGGCCAATTTAGGTCGAAAGAAGTCCTGTGAGACTGTGTGAGGGCTCTTTCCATTCATGGCAAGATCATGATGCATAAGGCTTTCTACTTATGCAGGCGTGTAAAAATCAGCAACACAGTGAGGAAATGAGAGGGTTTTTTTTAAATGCCAAAAGCAAAGGAATACATCTGAGCAGACTGGAACTTACAGGTGGGTTTTTCACATGGCGAGAAGCAACTTTGTTTGTATTTACCTGCTCATTCTCCTGGGAGAATTGGTATGGGTTCCTAAGTCAGCCTTGATCTCCAGAAACCGTGAAATAACTTCTCTTTAAGAAAGAAGTTCTCTTCCCAACCTGTCCCAGTTTCATAAACTATGTAAAGGCTAAATCCATTCATGCCACACTGAGCAATCTCAGAGTGAGAAAATGCTGTAACAGAGATAAGGGTTTCTTCTCCCCCCCCTCAATATTTTCTCCTTGAGCAATATATTATTAATAATAATAATGATGATAATAATAATAATAAGATTTATTTATCCCATACTGCTTTTCACTTGTTCAAACTAGTGGGAGGGCTGTCTTCCAGAGAGTTTGAAATAGAAGAATGAACACTTGACACCAAGAATCATCAAGGACAGTCTAGGACTAAGAAACTTAGCATTGGGCTCCTTTACATGATGAAGGTGTCAAAAAACTTGTAAACTATACTTAAACCATCCTCTTTAATTGCTTATAATCTCCTTTGGGGAGGATGTATACATGATTGGAACATTAATTTCTTGCCTGACTTAGATCCTTATACTAAATTCATTGTAAGCATTATGTGGTCAAAATGCCAGGGATGAATTCATCCTTGAATAGTCTAGATAGATATTTCTTCACAGAGGAGTAGGCTGTGAACATGGCCACATGCTCTTTTTATCAACTCTTCTGTGCAACTTTGCTGGTATATTTTTATTTTGAAAACTTCTGGTTTAATTTTAAAAAATAATTTGCTTTTTTTTTTGTACAATAGACTTTTTGTATTTCAGTTTGTCATTACTATATGTCATACTTTGACATATATTTGTTATTTCGTTGTCCTGTGATTTGTGCCATACAGTTTTAGAGATGTTGAAGGTGTTTGTCACCATCATCTTTCTTATAAAATATTTGATGCATAACATAGGGAATAAACACATTATATTAGAGAAAAAAAGTAAATAAACCCATGGAGTTGATTCCCTAGAAAAATCTCTTGTTGAAAAGAACTCTGATGTTTGAAATTTAAAAAATACATAATGACTGCAATGACATTTTAATAGATTTTACTTAAGCTGTTCATATGTATGTAACTGAAATTTTACTCTGAAAGAAGGAACACTTTTTCAGTTGCATAAGAGAGTAAAAAGGTCAAAATTCAGAGCATATTATGAGGCAGACATTTTCTGGATACAGAACTGATTGAATGTATGAGAATGCATTTCCATGTTAGGTTTAAACTCTAGAAGTGCTACTTTTTTTTTTTTTTTTTTT
>VXBS01006425.1:126292-226870 GCA_013400255.1 Sitta europaea | reverse complement strand
TTTTTTTTGTGAAAAAGCAGAAGTTCTCAAATAGAAAAAAATTGAACCCCTCAACATAACCTTTGAGTCTTACAAGCTTTATTTGAGAAAAATTTTATTTATTTTAGAAAAGTATAAGCTGCCAAAGGTCATAAGAACTTTTCCCTCTGAAATTTATGACACTGTCTAAGTGGAAGTTTACTTCTCTGACTTTTAAAGCTTTGTTAAGAAGCAGGAAATGTCATCCACTGTGAGGTCCTCAAAAGTACAAGCAATCCAGACCTGTGACTCCTTTTAGAACTGTTTAATCCACTGACTTCTGTGAATACTCCTGATTTATATCACTATTAATGAACCAGAGCTGAAAACTTTGCACTCCTGAAAGCACATAGTGTCCCTCTGGGCCATTACTTATGATAAACATGTTTGGAATTGTGTGCTGTGCTTTACCTCTACACCTAAGTATGAATGTGTTAAAAGATGCATAAATGATTCTCTTAATAGGTGCATGTAAGCAGAGACAAAAGATTATGATAATAATTAAATAAATAGTATCCAGGGCTCAATTCCATGAGCCACTGAGGGAAAATGACTGGCTATATCATGGTATTGCAAAAGTACAAGAGCGTAACAGCTTTTATTATAAGTAGAAAGATTTCCTCCTTCAAATTATTTCTTTTATTTGTAGTTCCCCATCAATATAACAAATTCATTCACTAAGATTAATTTATTTCAAGATAAGTTTCTTATTTTATTTTGTGCAAGCATATATAACTCTGATTTCTGCTTTTTAGAAGAGAGTTATTTTCTGTTTAACTCTTTTCTTCCTTTATAGCTTTGATGATGTTGTATTTTTACTTCTGTTCATGTGATGATTTTATGTAACCACTGAGCCATTTGCAATAGGACATTTTCTAATTATAC
Organism: Sitta europaea; assembly: GCA_013400255.1. Lineage (NCBI taxonomy): Eukaryota > Metazoa > Chordata > Aves > Passeriformes > Sittidae > Sitta > Sitta europaea. Next base: position 225,967 of record VXBS01006425.1, on the reverse strand, counting down.
TAGTTAAACCTTTCTAGACTGGTTTGACTTTAAAAATACCTGCCTGTTGTCATCACAAGGTTTTGGGTTGGGATTTGTTTTGGTTTTTTTTTAATTAATGGAGAAGCAATGTCAGCATCTAATGAAACTGTCACAGAACTTTTTGATACCATTCTCCTTATACTTCTTTTTCCAGATAGCTTTTCAAATCTATAAAATAGCTTCAGCAAAAAAAAACTCCTTGACAGTGGAATTATTTTTGGATGGTTGGGGCTTTCTCAATTTAGTCATTTTTCCTAGCTTCTGTGATTTGAAACCTGGAATATTGCAACTTGAGGTGCTAGAATAATGGTGCCATTGAAAGAGATGCTTTAAGTATTTCAGTTTAATTACAGTCTCTCTTTAAGAACTTCAGCTAGTCAATTACTTTTTGGGTAACCAACCTATAAAAAGCCTGAAACAAATTCTTAAGTCAGAAATCACACGCTTTGATGTCTTTTTCTGGAATCTAGCCTTATCTTTTAGACGATAACTATGAAAAGACTGAAATCCAAAGTGTCCTGTAATGTAGGATTTCCTCAGGAAAATGTCATGACTGCTAGTATCAAGGGGAGAAAGAATATAATGAATTCATTCAGAACAATTGTGTCTATATTGCCTAGACTGTCAGGTCAAGATCTCTTATAAGAACTTTGTATTAATACTTATTTACTTCCAGCGGAGATTCAGGGTTAAGTTCTGGGACCAAATACTACCATTTTTCTTCAGAATTGTCTCTTAATCAAAACTGGCTTATGCCCTTTTTAAAAACACTTTCTAAACATGATTTCTAAAAGTAATGATTCTCTGTAAATATTGCCAGCTTCCTTTCTGAGAAAGTCACCTAGTTGAGACTCCCTGTTTCTGTTGACACTGTGAAACTTTTATAGTTCCATTGGTTTGTTGCCATGGCATTCTTCATGCCACTGCCTGCAACTAAGCTATGATGCATTGATGGATTATTTTAATTCAGACTATCCATGGTGTAAATGATTGCTTTAGTAAAAGAAGGAATATTATTAAACACAACTTAATACTTTAGAGGTCCATTCTTCAAAGAACATTTTTAATATTTTTATATATTTTAAGATTTTCAAAAAGCAGTGCATTTTCCTAGGGGAAATGAGATGTCTTTCTAACAAGCCTGAGATATTTATCCATTGGACTTAAAATGTAGTAAAAATATATTATGAGAATGTGAATATAAACTTTAAGCCTCTTTTTTAAAGCTGGCAGTAGAAAAAGTAGCACTTATGGGAAAGAAAGGGTAAATCTCAATAAAATGTAGTAAAAAAAAATTAAAAAATAAAATAAATAAAAGATTGGAAAAAGCTTTCTGATGAAAAGTATAGACCAAAATTCTTCAAGAATTCAACCAAAATTCAACAAGCAAGAATCATTGCTTGTTTTATAACAAGTGGTTATGAAACTGATGAGTGTACCATTTTAGCAGTAATTGCTAAAGATGTTCTATATAGCAAGACCTGTAGCTAGTATCATTTCAGTGCAATTGTTGGTTGTATGTGTTTCTCTAGAAACTCTGAGCTTGACATGACCCAGAATCATGAATAGGCATCTGAATTACATGTATCTATCTCCATGGAAATATACAGGTACAGCAAAGTTCTCTAGATCTGAACTGAGATGTAATTAACTATTTCATTCAAACCAAAGGAAGGAAATTGTAATAGTGCACTGTACTTTTTACTTAGGTTGGCTGTGCCTTCCCTCCAGTTAGATATAGACTGACTTCTACTGACAAAAATGCATTGTATCAGACATCCATCAATGGTGAATTTAGGGTGTCATAGTCATCTTTGCAAGCTGATGAGAGCAAATACTGACCAGGAATTCCAGAGGCTCGGAACCTGGACTCATGGAACTTGAACTGAAAGTCTCAGTTCTAGGAGATGTAAGCCCTTGCTACACCTTGTCTACTGTCTGGTTATCTGGTAAGTAAATAAGCCATACTGCATTAGCCACTGAGAAGAAATTCAGGGTGGGTTTTTAGAACAGTCCCACAATACTATGTAAAAATGCGTGTCTTGCATTATATACAAATTATATGTTCAAGAGGGGACATTTCAATTAGGAAGATACAATCTGTGAGGTCTCTTTTGTCTTCATGACCAAGTTGGTGAAAATCATATGTACTCCTTAAGGATAATTAAAGCTGTGTGGGAGTGAGGTGTTGCTGAAGGGGAAGTAAAGAGTTTTCCACTAATTTTTTAGGCCAAGAGGTGGGTTACATGGGACTATTTAGACATCACTTCTTTTTTCCTGTGAACTGAGACCAGATGTAATGACAGTTTTTATCTCTCTGGATCATGAGCTTCCCTTATTTTTCCTTTTAAAAGCTTCCATTTTGAAATCCCATTGAAATCAGTCCAGTTTCCTTCTTGGACATCTGTGAAAGGTTATTAAGAGCTAATAAAGACTTGAAAAATGTGAATGAGCTAATATGAGACCGTCAATGAACTAGTTTGGGCTTATTCAGATACAACGGATGTGAAGGACAGTCCCAGAAACACAGCTGGCAGTTAAAGATTTTGCAAACATAGACTTGGCTTATTTTGTTTGGCAGGAGAAACTACTGGGATTCTGAAGTACAAAACTACTTTTTTGCTTCATACTGTTTGCCAAAACAGTTTCAGGGACATCATATGAGTATGAAGTGTGAGACTTATAGTTAGTGATATGTTTTATAAGTGAAAGAAACCAGAATTGCATGTTGACAGCAATCAGGTCTATGTGTGTTAATAAAGGGAAAGGGAAATGTGTTAATAAAGGTCTTTGTCTCAATAACCGTCCTCCAGGGCTTTGCAAAGAGCTTTCACTGTTATTTTGTGTTGTACACCTACCAGGCTGTTGTCTTGACAGTGCATCTGATGTCAACCCTAATTTCTTGACTCGTAGGAAATCCTTCTCCAGTATTTCCTAGTGGGAGAAAAGGCATCTTAAGCTTTGCCCTACTGAACAGAGACAGACTGCACTCTTCATGTATTATCTTTCTGTGCCTTTTTTTTTTCTTTTTCTTTTTCCCCCTTGAGGAGTCTCATGTTAGTTTCTTAGACCCAGGAAAATGTATTCTTACCAGTCTCACCTTGTTGGCTTTTTCTGATTGACAAAACCGATACTTCCATCAAAATTTGGTCCAGCTAGTTGCCTATGATTACAGTTAATGAGATAGTAAATGAAGCAACCAACTTGTAGCAATTTATGTCACCTGTGGTTCTAGCCTTTAAACTATGAATTTGTTAAGCTGTTGGGAACATCCAGATGAGAAAGGTGAGTCTGTTCCATGAGACTGTGTTCTATGCACCATATTTTTCATAGCAGTATTAAATATACTTTCCAGTTTCAGTTTGCAGATGTTTATTTACTCATAGACTCAAATGGAGTTATTTTGCGAATTGCAGGTGAATTATTGTGGATCAGACTGTTACACAGCAGAAAAAGGGACCCTTTCCAGTGCAGTAGCATTGTTGGAGCCCTGAGGCTGTTGACTCAGCTCATGATATATTGTACTGTTAGTGTTTCAGCTCTCTCACAGGGGATTGCTGGTCCTACTTTGAGGTCAGGAGTTAACTACTTGTATTTTAGCATGTACTGGTATCAATACGGCTCCTATGGAAACCTTACTTGACGTCATTTTCGGATCTTTGCTACTGTAGCTAAGCTTTAGTAAAAGTCAATAAGAACATTAGACTGTTGTCTGTATTATTACTTGCCACTTCCTGCCAGCAATCTACCAATTCATTAGCAGAGAGTTTTGGAAATCTCACTTGATTATTTATGCAGTCAATAGCAAGGCTTGTCTGCATTCATAATTGTTTGATTTTATGGCCTCTTCTTTAAACAAACATTGTCTATGGTAATGCGATGCCCTGATGGATGGGAAAGGTTTTGTCTGTGAATATCATTTAGATAATTAAAAATGACAGATGAAATCGCCTGCTGTCTTGACCTGTACTTTGTTCCCTCAGTGATGCTGAGGAGATGCTGATTGCTGTCAATCAAAACCCATTGGAGGTTTGTAAATTCTGGCTGCTGTGAACTCTGACCTCGAGTGTTGATCTGAAATAGATAATAACCTTGAAATTCTATTAGAATTTAAAAACTGTTCCACCAAAGGGACATACTATATGTTTTTTTCTTAAGAACATGATTACTGAATGTCATTGTTTACTTCACACAATTTAGGGGAAAAAAAGTGGTATGTTTAACCAAAATTAATAGTACAAATCAGAACTAAAATCTTACAAAATAAAATCAACTTTTCATCCTTCTGTTTCAAGGCTGAAAACCATCTTGAGAAAAAAATTCTATTTTATACTGCATAATGGTGTCCAAATAATGTTTAGATTCTGTTTATTGATTCTAAAGCTTATGATGTCGTCCTGACTTAATGATTTGTTCTGGCTGTCCATCTAACTCATTTTCTCATCCCCTCTATGATTAGTCTTTGAGACACTTTCTTTTATTATTATTATTATTTATTTAACAATAGATCTCTCCTTAAGAACCAGTGGGAAAAACACCAGCTAGAATATTTAAGATGCCGAAAGCCCAGGCAGGAATGCACAAAGTTCTGAACGAACAACCACCTTGAAACCTGGGTCAAGAGATCAGGTGCATAAAGGGCAGTCATCATGAGATTTTTTTTTCATTACCTAGAAACTCCTGGGATAATAACGAGTCGTACTGTTTGTTTTGAGATTTGGGGTAGGGTGAGGGTTTTTTGTGTTTCATGAAACAACAGCGTAAAAGCGTTTTTTTGAAATTATATTTTGATATATCAGTGTTTTATAATTTTACATTTACTGGGAATAGTAATTGTCAAACTTTGGGAAATTAAACACTCATGGTTGACCATGCTTGTCCTAAGAAGTCAGATTTAAAAAAATAAAGTAAGTGGTTTAGGCTTTAGCAATTTTTATTTTACAGAAAAAAAAATATAGTTAAGATACTCCAACTAGTTCTTAAGTGCATTTTCTTAATGAGGTGGGCGTACTTACTTGATTTGTCACAGTAAGGGAAGCAACTGAACATGATCTCTGGAAAAGTAGTTGATAAAATTGTTTTCTTTGTCTTTCGAATTTAATGTGAAATTCCAGTAGGACTGGTTTAATAAGTAGGATTTTCCATAACAGTCTTGACTTAGTGCAGAAAAAGTAATTTAGACATTTTCTCATAGGTGGGGGAAAAAAATCACATTTAATTTTGTATTCAGAATGAGTTGTAAGGAACTCATATCTCCAAGCCACTTTAGGAACAATTCTGATTTTGTTTTGAGTGATCATATAATTACTTCCCTGAAGAGAAGCCAGTGACTATATGACCCTTTTAATTTTCTGACTTACTTCCCTTTGCTAAAAAAGAACAGGTGAAAGTCAGTGTCTGTGTAAGCCAAATACTTTCAGCTCAGCTTCCATAGATGTGTTTTGCAAGTTTTTTGCAGGTTGTTAATAAGGCTTTCTAGGAGTTGATGACCTTTCTGTGGAAGTCCTAGGCCTTTTTTACAGGCTGTGAGGCATAGGAAACTGGCAAAATGACTTGTTATCTGGACAGTTGTGAATGATAAAAGCCTTGAGAGCTTCTTTTGCAACTTTCATTATCTGGAGCTTGGATGTGTTGCTTTAAGTAGTTTAAATTGCTGTTGTTTAAGTATGTTTATAGTTTTTCCTGTTAGAAGACTTTGTAGTATTACAGGAGTTGTTGAGAATAGGTTAGGAAAAACATGGAGAAGGGGAGACTGAGTGAGTGGAAAATAGTTTATTTCAAAAACTCTCAAACACTGTTTTACCCTGAATTTAGATACATTGGCACTTAGGTTTGGATTTATTACCATACTCATAGATGAGAGATCTCTTTGCAAGTAAGTTTATTTTACCAGTTGGATCATGGATGTGATTTACAGTATCTTCTTGTCTATAAACATGCCTTTGGTTTAAAGAAGTGCTGATTTTGTAAGATTTGTAGTAAATGTATAGTGGAGTAAATCTGTAAAATATTGCAAGTAATTTGCCAAAGAATGTATCCCATCCATTTTTTTGCAAATGGGATTTTATTGCTAAAGTGTCATTCCTAGACAGGGCAAGAAAATGTTGGCTGTTGATTTTGAGGAGATTAAGGTGGTCTAAAATTACTGAATCTGATTTAAAGGTCATAGACTTTATGCTCATAGACATCTATGAGCATAAAGTGAGATTTCTTTTAATTCAAAAGGGCTCCTGAGGTTATTTTGCTACAATATGAAAATTAATTGTGACAATAAAGGCCTGATTACAAGCATCCCAGGCTGTCCCACTGTGACAATTAGCTCCCAATTGTTAAACCATTTGTTTATTAGAACATTAAGAGCTGGTGTTGTCTTGACTTGCAACTGGAAATGGATTGCTACCAAGGTTGGTTATGAACACAAAGGACTCCAATAAAGTGTTTATTGGACAAGAATAACCACACATTTCAAACTAATTTAATTGAGTCACCTCTAGTATACTCCAAGAGTTACTAAAAAGACGTCTGTAACTGGTGGTTCCCTTAGTCTGTTAGAAATTTGTTTTGAATGTTCATAAAACTTTAAGCTCTTCTCCAGGGACCATAAACCAGTAGGCAACATAGTAAAATGCTCTAGGAATTAAAAAGGTGTTTGTTAACTCTCTATGACTTTTAGTACATGCACAGGTTGAATGGTACTCTGTCCCACTGAGAAACACACAGAGGAGTTCTGTGCATAGGTGTCCGTATCTTTTTGGTTAAGAAGCTGGAATTTGTTGGGAGTGTTTTTTTGATATACAATATTCCCTGAAAAAGTTGATCACATAGGCACTCCTCCTAAAAACAGTGAAAACACACTAGCTTCTACAAGAGTGTTTTGCTGGATAACAAAGATCAATCTCAGGGTGAAAATTCTTTCCAGAACAAAGAAATGCTCCCTCTTTTCTGGGCATTGGGGTGTGCTTCTGCTTCAAAACACAGTTGACTGCTGTGTCCTATTCTGTGTACCAAGAATCTATTCCCTTTGGCAGAGACAGACTTTCATAGCATGAGATGTACAATGCTGAGGTTCTTGGAGTGTTCAAAGCCCAGCAAAAAGAGCACGCATGAGCACTAGTCATGAATTTGGAAAGGGGGAAGCCTGCCTCAGTAAAAACTAAAAGGACCTAACATCCTCCATCCAGTACTGACTCATGGAAAAACACAAAATAGTCATGTGGACTACCAAGAGCATGTCTTCATGCGTCTCTCTTGCTATACCCTTCTATTCCAGCCTTTGCTTTCTAGCCCAGTCGCTGCTCTGGAACAGTATTCCTGTGGCAGTGGACTTCTTGCAGATAGAGAGGGGGATGTGAAGAGGGATTTTTAAATAAGACAGCAGAAAATACTGGCACAAAATCCATCATTTCCCTCTATGGAATGAATCTAGAGGTGGTCAGACAGTTCAGAATGTGGGTCACAGAGGATTAAGTAGAAAGGCAAGCATGGTTTTTCATCTTTCTGTCTAAGAAAAAGGCAAAGGTGAGAGTTTTATTTGCTTTCTTAAAATTTTCAGCAGAGAAATGTCCTCAAAAAAAATTTGCTTAATCAGAAAGCTGCCCTTATTTTCAGAAGGGTTTCTATAACGTGTTTTGGATGTGAGTTGCTCTATATGACAAATGTCTTCGGAGCGATTCAAAACTAGCAACACCATTGCTGCCAACAAAATCAAAGGAACACCCTCATCTGTGAAAAGACAGCACTGGTTGTGCATATGATGGAGAAGATTTGTGAACTATATATAGGGCTACAGCACACCTAATAGCTAGCAATAGCCTTTAGACTTGGCTTTTAATTCTTGCTTGCTCTGTAGTGGTTCAAGTGTCAAAGAGTGTCATACAAGACTAAGAAGTGGTGAAAGGAGACAGCATTTTTAATATTATATACAAGAGCAATAATTAGCAAAAGGAAATAAAAATTAAGTGCAAATATAGTAAAGAGGTAAACAAGCCAGACTATCAGGTAACATGAGCAATGACTGAAAGGTTGACAAAAAAGTCCAGAACATATTAAATCTGATAAGCAGACATACAGGCCATAGCAATGAAAAATGTACAGAATGTACTTTAGCAATGGCAAACTTTAGTTGGCATTTTGAGTTTAAAGTTCTCCTCTTTGAAAAAAATATTTTTGTTTGTTGAGCTTGGGGATTATCTACAAGGTACTAATTCATCACACAAATTGAAATCGGAATCTGACAAAAATCTTTGTCAGCCATTAATTTCCAAATCTCTTCTAAATCACATGAAATTCAGACTAGAGAGCGTACAAATGTAATCCCTCTTTCAACTTTTTGTGGTATTATAATCTAATTTTACTTTACTGCCTTGTCTTTTTCCATAAAAAGTTCTATTGGATTGTTTTCATCACTAGATACAGAAAACTGGATAAATCAGATCTGGTTAATTTTATTTTAGTAGTTATGAATGTGTACTTTTTTGCATTGCTCCCAAAGTGTCTGTATATACCTGTGATTTCATAGGTGAAAGAGATGGCAACATATAGAAGTACCCCACTTTGTTGATGAATTGCTAATAACTCATAAGGTTTCAAAGGCATGGTCACAAATATTTAAGTTATTATTTTGATGATTTTCTTAAACAACTGTATGCTGCTAAATTATAGATTGAGAAATAAAACGCGAACAAGTTTAGAAAGTACTTTACTTAGAACTACAGTTTTGGAAGTAAATAGCCTTTGTTATGGGAAGGGATGGTGGCTGAAAGAACAAGATCATCTTTGTGCTTAAAAGCAGCTCTAATGTGGATGTAAAAAGATCTGAAACTTTATGAATCTAGAAATGCTTGTGTACATGTGCCATTACCATCTTTGCTGCTTAATGACGAATGCCTCAAAAGAGCAGGTAAATAATATTTCAGAATGTATTCAATAAATGCTTATTTTATGTCCGCAGGTTTTGCAATTAAAAAAAAAAAAGTAAACAAGTACTATAGGTGTTTCCAAATAAATTTATTTGTTTAGGAGCATTCAAGACTGTATGTGAAAGTTGCAGCAGTTTAAAACACACAGATAGATGGGTTTGAATTTTTGTACTACTTGTACGGAGATTTTTTTCTTCTTGAATCCCCATAGATAGTAAAGATTGTTAAAATTGTTGTTTCTGTCATGATTTACAAACAGACACAACCTAGTGTTCTAGGCACTGTACATAAAAGCTTAAGTACACTATCTCTTTGGAGGAACTGAATTCATTTTCTTCTAAATGAAGAATTAATAGCTTACAGTACCTGAGATTTATGCATTGCTGGTTGATTCTAAGGTGGTTCATTGTGAATTTATTTCATAACTTAGGCCCTGGAAAATACAGCAACACAATGCATCACTGATACAAGAACGATAGATTTGGAAAATGTTTAGTGAGAGTATTCCACCTAGACCAGTAGGAACACCTGCTTCTATTATTCAATCACTGATAAAATGGTAAATAGCTTATGTCAGTCATGCAGCTTGCATAAAGCTACATAGTTTGCCTGTAGGTTTGGGCTTTTTTTCTTTTTTTTTTTTTTTACTTCTACATGTTTTGTATTCAATTTTTTTGTTAACTGACACCTTAGAATTGTAGGATCATAAATGGACACTGACACTATTTTTATCTTTGTTCACGTTATCTCTCTTGCAAATGCAGCTCTGCATGTCATACCTGGAAAAGAAAAAGGATGTTAAAGCTATAAACTGTTGCTTTTAAATAGTAGGGTAGAACCCACATGGTCTATTTGGTCCCAGGTTGGCTTTTCTTTTAATTAATAAGGTGGCTGTTCTTCCCCTCAAATCTGTGAGAATAGGAACTTTCATGTTTGCATCTTCCTGCAGACTTCTTGTTCCAAATTTCATTAACTGTTATGCAAACAGGGGAAATAACATCACTACAACTTTATTTATATGATATGACGTAATTCAATCGTATTCGTTTCTATGTTCAACCCAAAATAATATTCATCTGGGGAAAGATGACTTCATCTGCACTTGAAAGACAGATTTTTTTCAGTGATAGATTTTAGATAAGACAGTTGTAAAGATTAGAGCTTCTAAAAAATTTGAACACTTTCCAGAAAACAATTTGTTCCTGGGTTTTATAGGTCTTTCCTGGGCCCATTGTAATACTGCTCTCTCAAAATAGCAAGGGTATTTCATTTCAGCTGAGTGGTATTAAATAATTAAATGATCCCTAGGTAATATTAGATAATCCCCATGATGGCAGGCTGCCATCACATGTATGCCGTGGAGTCCAACCTCATGATATCCTATTGTATTACATTTTTTGAAGGAAACAGTGGAAACTTCTAAGCAAACTCTGGATTAATTTAATTAATTTCAAAAATTAATTAATTTCAAAATCAGCTTATAATAGGTAGGTAGTAAATACCAATCATTCCCTGTATTTAGCAGACCTAAACATTTTTTGTTATAGAATTAGTTTCTCTTTTATTCAAATTTTTAGAGCTTTTAGCACTTAAGTTGTTTGAAAGAGGGACTGAATATTCTCCACTACTAAAACTCCATGGCTGAAGAAGTATTATGCTTTTTTCTACTGAAGTTTCATTCACTTTGAAGAATATATATATCTATCTTTGGAAGAAAAAAATTGTCCACTGCCTTGTATTACCTGTGCTAGTGGCAATTATATGTCAGGCTGTCAAAATAATGATTGACCAGATATTTAAATTTTGAGTAGAACTGTCGGAGAGATATACTCAAATGTCATCAGGTATTTGTCACTGTTCTTTCCCAGAACAATTCAAAATATTATCAGCACTCATGCTAATAAAAGAGAAAGGTTGTAAGACTGAAAACAGACATTCTGGCTGAGGGACAAAGTGCTAGTAGCAGTAGACCATAACTAAGCTTTCCATTTCCTCTTCCTTAGAGCACCAGCTATCTCATGTTGTCAGCAATATAGTTCGTCTTTCAACACATGTTCCTGAGTTCAAGTGTCAGGTTTTCAACCCCAAGTTTGACTTGCAAGTTATTGCATGAAGTTGAATTATCTTTATTTTTTTTCTTACTAAAAAAGGCCAACAACCCTAAAAGCTACTATTAAAAAAATAGTAACTGAGTTAGAAAGTCAATTACCAGAAGCTGTAGCAATATTGGATTTATGGCTTTCTGCACAACCTTAATTTGTTCGCCTTGCATTTATGTTTTATGATAAAGTCTTCAACCACATGATCACACTGCTTTGTACTCAAGTTCTCTGCATTATTCAATATGCACAAAAAACAAGGTCCTGAGGAGGAGTTGTGGCTCTGTAAAGATAACACAGGGGATTTTTCTGTCATTTTTATTTTCTTTAGTAATGGAATTACATAGAGGAAAAGATCATGGAGTTTCAGGAAGAAAAAGATTGGTCTCATGAACGACAGGTTTCACAACGTACTAAAGACCTCAGTTTGATCAATGTTTCTGCCAGATTTTTATGCAATACTGAGTAATTTAAATTAAAATTTTGGCAGGAGGCCACTAATTGTATATTCCTCAAATCGTTAACGGTTCAAATTCACAGAAGCAGATACGGGAAAGATCAGAGTACATACAGCTGCCCTACATTAGAGTTCATCCTAGGAAGTACCAGTAGTAGGACTTCACTCAGCTCTCTAGACCAGACACTTAGAAGTCATGCAGTTCTGTGTTCCAGTGCTAGCTGTGCTACCTATTAACTGTTTGACCTCTGGGAAGTCTCTTTGTCTTGATTTCTCCACCTGTAAAATGGAGATAATAACACTCTCATCTCATAGTGAAGATGAATTTATTAATGTTTACGAGGCATGAAGATTCTGTGGTGATGAGCACTCTAGAAACACCATGAGGAAATAAACAATTCTGCATTCACTGCAGGCATTTGATGGCTTGCAGTAAATAAAACAGGGACCAGTAATAGCGTGTTAAGGATAAAAATATTGAAGAGCTGCCTCTTTCTCTGAGCAGTATTTATCTTAGACTTCAAGCCAGGCAGGGGGCTGCTGTGGAAAAATTATTATATGATCCTGTAATTAAAATCTGTGTCATTTTGATTATGCATGTGGTGAAAAGAAGGGTCAACTTTTCCCAAGCAATGTTAATTCTGGCATTTTGTAGTTTAGGGGGACTTGAATTTCTCACTTATATAGTATTCTTTCTTTCTTTTGTTGGGTCTAGTGACTCTCATTACATATGGGAGGGTAAGAAAGAGGCCAGCTATATGCCTTACAATTGTTACTGTGGTCCACGCATAGTAAGGAAGAACAACTGCATCTGAGCTGAATGAAGTTAGAGATCAGCTATAACATAGAGGTGTACACAGGGAAGAAAAGCTATTGAATTTTTGGTGTTGTTTTTAAACCTCTTTAGACTCTTAGTTTCTTACAGTCCATACGAAAGCCATATAACAAATACTCTCAACTTTTTCCTCCCAGCATTTTCTAGCAGTTGCATTCCACCCTTCTCTCTTTAAATCAGTACCAGACTATGTTTAATTCTCTCCTTAAACCATAGCTCCTTCCTGCATTTGCTGAAGTATTGTTTTCAGAGGCTGATTGGAAATCAGCTCAATCTGAATCAGGAAGGGCTGAGTCATAGTTCACTTGGTCCCAGCTCCAAACATCACTTGGTGATCACTCTTACTGTCCCACTGGTGGAAAATGAAATATGTAGAGAATCAACTCACTTCCGTGTGTTTGTAGAGATGAGATAGGCCAAAAAAAAAAAATATTCTGTCAGTGTTTCCTTCCTGTCCCTGGCCAAGTTTTACACTTTAAAATACAATTGAAATCAACTACAGCTTTAATTTTTCTAAAACATTTTATTCAGGACTTTGGGTTAGCAATATGTTTGCATTATATTGTGTGGCTGCAATGATTGTCAGCATACAAAAAGTTACATCCTCTAGTCCTGACAAATAGTGGCTGATATGCATCACTTCTGTGTCCCTCTGGTTATTAAGCATTTAATTGAGGAGGAAGAGTTGTTTAGTCTTTGCTCAGTAATGGCTACCAGAATCACAAGTGAATAACCCCCACACTAGAGGATAAAACAAACTGTTAAAAAACTCATTCCAGGTCCTTTCAATGAAAAATTATTTGGTACACATTGGCCCAACCCCGAAAACAACTGTCCCAATTGGAACAACTGTATTTTTTCATGCTCTTACTAATCTCTGTCAGTGTTTCATAATTTTAGTACTTGGTACTAAATGGTACTTAAATTACTGAAACAGCTGGAATGAACAGGAGGTTTCTGAGGTAATATCTAGTAAAAACTATGGTACTGTCTGAAGTCCTGAGAATTAAATGTCAGTCATTTTGATTTTGCTTTTAATACTTTTACTTGCTACTGGCTATTGGATGATGATGCAGCAAGGATGCTTTGTTAAATGCTCTACTGAACAAATAGTTACAAAACCCCTTCTAGAACTTACAGTTGTCATAACCATCCTTACATTGGCCTAGTAGAAGTGATATTTAGAATGGATAAGGATGTGAGAACACTTACCACTATAGAGGCTATCAGCAGAAATGTGGCTGTAGTTAGGTGCTAGAGAATACTGACGTTCTAGGTTTGCAACATAACAAGTGCATATTAGCTAATTCTTTAATTATTTACAGTGAGGATTTCTTATGGAGATATAGTTCTTGCATTATGTACCATATTTGGAGTAACCTGAAACCGTCAAACTTGAATTTTACAATTTTTTTCTATATATTTTTTCAACTCAACACAATCTACAACTTAAATTGGATAGACACTTATTCTGTTAATCTCTGAGTGGAACTCAACACTCTGCTACTTTTGGAGCTAATGGCAAAGACGAAAGCATCTTCTAAAAGCAATCATAAAAACAAATTGTTGTTTTGCGGTGAGGCTGGGCATCTTCTTGCATCTTCAAGAGTTTGTGTTTCTGGCACTAAGTTTCTTAAATTGGTTTTAATAGCTGATGAACTGGTATTTTTGCAGCTTTGGTTGCTATCGTCAGAAGCCAGAATACTGAAGTCAGAACAATTAGAATGTGAACAACTTTATCACAAAACCTAACCACTTGCTTGGTCCTGAAAGATCAAAAGGTGTTCGAGAATCAAACACCTTAGGATAACAACTCTTTGTATTTTAATCAGTGTTCCCAATTCAGCTGTCTGCCTGTTAATTGCTGCATACCTTTTATATTGTCTGACCAAAAGGCCACCATGTGCTTCTTTGACAGTCTCACCTTATAGAACAAAATTAGGATGATTAGAAAATCTTCTAAATATAGGACTAATTTCATTATATAAGTCAGGCATGCTTGTATTCTCTGGCAAGCCATAAGCAATGAAAGTAGTCTCCAAAATGCATCTCCCTAGAAAAGAACATCATGTGCTTTACAGTTTTATGAGCTGTGCCTTACCTTTGGCCTCTGGAATGCATGTGAAATGCTCCAGAAAGAATATCCAGACTGATGTATGTGTTCTTCTCAGTGGCTTGTAACTCTTGTGAAATGACACAATCCCATACACTCAGCTGTGGAAGCCTCTAAATTACAAGCAAATGGTATCCACTGAAAAACATCCTAAAACCAAACTTAAATAACTTGACACTAACTGCATCTGTGGTTTCTCATTTCTGTCAACTCCTCTCTGATATTTAGAAGTCTATTTGAAATCAGATGGGACTCCAGCCTCAAAGTCCAGATCATCAGTTAAAGAGCACATTTGAATCCTCTGTTTTATCCTCTGCCAAGATCATTTCAATTTCCCTGAGGCATGCATCAAATGCAGTTATCTAAGTAATGGGAGATGAGATCATGTCATTCCTGATCTCAGGTTTCTCGACAACGCCCACACTCTGGGACAGCAAAAGCTCTCTATACTGAAACCTTCAGCCAAATATTTACACAGAATGTTTACATACGCTTGGGAGCTTTGACGCTGTACGGGTATTCTCCTATCCAGGGAATCACCTTGTTTTTATAAGCTGACACTATTTACATGACTCTCAAGTCAGCTCAAATTCCTGATACTTCAATGTTTGCTTGAAACATTTCATTGTGATTCTCCCCCTCCTTACATTACTTCACTTACTACTCTGTGACACTATGCACAGGGAGAGTTTACACACAGAGAAATCATTACCTTCACTTCTGTAAATTTCTTGGATCAGGCTGTGTATTTGTCAAATGCTGCAGTGACAGTTGTCACTGTGTTACCGATAACCTGATGTTCTAAGGTGGCTGTAGGAGTGCATTGCTCCTCTGGGTGCTCAGCTGAGTTTAGATGAGCATATGCATTATCTAGATAAACTGAACAACTTGAGTCTCAAAAACACAACTGAATAATAATTCTACCCTGTCAGAAGTAAGTCTAGGGGATTTATTTGGCAATGGCTCTTAATAAATCCCTACAAACTGAGATCCAGGTGTACATGTCATTGCTACCATATTTTATCTTTTACATGTTTTCTAATTCAAGTGACCTCTATGTTCATCCGTTCTGAAAGAATCCCCACAAATGAGTGGCTAAATCGCTTGTATTTCTTCATTAAATTATTCAGATTTGCACTCTGGAAGGCTGTTTTCAATACATGTCTTCTTACAAAATAAGAGCCTTCATGATAAAATACCTTGTAGATCTTTTGCAGGACTGAGGGTGGACTTTGTTTTGTTTGCTATTGCCTGTTTTGTGATGGATGGTCATATTCATTAAGTACTTGGAGAATCCCATCATATCAGAAGACACTTCCCGTGTCCTCAGCCCTTTGTCATTCACAAAGCACAATTGCCCAGAGCTTTGCTTGTTATATTTTGTGGCAAGGTATGTAATTCACGACAGGTCTTGAGTAGTCTTGAACCTCTGCTTGTGTAGACTTTGGTTTAATCAGAAAATAAGCTGACATTTGTGCAACTGAAAAATAGCCTGTGGTAATTCTTGTAGGGAGGTTTTCAGCCTTTGTAAGTATTTTTCATTACTTTGCTTTTGGTATTTGGGATTTTGTTGGCTGTATTCACATCCTGGTAAAATGAACAGCTGATGTTAATTCTAAGACACTAGGAGCTGTGTTCTCCCAACCTGCATCTTCTTCCTGGAGTCGTAGGAGCCTTCCAGCACAGTGCTGCTCTTCACAGGCCTCTCAGCTGACACTTATCCACTGGCTAAGGCGTATTCTTGAAATGATTATTTGTCACTCAGAGTTGACATAGCTCTCTGAAACTTTCCTGTATTTTAAATGTTGCCTTTTTAGCTTCTGCAGCTGGACAAACAATGAACATTAAAAATGTTATTTGGCTGGTCCTGGCATTGTGCATCTTTAAACACTTGAGTGTCTCAGCTACCTTTGATGCTCGGTGATTTATCTTGTACAGGACTTACCCCTCAATTTCTTCCTTTTTTCCTCCAACATACCTAAGGGTTACCTTTATCCAGCACTGTGATGCTGACAAAATGAGAGAGTGACATAATATTTGGCTATTGGAGACCCTTTGACTTGGATTCTGTGTCTCCATCCAGACATCTTGGCCTTCAGAAGTACCTAGAAAATACTAGGAGGCCATCTGGTAGGCCATCTGAATGTGGTTCTATGGGCTAAACATAGCCATGAAAGCCAAAGATCTCATTTCACTGTTGTGGAAAAAATGAAGGCA
This sequence comes from Sitta europaea, assembly GCA_013400255.1. Taxonomy (NCBI): domain Eukaryota; kingdom Metazoa; phylum Chordata; class Aves; order Passeriformes; family Sittidae; genus Sitta; species Sitta europaea. The sequence goes on along the minus strand of VXBS01006425.1, from coordinate 209,307 downwards.
CAATATTGAAAGTGTAAAGACGAAGGAGAAATTCTCTAAGCAATTAAAAATTATACAGATTATAATGAAAAGTGATTTGTGCTGATTCCATGTGAAAATAGTGTAAACTACCGAACGACTGGTTATTCCTCCAAAGGAAGCTGGTCTGTACATGTCTTTTGAAAAGGTACAGAAAATTTTAAAAAAAACCTGAACAAGAGGGATAGAGCAGAGGGAACGACAGTAGACCGATGAGAAAGAACCTAGGAATACCCGTGAATTAGTAATTAGTGTAAAAGTACCTTAAATTTTTCAGTGCTCCCTTCTCAGTGAGTAAAATAAATCATGCAGATGAATAAAAATTCAAAGACTCTTACAGGGTTACATTATCGAGATTTCTTTCCAGCTCTTCACAAGAAGAGTGTAAGATTTCTAATACGCAATACTTAACTGATTGAGTAGTTTGAGAAGTATTGTACTCTGTCAGACAGTAAGAGCAACCTCTCTAGTGGTATGGAAGAATGAAATATTAGAGCTGATCTCTGGCTTAGCTTGAAATGCTGAGCGCACCATTCAGAAAAGGACATGTTTGACGGTGATACAAGAGTCTATTTCAGGGCCTCATGGAAATGGGGTTGTGCAGGGAGTGGAAGAATGTAGCTTCTTGAAGGGCAGCAAAAGATGAAGCCACATCCTCCTGCACCCTGTAGATCTTAGTGAGATGTGATACAAGATACACCACTGCTAGAAAAAACAGATCAAAACAGCTCAGAAAACATCAAATAGTTCAAAGTGCTTTATTATATAGTTCATGTGTTAATTGACTGGAGAATAGATCAAGTTGTGAAGTGCAAGTCCCTTTTTCTGCTACTGTTCCAGGCCAACATCAATACAGAGAGACAAAGATTTTAAGAAAAGGAATAACATGTCCATGTATATCATGAAGTAATATAGCCCATTAATTCTTATATTTGTTTCAAAAGATAGTAGATACATTTCTGAGAACTATTTTCTGTTACTAAAATTAACAAATGTGACCAAACATGATTTCCCATCTGTACTTTCTATGCATCAGTTTGTGATGCAGCCCTAAAGATTACAGAAAGAACTTTTCTTTTACAACTGTGATATTTCATTGCTTGTCTGTACATGGATATGGTCTATATTAATTGCTTCTGACTAACTCCTTGAGGGAATGCTTTTATTCTAGAACAAGGGTGAGTGAAACCCAACTTTCAAATCTTCTAGGAATGAAACCCCCTTGATGAGAAATAACAGTGCCCAAGTATGCAATTAATTGGGAACAGCTCCTGAATCATGGAGATATGAAAAAAGTCTGAAAGGTCCAGAAACTCTGATTAAAACTGTATGAAGTTAAATTAAGCTGCTTACATCCTCAGGCTTAAGAGCACAGGCCATTTAATTGAAAGGAGCCTACCATTTGTACCTCATGTGTCCAAGGAAGGGCTAAACCACTTTGACTCACCCAAACATATTCCCAAAGGAACTGAAGCAAGGGATTGCTTGACACAGGAGAAGCCTGAAAGAGATTAGTACACATCTATGCTCTTCAGTGGTTAGGAATTCAAAATGCAGTTTGAGTCTTGATACCTTACACTGCGTGGGCAGCATCATAAAAACAGAGTTCTTAGTAGGAGTATTCTTCACTTCACTTTAGTTTTAATCAAGAGTGCTATACAAAATGCTAATATGGGGAGTTCTTAATTGTTAGGTGGAGACTAATTTAATGTTTATTTCTTCCTACTGCCTCAGTTTTTCTGTCAGTTTAGTAGAGATTTTTATCTTTTAGCTATCCCTTGCCCAAAAATGACAAAACACTTTCTTCTTCACTGGCAGTTTGTGTGACACCAGAGAGGATGCAAGGGCATTTTTGTAAATAAGAAAGTGATTGTTTCTGTCTCCTGTTCGTGGCACAAAGAGGCTGCTTGTGTTGAAGATTGGATACAGTTTTACATATCTGTGTAGTATAATCTTGTGCAATTACCTCAGTGTGCTTCAGAAAAATAACTCTAAATATGGCCATGTGACTGTTTCTCATTTGTCCTGTTGAAACTGTTTTCCTTCTTTAAGTTAAATAAAAGTTTTTCAACACAACTAAAACACAGAATATGTGGGTCAAGGTATTACCTGTCTCAGTTCTGTATCAACGATAATCATATATATATTTTACTTTATATTTACTTACTTCATTCTGCTGAAAATAGACCAAAGTGCTACCAGCATTTGCCTCCTTCCCTTTTCTCCCATCCCAGTCTTGGGATTTGCAGCCCTAACAGGAGAAAAAGCTGTGACAATATGCTCACAGTTCCTGATTCATAAAGTTAAGCTTATGCCTAACTGTTCAGCATGTGTGATGTCACACCAATTCGTGCTTGGAAAACTGCATCAGGATTCATGAATTTGGATTGGGTTTTTAGCTTCATGTCAGACTTACATTTCCTGAGCAAATCATTCAGTCTGGCTACATCAGCTTTCCAGTGTATTTCTATTTAATATATGTACTTGGTGAAGGTGAGCAGCTTCTGTGATCTGCGTAAGTGAATGGTTGCTATCACTTTGAATCTGGTAAAAACATCTCACCAAGACTAGAAAATCAAGTGATTGAACCACTGATGATAAAACTGTAAGCCAGAGCTCCTCTTTCAGTGCACACCTCTGGATCTGGCAGAGTGTGAAATTTTATTGTGAAAAACCAGTAGAAGGCTTCCAAATAAAACCAGCTAAAAATAGGGTTAATTTTGGAAACTGGAACTCAGTAGTTATCCATGAATGTAGAATAAAGATGAACAAACAGGAGCAGCAGTGAGTGCTAAGCATCTTTTCCTAGCTAACGTGAATAGTGATCTGCCACCAGATCTTTTAGGTACTGGCAAAATTCCTAATACCTATATGTGTAATTGAAGGCTGCTCACGACAAACTCTTGTTGTCACTATCAGCTGCACATGATTTTGTTTTGATTACTGATACAACTTGTTTGCTTATCTTCTTCCAATAGAAATAGTTCTACAAAGTAAATGGAAACATTGCCTCTGACTGAAGCAGGACCCACATTTCACCACTGATTTGTTATTAGGTGGTTTTTTTCCTTTGGTTGGGTTTTTGTTTGGTTTTGGCCTTGTGTTTTTTTAATTGCTGAAGCCAAAATGTTCTTTGTTATGGCATTCATGTGATTATTAAGCCTTAAGTGAAATATGTTCAGCTAAAGAAGTTATTATAAAATAATGCAATTATGGCATGTTTCACAGGATATCAGTTTGTTATGAGACTTCACAGATTAGTTTCATACTGGCTTCATAAAAAGATGCTCTGTAACTGTTTCTATGTATGTTATTTTCAAAATATATGTACTCTTAGAGAAATAATTTAATTACTTTAAAACTAAGAATATCATAAGTTTATATCTTCTTTTAACCATCTGTACATATCTGAGGTGGAAAGCCTATGGTTTCTCCCTCTTACACAGTAAATTTATGGATGTACTGTTTTATCCTATATAAAAGATATTTATTTATTATCATTATTACTTGCCATATATTAAAACTGAAAATTTATCATAAAGAAGTTTCATTTGGGGCTCCTCAGAACCAGAGGCTATATTTGGCGCTTTGGGCTTTAAAAGTGCTAAATACATAAATCCATTTCAGTGTGAACTTACTTCTGTATGATAAGGAACTCATGTTTAAAATGTTCATATTTATCAACGTTATCAGAAAAACATGACTTGATGTGAATATTCCAACATATTTGTTTTCTTGCTATTAAACTAAACTGACATTCTGAAAGGACATTCTTAAAGCAACTTCTTTAGATGCAGCTAAGTTGTATGTATAATTAGTTCCCAATTTAGCTATGCAGGCAGAAGGGAGGAGGGATGCTTATGTTTTGCCAGATATGTGTTTTTTCCCTTTTAAATGTAATTATAGGAGGGCTTTTGCATTTAGACCATCTTATCAGACATCCTCTCCTCAGCTACCAGTGTGTAGTTATTGCATTTATGCATTCAACTTCTTAGTCAAGTGATGCTATTTTTTTTCTGCTGCTGCCTGACAGCCACTAATAATAACACATGAGGACAGTCAGACAAAATGAAGACAAATGCTGCTTGTCGCAGCAGAATCATAATGTCTCCAGACTCAGTAAAGACAGCCTAACTGTACGTGGATGCTCCTTATAGCTTATTTAGGCCTGTGGTTTTTCCCTGTGGTTTTTTTTTTTTTTCCTTTTTTTCCAAAAGCACAAACATTGTGCAGAAATACATTAAGGCAACATATGGGCCTGTTAGTTAGCCAAAACAATGTGGAGCCATGGAGAATAGAGATTGCAATTCACAGATGGATATTGTAAAAAATTAATGAGTGGCATAACAGATTTAAAAGGTAAATTTTAGTCAAAATTCAAGTGGAAAGCATAGAAAATGGTTAATAATAGGGATTTGCAAGATTTCCAAATCACCTGATATGAAACATTGCAAATATTATACAGATGTGTTTATTCCACTATTTGAAAATCGTTTTTCATCACAGTAATAATTACGTCTATCTAGATATATGCCATCAGAAGTAGATTGCTGATAAACAATAGCACTTTTCTTCTACTTGATGTAAACTCTGCAGTATTAAATATCCATATTATTTCCAGTTCAATATTAGAAAATGTCAGTCATTGTGACAAGTCTGGCAAGAGCAGTGCATTGAACAGCCCTCTGTGTAGTGAAGTGCTGGTTTAAATAATCGCACTTCCATGTTACATTACTTGTTGGTAAAATCAGATTCTATACAGAAAATGAGCAAATAGTTCTTCTCTCCTATAAATTCACTTCTTCATAACAAAACCAAACAGCTCACTGAAACAGAAGGGAATTGCTTTTGCAATGGGCAACATGCAGTGCTTACCCACAACTAAAATCTGATCTGATTTTGCTTGAATGTAATTGAGGGCAGAGTTTGGTATTTAAAATAACATTTATATTATCTCAGGAACTGGGTGATGTTTCTAGCTTTTATTATGTTCTTTAGTAAAAGGATTATATGCTATGGATTTTTTTTTAATCATAACTTCTTTTTTTCCTTTTATTTTTTTCATATTCTGCCCTCTTGATTATCCTAGATGTGCTTTGAAAAGCTAATGCATTAGCAGTCCATTTTCTTCTGTATTAAAAAAAAAAAACAAACTTACAAATTTCACATGGACCCTTTCTTGAGTATACTGAACAGCTATATGTTGATACTAATATATCCTTGAGCTTCATTCCTACGCTAGCTGATCTCACTGTAAAATTACAGCAGTTGCTAGTTTTGATAGGGCTAAAAATGGGAATACTAGTATGGAGGAAAAATCCAGAATGGCAGGGGCATTACGAGTATGATGTGATTCTGCAGGAAGTGACAGTAATCATCAAGAACTGGGATAGAGGGACAGGAATATGCCTGAAGTAAATGTCCATTTGTTTATTTGCTTTTTGAAGTCTTACTGCTTGCCTATAATTACAAAAAATGAAGAGAACAGTTGGACAGGAAAGGCATCTCATTCAAAGCTTCTCTTTTAGATTTTTTGTTTAGAATTTTTATGCTCTCAGTATTACCTTAGCTAGAGAGGCCAAATAAAGCAGACCTAGTCCATCAGAAGATGACTTTCAATCAAAAGGTATAGTTCTGTTATGTGTGTACAAGGTTTGAAATCATTGATAGTTCACAATTTTTGTTTCCTCAAAACTACACCAGAGAGGGGAAAAAAAAATTCAGAAGAAAAGGAGTGTTGTATGATTGCAAATTTATATGTCTTTATCATTACAGAAATTGTGCAAAGATAAGAACTGTACTGCTTGGAATCTTACACCCTTATTCAACTGTTTTATCAGTGGTCCACAATTTTAACAGAACTGTCCCTAAAATTTCTTGAGTAGGCCATCTTCTTTCTGTGAACTTAGGTAGAAATGTTTATTGGAAAAAATCGCTTCTCTTTAGAGTTCTGTGAAACACATGGCTTTTACACCTGCTGGATGTAACATATATCTTAAGGATTTTATTAAAACCTCGTAATAGAGGACACTTTCAAATAGGGATTTGATGTAAAGATGTAGGATAACACTGTAGGTGCTTTGGAAAAGCTGTTTTGCATGGCGTGTAGCAAATGAAACTATATAGAGTTTTACATGGGTAATTTTGATATATCAAAACTGCTGTGATTTGTGGAACAGAAACAGATCATGAGTATGAGTGTATGAAGAAACAGAGTGAAAAGGCAAGATAGAACCTATAAAAGTATCTTCTACACAATTTAGTAAGAAAAGCTTAACAGAGAGTAGGTAGCAATAATTGTGGCTTTACAAGGTACTAGTCAAAAAAAGAGCCTAATTTTAATACAAGTTTTGAATAAATAGACGTTAGATGCTGTTTGCAGTGTGCTAAAAGAAGGGATGGCATAAATTGAGACACATGGCGATGGGAGCCTTGACAAAGTTGTGCTTGAGTAGATGAGAAAGAAAGGCAAGATAACAGGAATGCTGTAAAGGGAGACTTGGCAATGTATGCCAAAATTAGAAGTGGGGAAATGATCCAAATATTTCTATTAGAACCGCTCGTGTATCTGCTTCTCTTGGAGAAATAATTTTGATGCTGTTAGCCAACCGTTTGCATCAAGAGATATCTGTACTTTCCTAAAGCACTGTTTGAATTTCACTGTCCTAAACCAAGTGTCAGAAATGTTCTGTGCTGCTAGAAAAGAACAGAAAAGTAGATGCATATTTGCATATTCAGGTGAATATTTAAATGGAAAAAAATGCTTTTTTAAAGTAGTAGCAATAGTGTTGTATTTGGAGTATTAAAAGAATTATATTCATCCAAATTAAAAAAGCTATAAAACAAAGCACGTTTCAATGCCAGTCAAAATCCTGCAAAAATTTAGAACAATAAAATATTGGGAATACCTGTAAAATTAAACTATCTGGCCTTTTTTAAAACCCATGCCTTTATTTATAGAATCGTACACAATAATGGACAGCTTTTATGACAGTAAATACAGAAGTAACAATTTGCAAATATTGCAGTCTCATTACAGTGGCATAACTTTGGAGGTGGGTCTAAAACCTGTTTGCTTGCTATTTTAAAATGAGACAATTGAGGAGTTACTAGCAATTCACCTCCTAGCTCTATGTCAAGATTCTCCCTGTAAATTAAATTATTAATTGGCATGTATGTCTGTTTATTTAATGAGGACTGTGACAGCCTTTACTAGCGCATATGTGAGAACAAAAACATCACAGTAGGAGCTTCTAAACTGCCCGCCAAGCCAAGGGGTTAAGCAGTATGATATGCTGTATTAAAAGTAGCTATTAGCAAATGTTGTCTGGCTAGTTGCAACATAAATACCAGAATGTGATATTCATATGGAAGAAAATATAGCATGTTTTTGCAATTTCAAGTCTGTAGTAAAGATAAAAGTGTATTTTCATGTCGTTTCCTTTTACACTTATTTGTTTGAAGACCATATTATAATACAGTTGTTCTTTAAGTGTTACAAAATTGCATCCCATTCAAAGCCCAACTCCAGATTTGGCTCTGGCTGTGTGGGGCAGGGCTGGCAAGGGACACTGAAGATAGCACATGGATTCCTCTAAAAGATGGAAGGGTCAAAACTGTGCAGGACAGAATATGTTGTAGCAGCAGGGTAGCCAAATTCCCAACTGGTTTCTTGAGAGCCAAGTATCAACCGCTTAAATCCGATTAGCCCTTCGGCAGCAACAACATGGGTAAGAAAATTTGCCGTTCCTAGGTTCTGTGACTCCAGACAACATGGATCTGCATAGCATTCAGCCACATTCTGTCTGCTTCAGACAATAAACTCTCTATACAATAGCTTGTGATCATTAGTTTTGCATACTCTTCTATAAAAACTTATGTGCTCAAATGATAAAGAATTTTCTCAAATAGTTTCTTGAAATTGCCTATGGAGGACACTTTTGGGTTCTAGTCTGGCATTGATGCAAACATGGGAAATGTCTGTCCTTGACAATGAGGCAAGCAGAATCAGTCCTATCAGCACATATTAAAAGGAAAAAGAATCATGCTGCATTTTGACTCTTGTATTTCTAATGGATACAATAGCTAACTGGAATGGGAGTCATATTCAGCTCTAGCATGTATATAAATCCTCTTTAAGTTTTCCTTCAAAATCCTGCCCCTATTCACTTGTAGCAGGTGAGAAAAAGCAAAAAATATTATATAATGTAAGAAACATAGAATACCTCATATTTTTTGCATTCATTAACATTTTACCTTCTCTATCACTTGAATATTCTGATTACCTGATGTGACTTTGGAAATGTAGTTGACTTCAGATTAATTTCTTTCTGTTTGTATGTTTTACAAGTATCACAATCAAGTTTGCAAAGAAAATATGTACACATCTGGAAAGTGTGAAGAAATGTATTTTGTCAGGTTGCTGTAGACATTTCAACTATTGATCTACCAGTATTTTAACCTTCTATTAATAGGAGAGATCAGATTAATTTACTTTTTTTCATGGATTCTTGTGTATTCTTTATAACTAAAAATGTTGTTATTTTTCTTGGGAATCCCCAAGAAATAAGTCAAAGGGAATAGAAATTACAAAAATATGCTGATCACTCAGTGTCACAGTACTATTTCATAGTTCTGGAAAGCAAAAGATTTTTGCAGACAAGTACTATCAAAAAATTATTAAGTTGAATATGAGTGGATTCTTAAAAATGGCTATATGGGGCAGCAGCAGGTCTGTGCTGCCATTTGGTTGTCTGTTTCCATATTTTTCATGATAGAAAAACAGAAAATGCTTGTTTAACATCATTTCACTTTGAGTTTTATATTGTATACCTAAGTGCCTGATGTATTAATTTCTTTAATTTCTACATGTTACTTTATACATACTTTACTGAAAATAAAAATATAGTTAAACCGATGTTTTTAATAGGCACACAGTGCCTTAACAAATGAAAACACAAAGGTTAGTGTGGTTTTTAAAGAAAAATCATTTGTTTTCCACATTTTTCTTCACTGGTTCTTATGAAAGCATTTCATTCTTTAAAAAAGAATTCCAGTTTTTACACCAATCTGCCATTTGTGTGCTGGTGACTTGCTAAAATAATTGCTGGGCCTTATCATACATGATGCTTGCGTAATCTCCGTTTTGTCTATACATTGAAAGACTTTGCGTGTTTCTCCACTTTCTGTTTCAAAGGAGCCCTCTGCTGGACAGCCTGCTTTGGTCGCTAGTACTTGTGTGTATGTGCACCGCAAATAAACCTACAAAGATATGTGATTGATCTATTGCTCAGAAAAGTCTTTGTCATTAAAGAAAGCATAAGCCCCTTAGAATGCAAAATTGCAAAGGATGTTTTGCTTTCTTGAATTTACAATGTAATTAATTTAAAATAAAATGTGTTTTGAAGGTCTGAAGAATGTCAGCATATTGTGAAACATATTTTTGCTAAATTATTGTTATAGATAGTTTAAGAAATTATTTTTTCCAAGGGTAAGTAATCGATTTAGAAAATAACATGTAAGAGTTGTGCAGTTATACGGTGTTATACACACTAATATGTATAAACAGCTCTTTATATACAGTTATGCAATTATAAGTTATATTGTGACTATTCTGTGCAGTTCTTTTCTATACTACATTTACTGTTTAAAAATGGTTCAAATCCTTGTTATTTCCTTTATGAGAATCAGATTAGCTTGAATATGTTCTTTAATGTCATGTAGTGATATTATAAGTAGGTCTGTAAATTTCATTATAAGGAAAGTGCTACTATTGCAGAGAAAGAAATAAATGCATTTAATAATACAGTTTAAAAAGACTGAAATTTCCTAAGCAATTAATTAGTAGATTCACCTAAATATCCCTTACTAGTTTGGAAAGTAGATTTCTAGTTTTCTCCCTGTTTGGTCCATAAAATGGTAAGTCCTTTGGCAAGACTTGCTGGTATACCTAAATATGCACATTTCCAGGAACGCTGTAGTGTATGATTTAAAATGGCAAAGGTTGGGCTGCTGTCTCTGTAACAGGTTGGTGGACTAGCACTGAAAAGTACATGGGCTGTTTCTAACATCAGTTAGGTAATGAGCATGTCAAAGGAGAAGAAGTCTTGAGTGGTGCTGCAATAGTCTTGTAAGTATGAACTGAACACCTAAACACATTGGGTGTAGGCTCCAGATTCTCACTAGGAATGTAAAGTTACTGCAAGATTTCTCTCGCTTTTTTTCTCCCCAGAAAATGTCAGTGAGGCTCATCTTGCGGCCAGAGATAGCTTATCAGTAATAATTAAGGGCCAAAAATGACAAGGTTAGGCCAAGCTCAGCATGTAGAATGGCACTTTTTCAGAGAAGTTGGAAGCTAGTTTGTAAAATTTTCTATTGCACGCTAAACATGGTAATCTAAGCTCTTTTACAGCTGAGGATACTGCCACCTGGATCAACCACTTTGAGTAATGAGAAAATACTAGCCATGTTGCTAGATTTAATGATCTGCTTGTCTGCTACAAAGCTGACTGAGATTGCCAACTAAATTCTCTTAAATCATTGCAGCCAACTTGCAAAAGGTAATGGCAGCCCCTTAATTTAGAAACAAGATTTTAAAATTAAGTGTTTTACAGCAGTAACATTACCTGGAATATTTCATATTTCTGGTTTTGATTGAGGTTTGGGGTTTTTTTTTTTTTTTTTTTTTTTTTTTCTTTTTGCAGTTGGTGCTTTTGTGTATTTCAAACATTCGTATCTAAAACTAAGGAAGATTCTTCTTTGCCAAGTTGGCTGGTTAGCTGCCAAATGAATCAAATAATGTACAAATGCACCATTCTTCTTTCATGACTTTTTAGTAGAAAATGTCTTCACTGCGACTGTTTTTGCTTTTAGTTGGCAATTATAAACATGCACACACACACTACCACCACTGCTACTATCTTTTACCAACAATATTAAAAGCATTACAGTATTTTTTTTTTCAGCTTAGAAATGAGAGTGGATTTCATTAGGAGTTTTCCAGTGTGGCTCTTAGAGTGGTCAGAGTTGATGTTGAGTGACATTACAAGCAGTTACTTCACAAGGCTTAGGGGTCTGATCCAAACCCATTGAAATTAATGAAAATACTCCCATTGACCTGAACTGGCTTTGGATAAAAGAGTGTGATTGTACTGCTGCTTCTTGTGACTTTTAGTCCGGTAAACCAGGGACAGAATCCAGAAGTAATATCCATGTTTCCTACTTTCTAATGCAGAGCACAGGAACTCATGCTGACTTCCTCTTTTCTTTTTCTTTCTTCTCTTTTTTCCCCTGTGTCATCAGAATGACACTCTCTCTTCCAGTACATATTTCATGAATTCTGGAAGTGTGAAATGCATACAATAATTTAATTATTATATTTAGATTTGGGCAACCATGAGCTTCAAATCCTCTGTTTTCTTACAACGAGAAAATTTAATATTAAACAAATAAAAAAGAAATTCTCCACCCATCATAAACTGAATGCAGAGTCACAGCAGCAAACAAAGCATGCCATAGCATACTGCAGAACAGTACTTCACTGTAAGATTATATGCCTGTATAACTACAGAATTTTAAATGTGCAATGTGGTAAACCATAAAAGATATTTTCTTTTTTCTTTAACTTTGGGAAATTATGACATAAATTTTCTCATTGTGTTATTAACAAGTACTCTAATCGTGATCAGTTTCCAATAATGTGAACTGCATGTATAACATTTTTTATTCAGACCCTGTCATCTTTGCTACACAAAGAGCTACCAAGGACCAAAATTTGAGACAAGGCAGATGAGTGATCCTACTGGATAAGACAAAAGAGTCAGGTACCCTAGTGTTCCATCTTTGGCTGTGGCCATTATGAAATACATGGGGAAAAATACCAATGTTTTCCTCCTGCCTTCATCTGCACTTTAAAGATTTTCTGAGCCAAATGGAGTCCCACATCTTTGCAGGTTTTTAAATATCTCATTGTCGAGTTTAATTACTTTCCACTTTGTGTAGGAATTTGACCTCTCCATCTTGCATGTCAACAAGTGGTTGAAACCGTGTACTGTGTTAAGAAAAATATGCTTCCTTTTGTTGAAACCTGTTTCCATTTGACTTCACTGGATGCCTCCAAGAGTTGTTGGGGCTGCGGAGTGTTCCTGTTCACCCTTTGTTTCTCCAGACTTCTTGTGACTTTGTACACTCCTACCTTTTTCTCACTTCATCATTTTTTTCAAAGTTCAAGAGATCTGGTATATTTAGTTGTATAGCACACAGAAGGTCCTCTGTTGTTTTGAATATTGTAATAGAATTTTTTATAACATACATGTTTAAGACTGGTTGATTATTGGATTGATGCATGCAGTAAAACATTTTAAAGGAAAAGCAAATATTAGATTGCAGAAAGAAGCATGCTGTAGTCTAGTAAGGCCTAGGAGAAAGAACTCCCATTCATTTAGACATAATTGCACTTCTATGCCTCGCTGATCACTTTTTTCCCCAAGTCCTGCTTCAAGCATTAGCATGCCACAGATTGTTTTGTGGAAATTACAGTCCGTGTGATTCTACCCAAATATCCTTCATTAGGTAAACACCAATGCCAGTCTATATCTCTACAAAAGAAGAAATCTGTTCTGAATATGGCAAATGCTAAGAGAGTACAAAGTTCAGCAACCAATAAAATAAATATTGATGCTCTGACTGTTGTGCTCTGCCTGGCTGAGCGTCTGCTCTCACAGGAAGAGCAAGAGTGATCCATGTTTTCCTGGAAATTCTTGCTTATTTATTGGTGGGGGAGAGGTTCCGACTGAAAGATGATGAGTGAGAGAACTAAACTGGATAGTGACCTCACATTACATGAGTCAGAGTGAGTGTATTCAAAGAGCTCAGAAGCCATCTCTGACTCAGGAAGTACAAGGGCCACAGATTGTTGGGGGAGAATTTGAAGAATGTGTAACTATACCATCTTCCTACTTTCTGCTTTTCCCCATTTTCCCAGGGTCTATACATACATCATCAAATTTCATGTGATTATCATTATCACATTGTATGCTTTGTTCCCTTCTTGCAACTTGAATCTTTGAAATCTGCTTTAAAAGAGAACAGATAATCTACTTGAAAGTCCTTCTGATTTTAGGCAACTGTCCCTTCTTTTATTGTGCTCTCATGAGCTTCTGAGCCTAAGTCAGATGTTTGCATGTATAAATGCTTTCTTAAGGAAAAAGAAATGTAGAAAATCTATGCCTGAGATTTTATGTACACAAAAAGATGTTAATTGTGAGGTAGCAATACGTCAGCTTCACTGCCACAGACAGAGCATACAAAGAAGTTTATGAAACAATTAAATTACACATGTGAAATTTAATAGAGAAGAAAGCTCAAACATGTTTTAATTTTGATCTGGATCCCAAAAGCAGAGCCCCCAACACCACCTCCATGAAAGGTCCTCTCCTGATCCTGTTTACGGGGGAAGACTTCTCGAACTTTCTGGCTTCCATGACAAAAGAGAAGGTAAAGAAGAAAAAAAAAAATATAAGGAAACCAGTCCCAAAGTACATCCGCACTTGGGGCAGCCTGTTTTTTCTTTATGTGAAACTAATTCTGCTTAGATCCTGTGTCCCTGTCATTTCAATAAAATGCTTAGCATTCACAAGAATGTGAAGCTTGCAATGTCATCTGTCCCTTCTTTATCAAGTTCTAACAACCCAGATGCTGGATTTCTGAGCACCGCTGAGACAGCCAAGACGTCTAGTTTTATACAAAGTTTTATACAAAACTATTATGTCCAGTTTTATACAAAGATTTTCTCGACCCCTTTCTATATTAAAACATTTATTAGATGGAACAGCCTGTTCTACTTCACTGTTTGGTAAAAAGGGAAATAAGCCAAATTCCTCTTCCCATGTCAATAGCATTTTTCTTTTTTCTAGTAAAAATATAGTGGGTTATACACCATCAGACCTGTATGGAGTCACCTGTTGGGTAATGGGTAGTGAAAATATTGTTGTCTATATTGAAAAGAAGTATTGGAATTTTCCAGGTGCACAGGAAACTTTTAGAAATGTTTCCCATCTCTACATGTTCTCATAACTGTACTCTCTACTATTTCTTATTTAATTGCTGTAGGGTGCAGTATATTTGACCCCGTGATTATGACTGAGATACGTTAATGAAAAACATTAAAAATTGTTTTGTTCAGAGCAGCCTAGCATGCTGATGAAAAGAAACTACATTCCAGACAAAATTTCAGTATTACATGTACTTCAAGGCCACTTGCTTCTTTGATATCACAAAAGCAAAGGTATTTTATAAGTGCAGGCTTAGTATTTATTACTTCTGTGGGGTATTTGCAGGAGTTACTGCTCCAAAGACAGAATTTATTCTAAAAATCTTCTTGTCTTATCTTAATAATGGTGTTGTCCTTTTACTCCCTCTATTTGGCTTAAGGTACAGCGAAGATCTATATTAGCTAAATGTCTTCTTATTCAATTAAAACTGTTCAATACTTATGCCGCACAGTGCAGTCAGTAGCATATCTTAGAAAAGCCATCCTTGGATGGTAAAAATGTGTAATATTGAGCTGTACAGTTTAATATATTCTTCTGAAGGAGTATCTGTGCTTTTTTGGACAAAACCACTAGCTTTTATTTTAACCACTGAGGCAAACTGAGTTCATTAGCGAGCATAATAGGATTAGACATGAAAAAATGGACCCAAAGTTTCTAATCTCATTTGAAAGGAGCCTCTCCAAAAGCAGACAAATGCTTTTTTTTTTTTTTTTTTGCTGCCTTTTTGAAGCACTATTTCGCTGAAGCTGACTCAGATTGATAGAATAAGTAAAAAGACAAGTCACATTCAGTGATATTGTATCTGACTAAGGCAGTAAGAAGGACTTCCCTTCAACAAAAAGAAATATATTCCACTTCCTATTAAGTTTTCTCAATGCTTCTTATTATGTTCAGGTTGGCACTGATATAAAAATATGTGTCCAACATTGACTCTCTCCTTTGGTTGAGGACACTAACCAAATTAAATGATCTTCAGCAACGATGGTTGCTTATTATCTTTCAAACACATAAGTAGAGTAAGTTCCTTTTGAATGAAGTGGAATGGAGCCACAGCACTGCTAACCTTGCCCAGGTGTCTGCCTGTGTGCAAATCTCCTGCTGCTTTCCCAGCTGAAGTGTGCTTGATCTTTTCTCCATCTCTGCAGTTAGGGGTCTATTGTTACATTCTCATCTGAGAGCTTGCAAATGACATTTGGGTGTGATCGACTCTTAATGAAAGATTACAACTCTGGATAAAGGTGAACCATACATTGGAAAGGGGCTCTTAAGAATTTTAAAGGTTTAACATAAAGAAGATAATTACACAGTTTGATTTAGAATTGTTTCTGTACTTGTCATTCATACTTTTAGGAGACAAGCTTGTACTGTGCCTGCACATGCCAGGAGTACATTTGTATAAGAAATGTAATTGTAGCTCACAGAAAATTCTTCCAAGATTTTACTTTTACAGAAGTGTGGTGCATAGGAAGAAAACCTTTGCTACCTAAAGATTTTCTATATCCATTTTGCTTAAGACATCAAACAATTTCCTTAGATTTTCACATATTGAATGTGCACTGATAGTGATTTGAGATTTAAAGTCCTTTTATTTTGTACTTGATTAATAAATTGTTTTCTTCAAAGGACTGCAGAGTTCAGAAGTTCAACAGCAAAAGCAATATAGAGCCATTTGAACACTGCCAATAGTGAAGCATAGATAACTGGCTACAACATCAGGTTATTTTTCTTCGTTCACAGATGGGATTAAAATACTGCTCTGCATTTGAGAGTTGCTACTGAGAAATTACCTTACAAGAAAATCTAAGGATTCTAAAATTATTCTGCATTCGTCTGTTAGTGAGGTGATTTGTAATGGTTTTTAAATAGTAAGAGAGTAGCTGCAGCCTTGTCTAACACTGACCTTACCACTTCACATGACTGATTTCATAAGGATCTACATGTAGGTGTTTAGATGTTTCACTGCTTCTGTCTGACATAAACTAATGATGTAGACTGGCTAAACCTGGTGAGATGATTAAACAGTGATGTTAATTAGTTGCTTCCATGAGACTTGAATCCTCTTTTTAGCAGTATTTGTTATGGACATACCCAAGTTAAAGGGATAGAAGTGGATGTTTTCTTTACAGCATCTGATAATAGCATTAACAGTTCAGAAAAAGCATTTAATTTATTTGGTAAAGCTCATAAGGTCCATCTTCATGCCCTGTGGTTGTGCAAAGACAATATCTTTGTGTGAAGGGAAATGGCAATTTTCTGCAGGCAGTAATCATCTGTACTATTACTTAGATGTCATGTATTGATGATCCTATTTCAATCAAACATCTCATTCAGAGAGCTTTTGATGGGAGGAATTTTTGGAAGGGTTTAGGAAGGTTAAATCTGCGAGACATGGCTTCCATCTGGAATGCATTAGCTACAAAGATTTATTAGCCAGAGTGCCTCTGCATAATGTTCCATGGAAAGCAAAGCCCTGCATCTAATTTCCAGCATGATGTCTATATGAGAAGTGATCTTTGAAATATCATAGGTGACAATCAAGTTTGTTATAAAAATAGTAAATGCACAGGATTTTCATGGCAGCTATTTTAAATCCCTCATGAGGGCTGCTAAGCAGGTAGTTGATTTGTTGACAAATTATAAAACTGTAGAAATAGAAACATGCATGACATTTTTAAACAGGATAGACTCTTTAAGCAGTAAGAGTCACATCAGGAAAATTATCAACATTTAGTGGTTGCTTAACTCTGTGAAGGATGGCATTAGGAAATAATAGAGGCAATATTTAACTTTCTATTTCACTGTTTTCTGATTAAATGTTTCAAGAAGTGCTGCTTCTGATCAGCAAGCAGGAGGGAAAGAGCTTTACCAATGCTAATACATTAACAAAGCAGATTTCCTGCAACCCTAAATCATCGTGTATCTGATGGCAATTAAAAATTACTAGCATAAGGACAATACTGATCTTAGTTTCACAATGAGACAAAGGGGGGAAAAAAGTTGGGTTTTTTTAAATTCTGCAACTACAGAAAATAATTCAGTGTGGCTGCTGGAGAACATTTCTACACAGAATTGAAAGGGTAATGTGATTTGATTTCAATCAGTGATGAGAGAAAGGTGCCTAAGACGCTTTGAAAACCTGAACCATTTAAGGAGGACAGTGAATTACTAAAAAGTAACTGGTGCCTTGAAGGAGAATACTGTTTCTGAAAGACTGGGAGACAGCAACTTCTTTTCTGTAAACTCAATTTCAATATATGAAGTGTGAAGTTGCCATTACTCCCCAAAATTACCAATAAAAAACTCAAATAAATAATTCATGCACAATGGTATACTCCATTCTTGTCTTCTCCTTGGCCTCCGAGTCATGGGTGGTTCTGTGCTTGTGGAATGGGTGCTTGTAAAAGAATATTATACTTAAAAGGGGTATAGATGCAGAATTAGAACTGTGAATAGGAGTCTGGATACCTGAGTTGCATTCTCAACACTTCTTCAGAGAGAAAGCTCCTGGGTGAATCTTTAAAATTTATATGTTGTGCTCATTCCATTTGTGAAGTGGAGTGGATGGTGTTAACTGCCTTTGCATAGGAGTCCTTCTTCAATTATGCAATGATTATTAAACACTTAACAAAAGTTATAGGTAGATTTCTTTCTAATCCATTGCTGAAACATATAAAACATACCCTTACAGACTGTCTTGTTGATGAGCTAGAATAACAAAATTAATAGGCTTTTAGGAAGCTTTCTGGTTTTTCTCTTATGGTTGTGTTTGTGTGTGTGTATTTCTGTACGCACATATATATCAAAATATCAGAAAATATGCTGGGGTTAATTTTTTTTGTAGTGTGTATTAACTGAAAAGTACAGATCATGTAGTACAGATATTTTTAGAAAGTTTGCCATCTTAAGTCTTCAGAAGTCTTGAAACAGTATGTAATACCTGGAACATGCTAGTAAAGAAAAACAGCAGAAATCTGCTAGTTGCATCCAATAACACGACTTTTTGACTCATTAATATGTGATAAAAACACAGAGATGGCAAAATGTGAAGGACAGTAATAGCTATTGAACTTTGCCATCTGAGTGTTTTCAGGCTAGATCAAGATTTAAGTTTTTTAATTGCTAATTCCTTTGGTAAAGGGTTGGAGGTTAAAAAGAATCAGTATTAGATCAATATTCTCAGGGATTTTGGTGAGTTCAGAAGAGGGTGTTCAAGTTCTTTCTTCCTGTTTGGAATGAGAAAAGTGGACTCTACGAAAACCTTTTACTGCATCAAGAATATTGTTAGAGTCATTCACAGGAAAGCAGTACCCTTTCTCTGCCTCTTTTCTTTGCTCTGATTTCCATTCAGGTGGGATGTGAGGTCCAGGGAACTGTTTGCTGCTTAGAAATCCTTCCTCTTCTTATTTGAAGTCCTTCTCTGCAACAGGATTAGAGAGTTATCAAGCTTTTGTTTGAGCCTACAAGTAAAATGGTCCCAAGCTACATTTCCATTTCAGTATCTTTGACTGTTGCACTTTGTTATCTAATACTTAGTTATAAGTTTATTTCTAAGTTAGTTTTCAATACTTGTGCTCAGCGTTCCTGAGAGTTCCAACAGCAAAGCAGCATAAACAGGGGGTATAGTGGTCATCACACAGGCACAGGGTCTGTAAGTGGATAGACCCATTCATGACAGAGGTGCATGTCTAGACAAGAGATAAGGCTGCATTATGTTACCAGAAAAGTGTTTCACCATAATGCATTTTTCATACCTACCATGGGTGTGTAAGTCCCAAGGCAATCCTGAAAAGAACTGGTCAGTTTGGTGATGAGTTACCCCTTAAGAGGAATAAACCTCCCCACCTGTTTCAGAAAGATACCATGTTGTCCTGGTAGGATAAGGGGAGAAGACTGGGAAGAAATGGGTGGAGTTCTCTGAGTTTAAATGCAGAATTTTTATTTGCACAATGTAAGTTTCTGTTGTAGCCAGTAAAATGCTTAAGGCTGTGGTGGGTTGGGCCTGGCTGGTCAGCAAGTGCCCATCTAGCTATTCTGACACTCCCTTTCTTAACTGGACAGGAAAGCCTTGAGGGCTAGGAGAGATCACTCACTAATTACCATCACAGGCAAAACAGCCTCATCTTGGAGAAATTAATTGAATTTATTTCCAATCAAAGAAGAGTCCCACAGTGAGAAACAAACCCAAATGTTAAAAAGACCTTCTTCCCAGCCCTCCCTTTTTCCTGGGCTCAGCTTGACTCCTAAATTCTCTTCTTCCTCCCCATCAGTAGCACAGGAGGAGGGGGCATGGGAGCAGCAGTCATTTCATAATATTGTTCCTCCACAAGAGGATGACTCCTTACTCTTACCCTGCTCCAACACTGGGTCCCTCCTGTGATTTTCAGTGTGGGTGTCTCCCCACAGGAGAAAAGACAGTAAGGAGCTGACTCACCATAATTTATCAGCATGTTTCAGATATTGAGCTTTTAGGTAGTAGCAAAATGTGGCTACTTCTTTTCCCTTCAGAATCCCCAAGAGAAAGCAGTACTGTGTCTTGAAATTAATGACCTTCTCTTACGATCAAAGGTCAAACTTAGACGCAGATCTTAAGCACAGAGGGAGTGCATAGCAGAAATCTACACTAAGTTAGGCAACATCAGCCTTGTTATAAATGGAAGCTGCTATAGAAGAGAGTTCACGTACTTTGTCTAAAGTATGTTGCTACAGCAAGTGGTTTTAAAGGTGAAAATAAGTACTGATATTTCTAGACATCCCGTGTGCTGTGGACTAGCTTTCACTGGTACACTATCATCTGCATTTAGATTTTGTATGAATAGTTTACTAAGGATATTCTCATTTGTAATTCACGCTAGTGGGAACGTTGTACACTGCTAGATTGTTGTCTTGCCTTACAAACATAGAGATCTAATTTTTTGAAACGTCTGGTTTGTGTATCATGAAATCCATCAAGGGCAAACATTATCGTTAATTCCTCAAATTCCAGAATCTACAGTTCACTTTGTGGTGCCATGTGGTTGGAGCTAAGAGCCTTTAGTGCCTGTTTACTCATTCAAAGTATTGAATAGCATATATATGGACGAACAGAAAATGTCCTTTGTAAATCAGAATAGTGATTGTGTTAATATAAGCAAACCTAAAGCATGTGTTGAATACTTATCAGGCATTAGAATCAATAAGTAGTCTTTAGATTTAAAATTAATGATTTTCTGTGTTCTCCAAAAGTCAAAATCTCTCAAAGTTGTCTTTGTTCCTTCTGATTTTTCCCAAGAGGATAAGCAGGGCATGATAAATCATCATAGCCACAAAATAAACAAAGTGCCTGACAAAAAAAAAGTCTTGAATTAGACTTAAAAGTAAATCTTTGCCTTAAATATTTTCAATATTTTGAAACTATAGTTGTGGAGATGTAAGATTAAAAGAAGATCTAGCATAGCTTTAACCGAACACTGTTGTGTAGATGGTAGAAGAGCTTTAATATTGTCTTGACATGACAATGTGGTCATTATTGGATTAAGTCATCTGACCATGTCCCTGCTATGTACCTTATGGGTCTTTTATGGGTTTACTTGATAATGTCAAGTGGTGTAGAAAATTTAAATATATAGAAAACACCAGCAGAATAGGTGACTAGAAGCAAAGAGCTTTTTTCACAATCTTTTATGAAAAATAGGAGAATACATTTTATTTATGAAATGCTTAAAATTTTGAATTAATAAATAGATAAATGAACACATAAATATATATTTGTACATAAAAAAACATAAGTGCGAAATGTAGTTTATAAAATTAAATATTGTAAAAAGCATTATTGTGAAGGAAAAACTGACTAAATTAATTTGAATTCATGTATAAAACAGTTTAAATGCAAAGAGAAAAATAAATTTTGAAATGTGGAAGTTGAGGTATAAACTCACAAAAGACTAGCAACAGCAACATTCTCTTCCACAAGCATCCTTTGTTCAGGTAGCAATGTTAGTGAAAGTGAGGCCATCTCTGGATAATGCTGCAAACCTAACACAGAAGAAAAAGTTAATACTGATAAAAGGTGTGTATAATTCTACAACGTGCAGTGCAATGTTAAGTTTTTCATGTAGTGATTCATCATTTCAGTAGAATTTCTATTTTCCTCTCTTGCTGTCAGATTTGTAACAGATTTGGACATTTCTGTCCCATGACTTTCTTTTTGAGCATGTCAGACTCTTAGAGGAGTTATCCTATATTTGTGTAAAAGCTGTCACTCACAAGAAATATGCAATACACTAAAATATAATTTGCAAATGAAACAAAATATAATCTTTCATAAAATTCACCCAGGAAAGCCTCTGTGGGACAAAACAAATGTCTGCCAGAAGTATGAATTTTTGGAAGCTGACTTTACTATCTAAAAATAATCAAATAGTGAATAGCTGCTTGATGTATACACTCTTATTTTAGGAATTTATTGTCTTATTTCATTAAGAAAAGAGAAATATGAAATCTGAAATGTATTGCCAAAAATCTTTAGATTCAGAGGAAAAAATCCACCTGTGTGAACTATGAGGTGAACTGTGGGGTTAGAAGATGAGGCAATGAATTTACCAATCTGAAATAAACATGTCCAGCCCTGAAGTGGCAAACTATTACATTACACAAAGAATGTTTGGATGAAGAGAACATTTCTCCCAAAAGTTAAATCCCTTTGAATAATCTGACAGAACATGGCGGTTTTTTTGAGGCAGTAGTAGCCCTTTTAAGCCACAGAGCAGAAGGTGTTATGCTAAATAAAGCCCTTGGAATGTTTGGATGAACTTCTTGCCTTCTTTTAAAGAAAATTTGACATGTTGACACTCCTTCTAAAATTTTGATCTATGATAATCCACGTAAATCCCACCTAGTCAGTTAGTCGGTGTGTGATTTTCTCTCAAGCATAGTACCTGACCACCCTTTCTTTTCAAATGCTGGTGACCTCTGAGCAGGTCAGTTTGCACCTTGCTAGTCTCATCTTGGCATACCTCCAAAAGGCAAATAGGTCAGACTTCTGTTAGTGAGCCAAAAAAGAAAGTTCAGTCTGAATGCTTAACAAGGGAACAGAGCATTCTGCAGTAAATGTTATTCTGACACATGGAAGAAAGTGCCAGAACTTAGTTTGGGAACTTCCCAGAGCACAGAGAATTAACTGCATTCAATCTGTTACATTCAGCAGTAACTAATGTGGTGTCTTAACCAACACCCATGAGCTCTGAGAAAGTTGCTCAACTCATGACAGAGGTTTGCAAAGTTCTGTTCTTCCGTGGTAATGTACAGATAATTCTGATGGGCGTTAATGAGAGCGCCTGGAGCATGCTATGGAGCTCCTAAGATTAATGTCATAAATACACATAAGCATCACTGCAAGGCCTGGTAGTGATTCGGTTTCTACTTCTTGCTTTATCTATATCTCAGCTTTGAGTTTTGTGTGGAAACCTTTATTACTCTTTTGGATTAGTAAATTCCAAATTCTGACCAAGTTCATTAAGCACTCTTCTTTTGACTTTACACCTGAAGAGCACCCAGTGATGCTTATGTACTGCAGGATTGAGCCAACAGAGACAAAACATTTTTATTTATAATAGTGATAACTTGAAGATATATCAAAATTACATAGATTACATAGATTACAGCAATAGCACTCCCTGTAAGAATTAAAAGGCACATTATAAAAGTATTTCTTAATGGTACAAATAGCCTTTTAAATCCAGCCAAGCCAAAATGTTATTTGATCATTCAAAAGAGATTTTTGAGGAGAGCCATTAATCAGCATCAGATTGAAAAACAGTTCTATGCTTTCTTCACAGATAGGATGTAAAATGTTACACTGTTCATATTCATACATTTCTTAGTGTCTGTTATGTGTCTTGAAAATTAGGGGATACTGCATGAAGAAATATTCACAAGATTAAGTCTGGAATTTCCTAAATTAGTGTTTGAGATGAAAGATTTTTCTTGTCAGCAATTTTTTGAGGGAAAAACCCCAATATCTACAGATAGAAATAATTTACTGATAAGCTTCTATCAAGGGAAAAAAAAGGAAATACAAAAGGAAATAATTCAAGTAGCAATGAAACTAATGAAGCCTAATATATTTATGGTCTACTCTGATGTGAGTCTGTACACTCTAGTGTCCAAAAACATCGTTGAGCTTTTCCTTCAGAGTTTAAGTAATTTTTCTGTACATGGCCACGTAGTTTATGAAGCTCGTTGGCACTCAGTATCTCTGAGGTTTCCTGAGGTATCAACCTTTTTTTAAAATTTGATGCAAATAGGTGATTAAGTTCAATGTTTTGGTGAGGCAGCTATACAAATAGAAAAATACCATAGTGATTGTTTTCTTAGGGAAAAAAAAAAAAGTTGTACTCCCCTAAACAGGATGACTTCAAAGTGATTTTTGTTAGTATGTTGTCGTGTTCTTTTTATATTCTCTGTGAGTTGCATGGTCATTGAAACTTTTTTTTACTCTTTCTAACTTGTGTAGTTAACTTTTAGTGGTAAAGGGTCAGGCTGTACTGAGAAAAGACTCCACAAAGTGATCAAGCTTTTTGATACTTCACTAATTTTAAGGAAGCCAAAACTGAAAAGTACATATATGATGATTTGATGAGTTGGAAAGATTCGTGGTGATGTGTGTCTGTATGAAAAGAGTATTGATGTATAAAATGAAATACCAATCAATTCTATAAAAGCATATACTTATAAAGGATCTAGACCAGAAAAAGAGGAAAGAAGAGTGGAGCTGTTTGACTAAGAATGACCATGAAACAAAAAGTTTGCATGTTACAAAAAATTATTTTTGACACATTAAAACACATCCAGTCTATGTTCATTGTGATTCACTTGATTGTGAGTCACTTAACAGCAAAATATATATAATTTATACTCCTATCCCTTATGCTTTTAAACTGTAATATCCTTTCCTCAATGAGTGTCAGTTTCTCTGATCTAGAGTTGATTTCATAAATTAACTAGGCCAAGTAAATAGAGAGTTATGGTTAGAAGAAAAAGAGGAAGCAAATAAATATTGATCTACCACTCTGTAGTTCTTTCCAAAATCCTGGTTTTCAGTATAATTCAGATTGCATAAAATGTCTTTTGTCAACTCATCCTCAGTGTCTGTAGATCATTTAATGAATGTGTTATTTTATGGCACAAACTAAGGTATTTTTATGTGATGTCATCTGTATAAACATTGCCACACAAGCGCTGCAGCCCAAACTCCATGTATGCTGTGATATTGCCCAGCTTTCTCTTTTCTCCTTTCCATTAATTCCTTCACACTTGCACAAAGTCATTGACTCTGGTTTCACCTGTTTGGTAATGGGAACTGTTCTACTGCTTGGCATTGGTTCATGTGAGTCATGAAACCCATTAGGACAGTCTTCTCAGAACTACATTTGTAGGCTATTCATTTGAGAATCCTTATTTGCACTTTTGCTTAGAAATGAGACTGCCCATAATAATTTTTTCTTGTTTTATGTTCTTAGACCAGCACATTGTAAGTTTCCATTGTAAGTTGCATCATATGTTGCATATGTATTTCCATGAGACTTCTTCTTTAAATGAATATTTATTCTCTCAGCCCTTTCTGAGTCCTTTTATTGCTCACAGCACCACAGGCCAATAAACAATATCAATTATAGATGCAAGGTTATTGCTAGAGAGCCTGGATATTGATCTCACATAAGTTGAAAATGGTTGAAGGAATGAACTTATTTGTTGGCAGGTGTCCATATCATGAAGCAATCACCATAAATATCTTCAGCCTGGCCTTTTCTTGACTCATGTTACAAGTATTAGGAGTTGAAGAATCAGAATGAAGCAACGTTGCATGCAAAGTTGAAACACATTAGGAAGACAGCCTGTGAGGAAAAACATGCTATCTCTGTATAAAAATTGAGGACTTTAGCCTGCCAGTTTGATATTTTGCAAAATGAAGATCTTAAATAACAAATTTCTTTAAAGGAAAAAGACATTTCATTATTAGTGTAATCATCTTTCATATATTTTCACAATCAAAACTTCAAGTATTTGTTTATAAAGATGCTGAATGTCAAGCAATATATGGCAATATTTCCATTTCTCATATTTTCTTTAATAAGAGAGGGGGAATGCTTTGGGGTTTCCCATAGAGTATGAAATTTTGTAATTGATTCTTTGGTCTCAAAAAATATTCAGAATTGAATCCAAATGCTACACCTAAAGGTTGATGTTACTTTGAGACTAGTTTTAATGAGGAATTGCAACTGAGCCAACCTCAGTTGCTCAGTTGTAGCTTGGGCAAGTAGAAAAACCCTGATGATTGATCTACATGGGTGAGTTGGCATCAGTTTTCAAGGCGTCTGGGTAGAGGCAGAACATTCAGCAGGAAGAATTAGAAAGGAAAGGGGAGAACAAACGTTTATCACCCATTTAAGTAGCATTTTATGGCAGTGTTATGGTAAACTGAGAGATGAATGCCTACGTTCATGTATTTTGTACTATTCTGAGGCACTAATAACATTAAATCAAACTTAATACTTCACACCAAATGTTCAGTAAAATAGGGAATGATGTGAATATTTGTTGATTCTATACACTATGGGTATGGCATCAAAACTGGTGCCTGAAAAACATAAAATGTTGCAAAATAGAGGTCAGAATTATGCTAATGTCATGATAATATAAAAATATTAAGTCACCAAATGACAGGATTACAACCCAACTATCTTCAGTCCCTAGGAACCTTTCAGCTAAGCTCATAGTAAATAAAACACCAGTCCTACACAGGAGTCTGATTACAAATTTGCACATTTGTATTATGAGAACTGCATGAAGCATTCACCTCTGGAGACTGGGGTTAAAATCTGATTTAGGTTACTGGAGAATATTGCTGTAGTTGTCCCAGCCTGGCAGATACTTCATTATATAATAAAATCTCCTCTCACTCCTTAAACCAGTCAGTGTAGTTAGCATGTTCTCTTTAGAAAAGGCTAGGATTGGAATAGCCAGGGGTTAAAGTGAAGTGACAATCCTGTATGACAAAACATGCTCATTACTCTAATTATCTAGGTATATATCTACTTGCCAGTTTCTGTACAGAAGTCAGTATTCAGTGTGCTAGTAATTTGGATAAAGAGGGATGAACAGGTGGAGTGCAGATGTGCATTCAATGAAAAGGGCATGACAGAAGTGTATTACAAAGTCAAACCATGGAAGAGGATCTTAGTTCACAATATTCAGCAATCTCATATTATCAGACATTGCTATTAATTTTTTCTTTTCATATATCCAGTGCAAGTCCATATTTGGTGTATTTTTTGTGTTTTCTCTGCCAGTATAAATGTTGTAGAGTTTATTACATTATTTGAGTCAGCTGACAAAAGCTTTTTTTCAGTAACTGTTTTACTTCTGGTATTGATCCTATTTTACTATTCAGTTCATTTTCTATAATTCTGTAAAATAGTTGTATTGCAAGAATTTAATGATAATCTATATCTATTCCAATACAATGGAGATAATAAAGTCATTGCTTGTCAATACTATCAATTTTATTTCTCTTATTGTATTCCCTTTCCCCTTATTAGATTTTTAGGCAGGCATTTTAAATTCCTGAAGACATAAGCTACGTAGAGCCAAGCCACTGTAAAGGCCTAACACATCAGTAAATGTCACTAAAGTGTCAACTCTTTGCATCATAACCGCAGTTCATTTCTCAACATTGACAGTGATGCTTTTACTGGATAAGAATTGGAATGGGCATATTTCCAGATCTTAATTACATCAGGCATAGGGATGAGGAACAGTCTTTTTCCTCATGGGGAAGGGAGAGTAGAGCTGAATTTGGCCATCTAGAGCACTATGCATCCCTGTTTATCTGGAGATAATAGGATTAAGTTAAGCTATGGGACTTCCATTGCTAGAACTGCCTTGCTGCCTTCAGCAGGGGTCTAATAAGGATAGATATAATTGGGTAAATAGTGAATAAGAATAAAAAGAGTACACAGTGTAAGGAGTATTCTTGTGAATAAATGATGGCAAATTGGATTCCATCCAATCCCCACAGAGCTGGTTAAGATATAGGAACACATGTGGAATTACAGGATGAAATGAGTTATCTTTCTTGTTTTCTGAATTTTGCCATCTTGTCTGAAATTTTACATTCGAAGTAACTTAAAGTTTAAAGAGAATATGGGCAAAGGGAATTTCAGCATTTGTTTGGTATTAAGCAGAAGCTTTTTAATGCTGCTCATGTAAGGTTATACATGCACAAACTGTAAGTGGATACAAATACATGCTGCACAAATGGGATTTTGGTTTTATGACCCATAGCCACTTACTGAATTTAGTCTATTAACAGTTTAGCATTTACTTTCACTTTTTTTTCACATCTCAAAAAGAAGAACAAACATGGAGAATGTACCCCAATGAAATAATTAATTAGACAATTCTCTAGATATTCCTTAATTTACTTAAATACAGTGCTTCTAATTCTTTTTCGTTTTGATGGTGTTTAAAAATGCAGTTAATAATTACTGATAGAAAAAAATCACAGTACAGAACTATAACTGGAGGTCAAAAGGTGTTTTTGTCATAATTTTTGGTCAATAAAAATACTCTAGGAGTCCTTGCCTGGTGTAGAAGGCATAGTCATTTAATTATCATTTATTTTCATGCTTGTGACTTTAAGTGTATAATTGTGAATATGAAGTAACCTGGAGTGTTGGAGTTCCTTTGCAAACACAGAACAATCATATCCATGAAATTTTCAAAGGCTGCTCTGGAGCTGTGGAGCAAGGTTCAAAATCCTGTTGCAGGCTAAAGAGATGTGATCCCCCTTAGTTTCTCCCTTTTTGTGGAGGAATGACATCAATCCAATGTTAGCATACCTCGGGAGTGGCTTTGTACATCATTAGGATGCTGTGGTAGGTAGAGGTGGAGTTAGTTTTAGGAATAGAATGGCCTGTCTCTGCCTTTACTCTCCTTTTCTTTTTGCTCTTGAAGATGGCCCTGATTTTGAATTGTTGAATTCAACCAACTGTCAGGTTTGTCCATCCATATCCACATTATTACTTCCCTGCCAAAAGGTTTGCACATACTAATACATCTCTTATAAATCTGACCCTGTGTTTAAAAGTTGCAGTGCCCTATCTGGCTATAAAGCAGAGAGCAGCATTAGTATATTTACAAGCAAGGTCACATATCTATTAATAACAGTGTATACAGAATGACAGAAACTTTAAGAAAAGAAATCATGGAAAGGCATCCAATCTAGTCAAGTGGGGAATAGCAACAAAAACACTACTGTGAGCAATATACTGAAGACTTCAGAAGAAATTTAAGCAGTCCACTTAAGAGAGGACTGGGAGATCTATGAGCCTAAGCAGGGGCAATTTAAAAGGATAATTAGAAGAGCTAAAAGAAATACTGAGTGTTGTGGTGTGAAATATATCAGGAAACAATAAAAGATTCTTCAAATATATTTGCAGAAGACAGAAAGTGAAAGAGAAAATTAGTTCACCAGAAATGAGTGTTGGAAACTGGAGAAGAGGTGATACAGGGAAATAGAGTTTTGTTTTTCTTTTGTTTTTACAGGCTCTTCCCAGAGATTTTAGAGTGTGAGTTCTATAGCATACATAGGTACCAAAACAATGAACATGGCTGTGTAAAGGCTGAAGTTCCAACATGGATGAAGAACCAAGTACAAACCCATATTACCACCATTAGGTATTTAGTGGAAATTACCAAATTAAGCGCATACAGCTGTTTTTATCAAGAAGAAATAAAGCCTCACAGGTTGAAGACTACAGAAATAAACAAGCTAGCTTCAAAAATATATTTATATCTCTGTTAATAGATTTTTTGAGAAATAGAAAGCACCTATAAAAACATTACCTTTTTTTTAAAGGAATTGGGTAAACAGTACCTGCCTGCTATGGAATTCAAATCAAATACATATTAGGTAGCTTCATTTCAGGCCTGGGCTTACAGTCCTACACAGGTGATTCTTCTGTGTGTACATGTTGAAATTTGAGGGAGGTGGTTAGCTTTACTGAAATTTTCAAGCTTTTGGAGACTCTGCTGTCACATCTTATAGAAGCTGGCTTGTTCATTACTTATTGTACCTGGATTTGCTGGTAACTCAGTGTTGAAAAGATGTAAGGAAAGACTCAGGGAAGTAAATTAAATAGTCATTTGCATTCACTCAGTTACTCTTATGGCAGAGATATTTTTTGAAAATGTTGTGAGTAGTTTATCTTGAAATGTTTGCAAAATCCTCATATGGGCAGAAAGGAGAATATAACAAATTGGTAAAGATTATCTCTAGAAAGCCTTCATTCTTAGGGATTAAATTCTGATTCATTCAGAATCAGTAGGAGTTGTGCTGCTGACTAGACCTAAATCCCAATCAAATTGATACTTGTTCTCATTTTTGGTTTTTTTAGTTTATATCAGTAAAATAATTTCTTTTTTTACCTTCTTTAATAAGTGATGAACATCTAGTATTTTGGAACACCTAGTATTTTAGATGAACATCTTGTGTTTTAGACTTGAAAAACATTACATGTGAAGCATTAGGAAATCTCTTATATTTTTTTTATTCTAAGTAGGGAAACAATAATTTCAGGATAGTAATCTAAGAACCTCACTTGATTAATAATAGTATAGCAATTGTCAGAGCAAGAAATATCACAAATACAGTTGAAATCATTGTGTTTGTTATTAGAATTCTTGACAACTGATTTGCACCTGCATCCATCTTATCTGAAATTGTCCCAGACTCTTAACAGATCTCTCCCTAAACAACTGAACAAATCATGGTGACAAAAACATCCTGTATCTTCATTATGAGTCCCTATATAATAGACTCTCATTCAGTCTTCAACCATCTTTGTATTCTCTTTGGATTATCTTCAGGCTAAAAATTAGCGAAAAGACATTTCATTGGGATCTTGAGATATAAACCTTGTGAAGGACGTCTGCATCATCAGGGAAATTGTTGTATTTCATTGAGCTGTAATTGTAATATAATTTATCTGTTTTAAAGTGATTTAAATTTATATTAGTATCAGAAACTGAATTCAAAAATCGCTCACCAGTTCCATTCATAATGCTTCTTTGGAATTTGTCAGTAATTTTTCCTTCTCTTAAATTTCTGTTAAAGAGTAGTTTAAAATATCAATTCTAAGAGAATTTCATCCCACTTCAGAATTTTCACCTCTCTTCCAATGCAAATTTCAAATATATATATATATGTATTGAAAATTAAAACTCAATTTTTATTTTGTTATCTAATTCTCTGATTTCTTGGAAAGTTTTTTTCACAATTCCTTCAGATCACAGGGAAGCCCTTGTCTCCATGAATATTTTCCAAAGAATGTAATATTGAGTAATAGCATTGGAAACTAAGCAAGACCTGAATATTTCCCTCACCTTAGTAATACTCAGAAAAAGATGGAACTCATATTCAGAAGGGTGTGCTTAGATTATGCTCAGTTTATATCTGTCAGTATTATACACTGTCAGTTGGATCACTGAGAGTCATGGCCATGAATGTCGTGACAGTTGTAGCGTGAGTATGGACTACCAAATGCCCTTGCTGTAAACATTGCCCAAAAAACAGTTGACATCAATATCTTATATAATATCTTACTGCTCTTAGTGCTGTGTCAAGGGGAGGCTGTGGATGAGGAGGCCACTTTACTTTCCAGTAAAGCCTTACCCACATTTATTTCTGAAACCAAATTTTATCTATGTTTCAATTTCACAGTTTTGGCCATTGTTTCCACTTTGTCCCAGAATCTCAGTAAGCCAACAGATAAATGCAGCAGGGAGTTAATAAACAGTCCTATCATCCAAGCTATCAACATTATTGTGATGAACTGGGAAATGTGTTTGCAGTTTTACCTTAGATCACTAGTGGTACTCGGTGCTTATTACCTACAGGCTTGAATGTATACACGCAAAGAGAATAACTGTCTGAAAGGTTTAATGATACTTGTGATGCAGTCAACCATTATTTCCCTCTGACAGATTCTACTACCTGAAAGACTCAGGTTAATATAATGATTGAGTGCTTCCACTTTATGCCATATGCAGTAGTGGTATTGCTCTGTATATCACATGTAATATTATCTAGCACTTGTAAAGTGTTTTGCATGTGCACTCTGCTTTATGACCATTAACTAATTAATCCTCACAATGGCTCAGTGAGGTAAACAACAAGATGCTATCACCCATTATTATCCCATGGTTATGCTGTCATGCTTCATTTATGAATTTATCTATATACTTTGTAATGCCACATCTAAAGGTTCAGTAAAAGCAATTGAAAATAATGAAAGAGAAGAGAAAATCTGGCTTTTGGGAGCACATATGACATATTTTTGTACTGGCAATGAGCTAATATAATTAGAGAGTACAGCTAACTCCAAAAGAAAGAATATGAAATGTACTTCACCCATTCTACTTAACAGATGACATTGTTGTGAAGACAGAGACAAGTTGCTGCTTGCAGAAAAAAAAAGGAAGCTAAGTACAAATGCATCACAAACGGGATGAAACTTCATTTTGAAAAATTAAAAGACTTGTTTCGGAAAACTATAATGGATTTAAAATCTTAAAACAAATGAAATAGTTACAAATGGTTTCATCTAAATGCATCTATTAAATACTATTTAATGGCACATGGGATTGTAGGTCAAACCTGCAGAATCTTGTCTCTGCTGGGAGTTTTCTGAAAAATTTTAATATTTATAGAGGTACCCATATCCAAGCAATTGACAAATAATGAATCTACATCAGTGTTTTACTTCAGATTAGGGGTGCAATTCTGATGCTCATCACCCCCCTATACCATGATTCACTTCACATCATGGAGCAGTCCTGGAACACTTCAAGCACAAAGTTCCTGGAGTGTCAGCTAATGCACTCCAGTTACTAAGGACTATTATTCAGTCCACAGGGCCAGATTAGATTTTGTGTGAAGTACAGCCCTCTGAAATTCTGATAGAATAAATACAAGGCCCTCAGGACCACCTGTTTCATTCTACAGAACCTGTCTATTGGGGTGCACTATTTAGAAAAACATGAACAAAATATTCTGCTAAGAACTGCAATATGTAACTGGAAGTAGCATTCAGTTCCCTGTGCTTCTTCCATTACAATTTTCAGAGGATGACAAGGAAGTTTGATGATGAAATCCCACTGATGTTTAACAGTACTTAGGTTTTTAACATTGCCTGCCTTCATCTGACCCATTAAACATACTAGCATTGAAAGTATCCCTTAGTTTTTCAGCTTGATCTTCAGAGAAATAAGCATGTAACTTAGTGCGATTTGTTTTATTTTACCTGTCTTTATAACATTGTCCATTGTCCAGTTATATTATTTATAACTGCTCTTTATTTACTTACTGTATGAATACAGCTTTGATAAAAGATTTAACATCAAGAAAATCTTCACAGGATTTGGTTATCTCTTTTTCATCTCTGAAATAGAGAAGCAGAAATTAGTATTTTTTTATATTTTATCAATTTTTTCTATTGAACAATGATCAATACTTCCATCATTATTTTGTTTTATTTTACAGGGCTTTTGTTACAGCACATCAAAGCTAGGTTATATGAAATAGCAATTCCTTAAACACACTCTTTGGAGTGGGAAAAGACTTGCTGACAGAGCATTCTGGCTGATAGTGAAGGCTGTGGGAGTTGGTAGTCAATGATGGTGCTCTTGAAACAACTTTACAGGGTGAAAAAGGTGGAAAAAAGAAAAAAAACAGCTCAGATTCTGAATTTTAATAGTGTTTACCTGGCTGCAATTGTGAAAACAATTTCATGCAGTGTTCTATTGGGGAGGATTACAGATTGTATTAGTATCATCTTTGTATTGTATTTCTCTGCAACAACAACGTTCACTATTGAACATAGCATGATTTTTCACTTTCTGGTTTGGCAGTGGTTGAGTTAAAATAGTGGTTTACTTTTGTCTCTAGTGTATAAGAAAATGCTACAATTTCAACCTTAGAAAAGTAACCCCAAGAAGGTATTATAAATTGGCCAGGCTCAGAATAGGGGTGAATGATTAGATTCCAGTGTTTCCTGCTGAGTGGTACATGCTTGTTTTGCAATACAATTTTGAGTCAGAGATTCAAACAGAACGTGCAAATCCTATTCAGTCTCTCAGCATTTTTGATCTGTTTTTATTGATTTTTCATCAGTGCAAATCCAGTGCTCTCCATATATTTTAGAAACCTTATAGTAGAATGTTGCAGAATGGGATTTTTAATTAAAATTACATTCAGTTCATCAAAAGGCTTCACTGTTTTATAGGAGGATGTAGCATTGTCCTGGTTTTGCTGTATTCATATAATCTGATTTTCCAAAGAAAAGATTACCTTTCCATAAAACAAAGACAGAGTAATAAGATGTTATAGATTTTGTGTCCACCCTTTGCTGAAGACTTTCCCTATGTACATTTGTTCCACATACAGGTAAACAGCATTTTGTTAAATGTAGAAGTGTTGGGGTTTTTTTCAAGTTTTCATAGTTTCTTTATATTATAGTATTGCATAATAACAGGATTTTTGCATTTTGCTTTTTAGGGAACGTATTAAGTATGTTTATAGGTTTGAAATTGACTTTAAGAAAAAAATGTTTTATTTTTTTCTTTCTATTAGCTTTCTTTCTGTTATTTTTTTCTCCCAGGTCTGCTGAGTAGCACGCAGTGACATTGCAAGCAGGATGTATTTCCTCACATCAGTGCCTCGTTAATGCTGTTCATTAATCTAGAACCATGAGCTTGTTCAGAGATGGTTAGATATTCCATATTTCCGTAGGGTTTGAGGGAAGGGTGACAGCTTACTTACAGCATCAGAAACTAGATCTCATTGCATTGTCATGTCATTTTGAATAGTGATAAAATAGCAGAGGCTGCATGTGTACTCACAGCCTGCAAATTTTACAGCAGCACAATCCAAAATAAGTTATCCCATCAGCCTTTTGTAAACCAAAGCTTAGATTGTTTTAAATTGGACTATTAGGGAATTACTGCATGAAAAACCTTTGAATTTTTTTATTACACAAGTCATGTTGTCCTAGTCTGGTAATTTCTGTATTCACTTTTTAAGTACTGCTTTATATTATTTGGGTATTGGTAGTGCCTTGAGGTACCTATGATGATCACTATGCCTCATCTCATATAACATGTTCTGATCAATGTTCAAGCAGCTAACACAAGCAAAGTTTTCCATCTTCCTGGTCTATACCAGAAACTTCGTTTATTTAAGATCCCTGCATACTTAAAGAGAACTAGTTATCATAGATTGACCATTTTATCTGCTGTATTATAATTTAATATTGAAACTGCTAGTGACATTATTTTACTCACATTTTATAAAGAAATTTGCATGTCCCAGTGTGAGATTCTTTCAATGCCTAGTTTCCAAGACATAGTTTTTCCAATATATAGTTTTCAATTTATAAATCAATTCAATCTTTTAATTTTGTTTATTGTTTGTTTCATATTAAATATGAAATTCTAATGTAGATATCCTGTTCTTTCAAAAGAAAACTTCCTTTCATACCATTACCTTTTCTACTTCAGCCAACTTGGGAACACTCCCCGATAAATATTTGTCATTCTGTTTTCTGGCAGACCTTAGCATACCTTTAAGATTGACTGGAACTACTGCAATGTAAAACTGCTAGTGAGAGCTGCTGTGACTTGAGCAACAGTCAGAGTTCCCTCAGCCCATAACTCTCATCTTGTCAGGTTTTTAGGTAACAAAATTTTAAAATTATAGATCTAAATGTTAATACTATTTAAACTGCAGGTCAGACAAAAAAGTGATAAAAAAAATATAAAATCTTCAAGTGTTTAAAAGTGACATTGCCAGCTGTACTGTCACAGATTGGGAAGGCAACGCAGAGCTAGATCCTCAAGGAAACTGAATCAATATGGTATTTAGTGGTGCCATACTTATTCATTCTTCCTATAGCCCAAGATGGTAGTTCATTGACAAAAACTCTGCACTTCCTACAGATAAAGACACAGTCTAAGATGCTTCTGTGCTTTTTGTACTTTTTGAGGGGAGAATATCAGCTGTATTTTAAACAATACATTAGGGAAAATTAAGCATTTAAAATATCAGACTTATTTTAAAAGGAAACTAACTCATATTCAAATTGGTATCCTAGTCAAATGAGTCTGATTTTTTTTATTGTGTTATGTATATCTATAATAAAAGCAGCATGAAAATTGTGTTCAGTGAATTTCACAGTGGGGGCTGTAATTGTGCTCACTTAGAGACCTGTTCTGGTGCTGATACCTGTGCGTGGCTCCCATTAGCAGCAATAGGAGTAATGCACACCTTTTGATGGCAGGATAGATTCTTCCTCTTAGTGTTACCATATCACCATCCCTACTGTGATAATAGCAATAGCATACTGCCATGATAACAGATGCATCTCTGGAGTTAAAGTAAGATTCTCAAAACCAGAACTATGTGAGGAGAAGTAAAAACACGTTATGGGAGCAACTCAGAGCCGTGCGCCTGTAGAGACAAGAAGATGTGTAAAGACTTGGGATAACCAGGCAGAAGATCTGCAAGCCAGTGGTCTTTTCTAAGCTTTTCTTGAAGGTGGTGACCAAGCAATGCATGGCAAACACAGCTCTGGTTCACTGTGCAGAGACCACTGGGCTTAGCTTTTCTTGGAGCTTCGGTGTTGCTGGAAAGAATAAGGAATCCTGAAAGAGCTGACACGCTGTTGTTTCTCTCCAGAGCAGTTGTTGTTGCTAGTACAGACAGAGGCTTTGTTACATTTAACGTCCTGACTCTGGCTCATCAATGTGCAGGATAAAGTGTACCTTCACCTTTTCTGTGTCTCAGTGGAGCACACTGAACAGGGATCAGGCTGCTGCCCTGTTTTCAGTTGGAGAAAAGCTCTCTCCTAGCACAGAGCCCCAGGTGCATGCCCTGAGCTGCTCTCCCAGGATTCCACAGAAATGCTGTGGAGGCTTTTAAAGCTCCGAGTGTGCATCTCCCTTTGGAAAATATCATTAGCAAGTGAGGGTCTTGAAATCATCCGTGCTTATTTATCCCTAGAAATACAGTGATAAAGGAAAGAAATAAGTTTAAAATAACAAAGCAGCTTTTATGTACTTAATCCACCCTGATGCTTAACATTTTCATCCAAGTTTAGACAGGTCTACTGACTTTAGATAACCCTCTATCTAGGAATGGGGTTCAGTCTGTTTTCCTGCAGTTGATATATGTTCTGTGAAATAG
Source organism: Sitta europaea (assembly GCA_013400255.1). Taxonomy (NCBI): domain Eukaryota; kingdom Metazoa; phylum Chordata; class Aves; order Passeriformes; family Sittidae; genus Sitta; species Sitta europaea. The sequence continues at coordinate 172,959 of VXBS01006425.1, read as the reverse complement.
TTTGAGCTTGAGACCAACTAGGTTGGGTCTTTGTTTCACTTTTGCTTACCTGAAGCTGTCTTCTGCTGTGTAAAGGCATTGTCTGCCTTTCTCTTTCTCATAGAGAGCTTCTGCAGGGTTTAACCCTTTGAGCTGTGTAGCAGCTGGCATACTAGCACAGAGATACAAAAAGTTATATATAATACACATTAAAATATTGCTTACAGCTAAAGCATTCATATACTTGCTGCATCCTATTCATAAAATCCTCAGAATACCTGTGATCTGTTTCTCATTTTGCCATGCAGAAGTTGCCACACAATCAAACATGAGATTTGTGTGTATATGACTGCCACAGGTAAAATAGCATTCCTAATAAAGCCTATACTGGAGTCATATATATAAAAATCCTTCAGTCTCTGAATATACCTCTTTATAATAGGATTTCTTGGTGCCTCCTTTCTTTAGGTTGCTAGCAAGCTATTACTTACCACAGCATGTTATGGAACTTGTTTTGGAAGGATGTTTGAATGCTGTATACAGTCTGAAAGCATATTTAAAGCTGTTGCTTTCGATTTTTCTTCTAATTCCTTGATACCACTGCTAATGTAAAGGACATGGATTGAAGAGAGGATCTTCTTTTCCTAGGCAATGTGTTATTGATGAGCTGGCATTTGCCCTGTGGCTCTCCCCCAGGATTGCTTACATCTATTACTCACACACATCGATTGGTTAATTTGATAATTCTATCACCAATCAGCTTGTGTCTGACCTTTTGCCATGGCAATGATGGCAGAGTCTTCATTTTTACATCGCGTACCTGCTAGATTGACCTTTCTGAGGAGAATGTCAAGACATCCCTTGATCTTAACCTGTCACTAAATTTGTTAGAATTACACTGTCCCTTAACCTTGATCTGTTGTATTTGTAGCGTTCAGGATATGCAATTTGTGTGGAAATATTCTTACATAACTTATGCCAGTCAAAGAATAACACTTGCATAATTAAAAATTAGCTTCCCAATAGGAAGGTGTATGTTTGAAAAGTTTTCTTGTCTGTATTTCTTCCATTCATCTGTGTAGCTCTCTCTGCATCTTTAGCTAGTCCCTAAGAAGTACTTTCCCTTTCTGTGACCACTGGGATGAGAGGATTTTTTTGTCCTTATCTTCTGGAGTTTGGGGAACTAAACATGGTTTGTTCAAGTACACTATTAAGGACTGTGCTGTAGGGGATTTATAGAACCCTGAATAAAATCTTGCATCCAAGTTGACAAGCATTGATTGCTTTTGCCATCCCCTGATAAATTTTTTCCACCTCCACGTATGCCTGAAAATACCTGGAGCTAATGCAAATTCACAGGGTTTCTACAGATCAAGCAAATTACACTTTTAATACCTAGTAGTCTTATTACTGCAATAGTAGAACATCATGCTATTCTGTTCAGCATATTGGGTGTATTCTGAAAGAAGAAAACATAGATATGTTTACAATATGTCTTTTAATAAATCTACATTATGCAGCCCAGCTTCCAAGAGCACTTTTGGTAATGACAGTATTCTGCTTGCATTAACATGTATTTCTGTCACTACACGAAATCTGGAATTTATAATACATTAACTTTATCACACAGTGCAGAGAATAAAATTTGCAGTTTCCTTTTGTTAAGATATTTGCAACACCTCTCTGCATTTGAAAGTCAGGTCCTCACCTCCTTTTGCCTTCACCCAAAGTTGTCCTGTTTTCTCCTTCAGCAGACAATTCAAGGGCATCACTTGGTGACTCAGGACATGTTAATTTAGTGCTCATCTCAGATGAAGGGAGAATACAAAGAAATCTGCCTTGGTTTCCTGCCTTTATTTTCTGAAAATATATGCATGTATGTAATTCAGTTGTGTATAAGGGAGGTAGCTTGGGCGATTCTATGGATAAAGGTTTCCCTTTATATAAAAAGCAGTTTATAAAGAGGATGTAATTCCTGTTTTTCATGAGCATGAAAAAAAAAAAGAGAAAATCTGTTGCAATGGAGTTTTATAAAATTTGTAATATGTTCAGAAGATGGGACTTTCAGATGAAAGTCGTATCTTCGGCCTGAAGAAAATTTGAATGGGCAATGTAGAGGAGTTGTTTTGATGCTACAAAAATAAATCTTCCATTTGAAACTGAAATTATCTCAGTATATGGTTTTTAACTGAGATTGATATCTTGCATTGGATTTATTAAAGAAACAAATCTCAAATGACTTGAAGAAATGAAAGCAATGATTTTGCCTGAGCAGTAACTTTGCATCATTATGTTTAGCTAAATAATCTTATTTTTTTAGTACAAGAGATCAGCATCCAGACTAAACTACAATCCAGTTTTAGTAGTCACTGGGTCTCACATTAAATAGATTGTTTTACTCCAGGTAGTGCACAGTAATCATCCTGCACAAAATCAAGTGGAGAGTTTATAAAACAGAGGTTTTATGATATATTGGTCTGGATTCTTTACAAGGTAGAATTTGAGCAAACAAGGGATGTAAAGCAAGCTACAGCCTTTACTGTGTAGTGATGTATTTTGTGTGTTGTCCTTTCAGTAGGCCTAAAAGGTGACATGAGGATCATGCATAACCTGACTGTGCGTGTTGTTTTGGTTGGAGGCAAGGAGGAGAGGGGAGTGCTTTAAATTAGTCAGTGTAATTATTACAGAAGTGCAAGCAGTTTATAAATTCCCTTGGGTTTTTTCTGGGTGGTATGGTATTCACATGTTACATGCCATTCATCTGTTCATATTATCTTGTACTCCCCTTTGTGTTTGCAGTGTAGTCTTTGAGTTAATTTGAATTTTGTAGCTGATGTAATTGACGTATATATATCATTCATTACTGTTAAGCATGCTTCAACCAGATGCCAGTCCTAACCCAGCATCTTCACACAACCCTGCACTTGCAATTCATTTTTGAGCCCCAGAATTCCTAATCCAGCACTGTTTCTAATCTAGGAAAAAGCTGTATCTTTTAGAAGTTAGTGCAGAGTGGCTTTTCAATGAGAACAGTTTTTGCTAAAAGTGAAGATGAGACCACTAAACTCATTTCCCTTGTAATTTAAACCAAATTCCAGTCTAAGCCTCCAGAAGTGAAAGGTTACTGCGTTAGCCACCTATACCCTTTGTATTCACATAAAATTAAGCTAAAACTAAATCTCAATTTCATATTGCCTAGAACATGCCCCTTGTTAATTAGTAACAACATAGAAAGTCTGAACTAAGAGTAAGAAAATTTGTATTTAAAAATTGAAAGATTAAAGAGTTATCTCTCTCTTTGGTTTATAGCAATGGAAACAATCTTCATTTGCTTTGGAGTCTAATCTTGGTTGAACTTGTGAAAAAGATGGTTAAAAATATTATTTTTAATGTGCACAATGAGACTGCTGACTGCAACTTCTTTAAAAGTTCAAGTTAGAAGATTGTGCATAGCTAGATAAGAAAAAAAGAGGATGTAGATGGAGCAAGAAGGAGTCACTGGCACACTGAACACAAACTGTCATTGAGGTGATAGTGGAAAAGTACTGCCCTGCTGGTTGAAAAATGGGATTTAATGCTCAAAGCCACAGGCTGAAACCATTATTCACAACTGGTGCTCACTTTTTGATCCCAGAGAGTAATAGATTTCTCTATAAACTGATGACTGTAGTTCATATAATTCTTATTTTATACCCATTAGAAAACCGACAGAGAAAAAAAATTCTTTCTTCTCGGCTGCCATAAACCTACGTGCTTCCCTGCCATTAGATCAGGTTCCTGACTACTTCCCTTCTGCCTTGGTTCCCTCCATCCCTCCTGCCCCCAGCACAGCAGTCAGAGCTTTCATTGTTTCCTCATCTTCCCTTTGAAGCAGGATTTCATCAATCATGGTAGTAGTAGTCTGCTCTTGTAATCAAGGATAAGATCCATCAAGTGTCGTAGCTGCAGCAGCTCCTTTCAAGCTCCAGAGCAGCTCAGGTTTCTGGGCCTTTTCTGAGGTTCAGTGCCCTTGTAGCAGCAGTGGCTCGGGGGCTGAAAATACCTTCAGCTCCTTCTTAAAAGGCGATTTGCAATTCCCATGGAAACATGGTCACAGCAGCCTTGTATGAGAAATCACTCAGGCTCCATACAGTGCCATGATGTCTTATTGATCCATGAGCACTGTTGAAAAAAGGACATAAGGAAGGAAGGAAGGAAAGAGGAGAAATTGTCAGTGACATATGTGGATATGAAAAGAGCAAGGGAAGAAGGTGGAAACATGAAGATTTGCAGCAGTCAGAATCTTACTGTGCTGGCATTCAGAAGAGCAAGTGAAATGTTGGTGACTACAACAAACTCTGTATATGTGCACACACACTGCAGAATGTTTTGGATGTCTCTGAGGCTGATTCTTGGACCATCATTTTAAAGGTTGCTAAAAAACAGGTGGCTTTGTAAAACCAGCTCAAAATTACATTAAATGAACAAACTTAGATTCTTACTCCTTTTTTTTTACTGGATGTTTTTTTTTCCTTTGCTTTCAAACTGCAAGGACATTTCCTTAGAAAATGCTGGAGGAAAGTCTACTGATAACTCAGAAGGTAAAATAACATATGAGTTATTAAAAGGTCTTTTCACAGAAGTGGGATTAATTTCCATATCCCTTAGGAATCCCTGCACATGCTGTTATCACACAAATGGCATTTTGGTGGGTGGGTTGAAAATTAGTTAATAAAATTAAATCTAAAAATGGTTGGGCCATAGTTCAGGAGAGGTAGCCAACATACTTTAAAAGAATAAAGTCCCCAAAAAAGTAAAAGCAAAATCTGTAGTCTGTCTTTAATCTGAAGATATTATTTAATCCATTTTTGTACTAAACATTGATAGCTGAATATGCATCAAAATAAATTCTGATTTAGTCATGACCTCAAGTAATGGTGTGCACCTGAATTGTTCCATTTAAATAGCAGAGGAAAAAGCGCAGAAGAAAATTACATTTTCAGCAATAAATATCTTATTGCAGTGAAGTTTTCATTCATTGTTAATTGCAGAAGAAGGAGTGTGAAGGGCTACTGTAATTCTAACTATATTCCGTAATGTCAGTATAGGACTTTCTTTAAATCCTTTTGTGTATATGTCTTTTCTGTATTTTTCAGACCATTTATTTTTAGCTATACATGCATTCTACATTACCTGGAATATGCTGCACTAATATAAGAATCAGATATCTTCTATTATTTTTTATATATGTAGCTTATTATTAATTCCCCTATAAGCAAGAATTACCACCAGCTTCTTGAAAGAGAGATAACTTATACATCTTTCTGGAGCATTGGAGACTTTTAAGGACTCCATTAGGGGCTATGTTATTTCTTGGGACACCACTCTACTGAAATAACTGAACAGTTCACTCAAAATTCTAGGACCGTGGTGCAGAAGGCAATATTTTCAAACACCGTGTCGGTTAGAATGTGAGAGAGCATCAAACCATTTATTCTCTATGATTTGTTTTCCCCCAGTGGCCCTAGTAAATAAATACTTGTGCAACAGCAAACAGAGAAAGATATTGAGATTGCTATCTTTCATGACGATTAAAATTACAATGGGTTGAGAAGAGAAGGCAAATAAAGCTTGAGGATTTGGTTTCTGTTCTTTTGCAGACAATGAGACAAAAACTTCCTTTGCATTTTTGGTCCTTTGATGATGTAAAGAATCTGTGGAGCCTCCCATTTTTTCCTGTCATTGCATTGCAGTTCTATTTCTTGCCAAAAGAAACCAAATATTTCTGTCCTTTCTTATTGTGTTTCAGGTGGTAACAGGGTCTTTTAAGCCTTCTTCTTTTCCTAGGTTTCTATTTCAGTTCATGTCATAGCAGACTATTATTCCCATGCTGTGGTGTGCTTGAACTATATTAAATGTTGTTTCTTTGTGATTTTATGAGAAAAACCACAATTGTCCAATTCAATTTTGCAAACTCATTCCCTGTCAATGACCTTTTGTGTCCAGGAAACACCAGTAATGCCTCTTCTTTTCAACATTCTGTTTGTCACACGCCCTGTTTGTTTTATTGTACTGATAAAACCTTTCTCTCCTGAACACAAACCCAGACACTAGAACTAGCAAATGGGAATATATCAATCTGTTTCAATACTACAGTATATAATTAAGTTGTATCCCATTTGTTTGTACTGTGGGAACAGTATAAACACCGGCAGACTTCCACCTATTTCCACTGTCTAAGCTGAACATGATTTTTCCAGATGGATGACACAGAAATATTACTAAAAATTGTTCTGGCTATCCTAGGAGCATCTCTCTTACCACTACCACTGCTGGATCTTTGTATGGATTAACCAGAAGCAGGCAAAAATTGTTCTTTTGGACTTGTTTCAAATTAGGACTTCCAGTGCTAGCCCTTTCTACCCCTGAAATACTTTACCAGTCCCTAGATACCACCATCTGCTACTAAGACTGAGAACTCCCATCAGTATTGGAGTTTTTTCACCAAAAATTCCTGCTGATTTCCTTAGCTAGCTTCTCCCTTTCTCCAGTTCCTTCCATCTATGAACAGTCTTCAGGCACCCTATTTTTCACTCAGCTAGGGTCATCATCTTTCCCATATTCCTTTGGTCCATGTCCCATAAAGAGCAATCACCAACTAGGCAAAATTTTATCCCAAACCTGCCATCGAGTCAGAAACTTTATGATCGTATTAAATTGTTTGCAAAGTTATACATTATTTAATATTCACATTTATCATAAAATTTACTTTCTCAATGAAAATTTATATGTTCTTCACATTGCAGTCACAGGGTCTGTGAACCCCCCTACTGTGGGCCCAGATGTCTTTTCCCTTTCTCCCTATAATGTGGCTCTACTCTTTGCCACAAGGGAGGTGAAGTGACTTGAGGATCAGCCCAGCAGATCAGAGTTTAGATCAGCCTAAGGACAGGCAGGAGCCAAAGCTGTAGCTCCCACTCATCACTGTGAAACCACAGTGCCTTCTGCTGTGGGACCAGCGCCACACCTCAGGCTCAGCAGAATCATTCTTTGTGCTTCTAGGGTAGTATTGCTCTGCCAATTCACTTGTCCTTTCTCAGATTTCCTCTAAGATTTCCTGCTGAGAACATGACATATCAACAAATTGAGTCAGAAAGGAGCAAAGTTAAGAAAAATACGGGCCCCTACAAGATTCAAAAAAGTAACATTTGAGAGCAGGAGCAACTTTAAAAATGTCTTCATGAACCAATGTTCATTATATATTAGAAAGAATATTTAATTACACTAAGCATTCTGCCATGGTATATTTTCCCATATACCTTTCTTCTTTCATGAGAAAGTAATAATGCATGTTTCTTTCCATAGGCAGTAAAATGAGGCTGAACAGATTTTCTGTTTCAGCCCTTGGTTTATCATGGAAAATTTTACTGAAATTTCCATTAATCCTTTCTGGCCTATAATGCAAACAGCATTTTTACAGGTATTACTGTAAAAAGGAAATTTTTATACTCAGTTTTGCCATCTGTTTTAAACTGTACGGCAGCACCAAGCAAGAAAATCCTGTCAAATTATGTTAATATTTGCAATAAGCTGACTTCATTAAATGACCTAGTTGGCCCTACTTGGTAAATAAAATCAGTTCTGGGTTTATCATGAGATCTGAGATACCAGATGACTCCTGGTGTGCCTGGTTGTAAGGAAGTGCTAAAAGGCTAGGGCTTGAACTTCTTCATTTAATAGTTAAAGGTGAAACATAACCAAGAGGGAGAGAGAGATTGAAAGGAGATGGCATGGGTCTGCATAAGTCCCTGATAGGCTGGGGAATGTTTAATTTCTGAGTAAAATTAATTTTAAAAAAATTGTGAACACAGGCTTTTTTGTTCTTCCAAAAAGTACAAATATTTTTTGAGTAGGCTTATTGTTCCCAAGAGGTTAGGAAGAGCAAGTCTATTGAATGAGAATTTCATTGGTGATCTGATTCTGTTGCTTTCAGATGATCTCACTAGATTATAATAGAGAAGATGCATTATCAATACTTTAGGAGAAAAATGAAGGACATCAACCTACCTAAAATATAACTTTCATAGCACCCCTGAAGTCCCAGGATTAAATATGAACATGTATGAAACTCTAGAAAAATAAAGTATCCTGAGTTTTTTCTCAGACAGGCTCTATTTGTTGCTTTTGTTACTGTTGCATTCCAAAGTTGAAATTAAGTAAGTTTCCAATTATAGGCATGACATGGTAATGCATTTGGCAACAAATTGTTGCTATGACCATTCAATTAGGGTTTCAGTTCAGATGTTTACATGAACTTTCAAAGTCGTGCATCTCAGCCCATCTTTTCCATTTACTTGCTCCCAGCATGTCTGTTGGTCTTTTTTCTTATTCTAACAGGCCAGAGCTAGGACAGCCTGGACTTGGGACTAACCACACAATGAATTTTCTTGTGTTTAGTAGGTGAGTAGATACATACCTCTTCCTATTAGTAGTCAGGGTTGAGAAGGTAGGGTTTGTGTTTTCTGCAGGCTTCACTTCTTATGGATGTAGATATTTTTTGGTAGCTGCTTTGGGGTTCTTTTTAATTAAATAGATATCAGTGCATTTTCAAAACTAAAGAGGCTTTTCTTTTCAAAATGCTTCAAAATGCATCCTTTTAAGCTCCATATACTCTGTATTTAAAGCAAATTACCTGTAAGTGATTTTCTCTTCATGATGAGGGTGGGATCAGACCACAAGGTGCTTCATTCAATATAAAGGACCTCCTGGTCTGTTGATGAGAACACTTAAGTGGAGTTGAACCAAATTGTTCATCCTCTCAGCTTTGCCAGTTTTTTCCTAAGCTGACTGCAGAAAGTTATATAACACGTCTGGATATAGAACATCAAACAGATGTGATGGATATTAGTTATTTTACAGCATAGTAGTAGGCATATAGATAAAAATATTTATTTATCATTTTTGATGCAGAGTGAGCTATAACTCTTGTCTGTTCATATCTATATACAGAAATAGGAGAAATTTCTTTCGATTTCATATTTCATGTTCTGAATCTTTGTATCATGAACTGAGGCCTTGAAATTCGGTGTGCTTCTTTCCACATAATTTAATCATTGGCTATTTCAGCCCACTGCTTTATTTGAGAAAAGCCCCATGAACCAAATTATTTGTGTTGTAAATAACATAATATGTGCTCATCAGTTTGATCGCTTTTGCTTCTTTCAATAGGTTTGATTGGATTCAGTCTCTGGACATTTAAAAACTGCCAGATAATCAATAAAGAAGCTGAAATACTGAATGAGATTGATGAGGAAAGATCCTTGGTAATAAAATATTGGTGATGTTCTCTTTTAGGCACTGTATATGAGACTTGCTCTATGAACCCTGTAATATGTCTGCTGTTGATCATATAGGGAACCTGTTTGTAGAAGCACTCTTCAGTAGTTGCCAGCCTTGTGTTATTTACCTGTCAAAATGAACAGGAAATGAACATTGCAGATGGTTCTACATGTCAGTCATTCCTTCTGCTTGGTATAGGCTGCCCAAGTGTGTGAAAATGTTATCTTTACAACCATGTCTATAAAAAGAAGGTAATTTGGGCAATTAACATTATAAAATGTCAAATAGTCCTCTCTCTACAATGACCTACATGCTGCCCCTGCTATTATCATCAGAGTCATAGTACATCCTAAGTTGAAAGGGATTGGACCCTTTGGACCCTTCAGTTCTCCTCAAGAGGAAACATGCTTTTTCAGATATATGCTGAGAAGATTCTATTATAAATAACTTTTTAAAGTTTTGTAATAAACTTTCATGCAAGCTAGATGAAGTCTGTTTGACATAAAGAGCTGTGATACTTTAAGTACTTTGGAAAGAGTTGATGACTTCAGCTTCTGATTTATAATACATGGATGAGTGCACTGTAAATGGACTAGTAATTCTCTGTACCTTCTGTTTTGCTTGGCTGAACTGGCTGAGCCCTTTAGATGGACATCAGTGAATTCTCAGCCCTATTTTGTCAGAACACAAGTTGATGCCCAGGACCTTGGCCTGGCTTTTTTTCCTTGATGATTGCATTGTACTCAGTGACTCTGCACTGTGCTTAGAGAAGTGTTTTTCCATGTTGTTTTGTTTACAAAAAATTTAATTTGGGGTGGAATTTTTTACATACAATATTATTTCACCTTGCCCAGAGGATACTGAGATCACACAGCACAACAAAGAAGCTGACAGCAGTCATAGCCTTCACTCATCTGACTGAGCTCTGAAAAGGAGGCAACAGTGAGAGGGAACTCGAAGCTAGTTCATGAAAACCTTTAAAATATTTGAGTGGCTTAGATACAGTCAGCAGCTATTCAGTTGCTCTAATAAGTTCTATCTAAAGTGACTTACTGTGCTGTATTCCACCAGCTGTCAAAATATGGAAAGCATTGTTTGAATCCTTGGGTATCCTTATCTGAAAACATTTCTTCTGTACTGATAGAGCAAAATATGGTTGTAAGAAGGGAAGAAAAAAGTCTAGGAAAAACGTGGATGTCTGAAACTGATTGAATGCATGCTTCAGGGAGTACTCCAGATAAATTGTTTAAGAATGGTTTTCTTTAATAAAATAGTAATGACAAGAAACTGACTTTAAATCTGAATAGGTCACAAGTGAAATGAGTTTGGTGGTCTTACCTAATCCCTTTGGATATTTATCCACATTACAGTCTCCATGTACAGTTTGATATAACTTGTAATTTCTGTTTGACTTCAGTCAGTAGTCTTAGGAGTGAAATTACAGGTTGTTTCATCTCAGAGCCGAGGTGAACAGACAAACAGATTGTGAGAATACCTTCTTCCCTGTATTGTTTCTCTACCAAGACAGTGTTACAAAATAGTAATTTTCGAGCATCCTCAATTCACATTCGTATAAAATAGATATTTTTCCAAGATTAAGGGTAATTTAAGTGGTCTTACTTTTAAGTAGCCATTGTGCAAGTTAAATCTGCATAAGAAGTAGGGTGTTATGATCACTGTGCACTCTGCAGTCTCATTTTAGTCTCATTAACAATTCCATTTTCTTTGGGCACCTGTACCAGCATTTTCCCTTGTGCTTTGTCTACAGTAGATTTCTCCATGCTCCCCTAACAGTATACAGATCACATTGTCCCTGGGAAACTGAGAACTGAAGTATCATGTAAACATATATATATTTTCTTCAAAATTTGCATCAGTGATCATACATGGGAGTTTAAATAGCTTTGAAATTCTAGGTAATTCAAAAACTTGGACCTATGCAGGTAGAGCAAGTTGCTCCTAACACAAGGGCTGTGGGTTCAATCCCTGTATGGGCCATCCACTTAAGAGATGGGCTTGATGATCCTTGTGGGTTCCTGTGCAAAGAATATTCTGGGATCTGTGTGTATGGTGGAAAAATATCAGCTGGCATCCTAATACTGGAGCATGAGCTGCAGCTGGCACAGGGCAGTGGCGCAGTGCTCCGCACCTCTCGCACCCTCAGCCCGGCGCCCAGCCCCCAGCAGGCTGCAGGGGCAGTGAGGTGGCTGCCAGGGAGAGGCTTCTTGTTGCCACTGCTCTCCATCACCCTGGCTGGGCTGGCAAACAATAAAGGACATGGCCTTTGGCAGCCTGCTGTGCTTCCACACTGGCATCTCACCTGCTACACATTCCAACACCAGAGACCTAGCAGATGCATGTGACGATGTATCCCTAAGCTCTTAGGGTCTGGTGGAATTGATTTCTAAGAGAAAGCTTAAATGCATTTTGGAGACCAGAAGTCAGTTTTGTGTTTTGTTGATGTTTTATTTTGTTTAATCTAAAGAAGATGTTGAGGTTTTATTTTTCATTTTCTTTATTCTCTAAGTTTCTGTTGAGACTGGAAAGCCATGAATGCTTTTTTGATTTGCCTGTGGAAAAATATGAAAGGAAAAGTATTACTTCATGGTATGTTGGGAAAATTATGTTGACTGTTATGATACTTATGAAGTAGAAAAGAAATAAAAGGAACAAAAATTACATTTTTTAGTTCTCACATTTATTAAAATTGTTAACTGCATAAATCAGTTCTGTTACAAAATCAGGACTACACAAAATTTTAAAAACAAAGCAACATAAACTATGGTTCACACTATAAATTTCTTTGTTTTCTTGTTGCCAACTTCTCCCTCCAAAGTATTGCAAGGACAATTGTGTAAAGTAAATAAATTGCAGATCTAAATGCTAGCAGTAAGTGAAAAAAATTCCGAAGTTGTCATACAGGATGTGTGCTGTACAGTCTGTGTGTTAATTAATAATCAAATCCTGAATGCCAGCAGATAATTATTTATCCTTGAAATAAGTGTAATGTTCCCAATGATTCGTTTAAGCCCTGCTGGTAACAGTTTGGGGGAGGTTTTTGGAAGGCACTTCTGGTTGTGTTATGTTGAGATGACTGGTTTTGACACCCCGGATGACCAGGTTTAGTTATTCCTGCTTTAGGGTGCATGTGGATTTTCAGAGTTACATTTTGTTAGGATTGTTCAGATTTACTTATTCAGTGCCATTGTTTAGTTGTTTCTGGTGAATTCAGATACTGGTTTTCAAGGTGTTTTTCCATTCTTGAGAGACCTGTGGGGCATTTAACCTACATTAGACCTGAGGGGTCTGAGGGTTCTTCAACAAACAAAGAATTTCCAGATACTTTCTTTTAGGATGTGTCAAGGGCAATACAGACAAAAGAGTGATGTCTCCTTTAACAGCTTGATAAGTATCTCAGGATATTCTGCAAGATTCAGTACTGTTTCTACAGTGTAGTCTATTCCCTTTCAGCATAATATAGCTCAATATACTGTATGTGACAATAGTGAAGACTTATCTTTGCCCTGAGGGCTAAGTGCTCTAACACTTCTCAAGTGATAGGCTTGATAGAAGTGATGATTCAGAGGCAATGATCTGCTAAAAAGTCACATTAAATATGTGTGAGAATTAAAAATATAGGTCTGTGTTTATCTTGACTTTTATTTTTAAAGTTTCAAAGCCCTATTTATTTCCAGCATAGAAATCCCTTGTAAGGTAAACTAAATCATTCTTGTATTGACCATTTTTTCATGTCATTCTATTGAGGCTCCTTCCCAACTGAGTTCCTTATTGAATTGTATTTCTATGAGGGTATTGTAGGTTAGCAGCACATTTTTATGATACACAAAAGAAATGCCTTCTGAATTTCCAATGTCTTGCATATTGTTCCCTATAGAAGCAGCATCTCTGAAATATGGAATAAATCAAAACAGAAACAGCTGGCTCTTTGCTTACTGCTGTTATTCTTCTTTAGGTTTACATTTCCTAAAATAACTTCTCCTTCCTAACTTCCTTAGTAGATTAATTTATAGTAAACCCATCCTTTGCAGAAACCTTAGATGTTTTCCGCTGTGCTGTCTCATAGATAGAAACAAAAATATACAATCAAGTGCTAGACCTATACAAATACTGTTTGCATACAAACACACAAACATTACTGTCTGCATACTCATAAACTCTATGCCTATAATTGAACATCTGTGAGCACATAGTCCTCTGAAAAGGTTAGAAATTAGTGTGGTGTGGTATTAGCTGTTGTTCAACTATTTTTAAATATTGTTAAGAATTAAGTGGTTAACCCTAGGAGCAATTTCCAGTAGTTTCCCTGGAAGGCGTAAAATCGTGCAGGTGAAGTTCATAGTCTGTATTCCTACAGCCAAATAGGAGTGACTCCAGTAAAAGAACTTCTTTCTTAATGACTATAGCCCAGTGTCAAGGCAGTTGACAGAGCACATGTATTTAACTGAATTTTGTCACTCTGAAACCAGTTAGGATGCAAAGTTTTTTGCTGTTTAGGCAAGAATAAGGCCTGCAGGTATGGCCATTCTCTTCTTGTAGTACATCCTCACATCTTGCTTTTTTTAATCAAGAAATGTGGCATGATGGGTACCCATTGATGCAAAGTAGTAACTAGTTCAAATTGTCCAAGACTCCCCCCACTAGTTCAATTACAATGTCATAAGAGCATAATAGGTCCCACTCTCCTGCTCACAAATGAAGTGGGGATCACACCATTTAAATTCATTCTACTTATGACCTACTGTGCAGGAGAGTTTGCAGGTGCATTTCTTGGGCTGGAGTGTCAGTTTCCTTAGCTGCCATTAGATCTAGTATTTGGATTTTTTTTTAATTCTCCATTTAGCATTTAGGAAGCATAGTTTGACAGCAAGACAGCCTTTGAAGCTCTAGAAATAAAAGACTAACACATGTGAATTGAAAGAATACAGGACTATGGACCAAAGGAGAATAGATGAGGACAGAATGGAAATATAAATAAGTGAATAAATGGAAGGGTGAATTATTTATTTTTAATAAGGTTTTCTGTGGTTTGTACACATGTATATGTACTCACATTCAAGAAAATACCCTACACAGATCATAGCACTAATACGCCCTCTCCCTCCCCTAAGGCTAGGCCTACAAGATCTAGAATTTATTTCTCCACTCATGACCTTTCATAGCTATCAGGTATAAATGATTTTCTTTCACTTATGTCCAGGCTACATTTGAAGGTCCTGTAAGTCTCCAGCAAGAATTATCTGTAGATAAACCTGCAGTGTTTCTAAGTCACTTCTACACAATAAAAAATAGCAAAATCTGTACAATCATTTTTTTATGTGAAAGCCTTATTCTTCATTTCAAGCAACCTTTAGTTTGCACATTTTTATAAATGGAAAGTGTGCATTTCTTTCAAGCATTTTTAATCCCTTCTAAGTAAGAAGCTGCTAATGCTATAATGTTATTATAGTAGTCCTTATAGTTTTGTCAGTACATACAATCACTTTTCCCAAGCTGCAATTATAAAATAATGAAGGTAACCATTGGTGAATTAAATATTTTTTTTTGTCATGGAGGATCATTGTATCGAATTCTCCAGAGGTTTAAAGTACATGGTAGTGGAAATGAGATCAAGGAAAATCAAGTCACTCATACAGAATATATATTAAAAAATTTTACAAATGCAGTATAGGAAAGAGCTTAATTTTAGTGATAATTCAGTAACTTTCACTTCTGGTTAGAATTTAGTTTAAATTAATTAAGCAAATTGTTCTGGACAGTTAGTTATAATGGATATTACAATATTGCACCAAAAGCAAAAAAGACAGTGAAATAGATAATCCTGTGGTACTCAGTACGGTTTCTTCTTATGAACTATATCCTACACCCTCCAGCAATAAAACAAACAACATAATGAGGATTCTTAAATCAAAGGGAGAAGAAAGAATAAAACCCAGGCTAAGTTTTTACTTAAAGGAGTAGTGTAAAATCATCTTAATTTGGAGTTCTTATCAGGCTTTTAAAGTAACTTTACTTGTCCTCCATCGTACCCATAGTCTCTGTCCACAGCTCTTGCGCTTCTGATTCTTTCTGCTCTCTCACGATGCTGAAGTTGGAAGATGAAATCTCACTGGACACTCCCACACCTAGGGAACTTTCTCCTCCTACCTGGCTCAGCATCCTCTATCAGAACTCAAATTTCAGAAATATTCTCATTACTTCACTCAGAGGTGTGCACTTTGGGATTATTATGCAGGAAGGAAATTACATGAAAATAATTATGTGTATTCAGATTTTTCCTCATATTATGGTTAGTAGATGACAAAAATTTTCTTCTTTAGTAGTGTTAGTGTCTGCCCAAATGCATTGGAAAACTAGTCATGTTCTGCATACTGTGTAAAGCACTTGGAAAGGATTAAAAAATGCTTAAAGTCTAATGTACTTTGGCAGAATCTTACTCATCAGAAAGATATGAGGCACTTCTGTATTAGCCGTCCTGTAACTTAAAGCAGTGAAAATCAAAACGTGGCAAAGTGAAACACCATCTTTTAATATAATTGAAGACAGGTTTATGTCTCTGTAAGTGGTAATTGTGACAGGTACAATTACCACGTACGAAGTCTTCACTCACAAACTTGACAGACTGGGGAACAAAAATACTCCCTTGCCCCAATAGAGGGCAACAGGGAATGTCTAGGTTAATCTGCCTTGTCCTCAGTGGTTTCAGGGACATCTGATAGCATCTGAACTGAAAGACAGACAAACTGAGTGAACTTCCATATTTCATCAAATTTTTTTCCATGTGCTCATTTTTGTCTGTCACTGAAAACAAAGAATTTATAATTGAATCAACAGCGCTGCCACCTCAGAAAGCAGGTGAAGCAGCTGGATTCTATACATCTTTTAAGTGAGGTCTTCAAACCCTAGAAAACTCATGATCTGTGCACGAAAGGCTTATTATTCCAGTGGGGCAGACTCTGTAAGATTGCACACATGTTGCAATATCAACGTAGTGCATCAGGAATGCAAGCACAATTTTGCATGATCCAACTCACCTCTGCCTTGCCTAACCCTTCTACTAGAGCTAAAATTGACTTCATGGGGAAGTGATGAGTCCTGGGTCCTCATTTGTCTAGGAAGAGTCAAAGTGCAGCCTTTTTGGTATGAAGAGGAGTGGGTGGTATAGTCAATGGACTGGCTGTAAAAATGTCTTTTATACATATGTGGATGAGGAAATGTTTTTCTTTCTTTTGTAGCATTTTGGTAAACACGTGGCCATTCATCACCTGGAGCCTTTTACTCTAGCTGTAGGAGAGCAGGGTGTGGCTGTTTGGTACAAAGAATTCTTTTTCATTGTTTACAGATTGAAAGGATATCTAAAATCATAGAATCATAGACTATGCTGATTTTGGAATGGACTCCTCAGGATGGATCATCGAGTCCAAATCCTGGCCCTGCACAGGACACCCCAAGAATCATACCATGTGCCTGACAGCTATAAAATACTCCTGTCTTCAGATAAACCTGGTCCAATACAGTGAGTTTTCTCACAGCACAATCTTGGTTAAAATTTTAAAGCAATTCCAGCATTGGCAGTGGTAATAAAATTAAAGTCAAACTGGAAATGCAGAGATTTCTTCCCTCCATCTGAGTCTGCAGGGATTTATTCACTACTCAGTTCATCTTTGTAGGTTCAAAGGGTTACCCCTGTGAGGTATGTATTTAGGTGATTGTTGAATATTGGTTCAAGGAAAAAAAATGATCCACACAGAGCATGTGGAATGGAATCTAGAAACACCAGCCTATCCATTTGAGCTAGATAATATTGTCTGCCACAATGTAATACTTTGAAGGTTAGTATGCCACAGAACAGAGAAATAATTTGTTTTGCAGAAGTGCAGTTTATCCTCTACAGAAGAGGGCAGTATAATTCATAGGTGAAGTTGAACTAAACGACAGTGTGCATATAAAGTAAAAGTTATCACTGTAATAATATGATTCAAACATTACATTTGCAGATGAGAACCTGAAAAAATCCTCAGGATATAAACAACTTCAAACTTAAATATAATTTTCATACTGTAGAAGCTTTATCCTATGTTGAGGCTCCAAAAAGTTGGAGATGACCATAGGACAGACCTGCTGGAAGTGTTGAGGTATTTCTCTGTCACAGCACTACGCTCACTATAGATGGTATAATTGAGGCTTATAGAAATGACTTATCAAATTGTGAAAGCTTTGTGTATCTTTCAGTTAAGGAAAATAGATGGAGAAATAATCTGGGGATGCCAAATGAAGAAATAATTTCTTTGTTTCAGTACCACTTCATCCTACCTGGAGAAAGTTCATGAAAGAGTTCTATCTGTTAAGGGTATGTTGAAATATATGACATTTCAGACAACATTAGACTCAGCTATGTCTCTTTTGAAATAAATATGCTGCCTTTTCTTCTTTAAAATATGAATACAGGCTGTGATTATGAAGTTGTATTGACTCGTTTTGTGGATTTGTATCTGTCATCTTTGAGCTGTGAAGTTTGGTATGGCAACATCTGTCTAAAGACTTCTTTTGAACAGGAGATAGTTATTTTTAATGGAGGTTTTAAGTTTCTTGGTGCTTTTAAAATTATTTTTCAGCTATTTCCAAAATCTTTAATGCGTGATTCTTTTAAATTTTAGATGCTGATATTGAAAAAAAAAACCTGAATAAATCCTTTGTGAATACAATTTTTAAATATAAGTTTCTATAACAAAAATATTTATGGTTTTATATTTATAATTATAGTTTTATAACTGTAATTTGAGGAGCTCAGTTTCCTATGTGGAAAAAAAAAGAGTTTTGCTTAAAATTGGAAACAATAAATTCCTATTTCTTTTAATGGCAAAAATTCCACTTAGTCAAAGACAATTGAGTCCCTTTCATTTTCTGGTTCTCTTTTTGTAAAGGTGTTTCCATATTCCCTTATAAGAGGGCATTATAGCCTATGCAGCATCCCCCTTCTTGCCAACCAAGCTATAAAAAATATCTCCATGCTTTCAAGGGAAAAATTTAGAACAAAATCCTAGAATTAATAAATTCCCACTTCTCATATTCTCATTTCAATAGAGAAAACACTCAAGAGTTTTCAAGGTATGGGTCCTGAAAAAGCAATGTTAATTTCACAAAACCTTTATGCAGTTTATAGGGATGGAAAAATCAAACACAGACAAGCAAAGGTGTTCAGTGCTGGCAGAAGAGTGAAGTGCTGAAGCATAAGAGGCAGTTCAAAAATTGCTGCCATCCCCAAAATGTTGGGTGCAGGTGAAATCCCTACAACAACTTGGAACTCTTTTTCTCATACCCAAGTGGAAATGGAAACTTCAATGTTTAATCCTGCATCTTTATAAATGGCAGTTAGAATTGCCAAAGTCCTGCCAAAAGAGTAGTAATATATCTTCTTTGAATAATGAATAGGAACATGGAAGAGTAGGGACAGTGGATTCTGTCCATTCTCAGAAGCTTCCAAACAGAGAATCGGGAGGATAGAATTTTAAGGAAAAGTTTTATAAACCTTAGCTCATTACTTTCATACTGGTTTTGCTGGCAACTACATTTTGTAATTCAGTAAGTATCTTTTCTCAGGTAGAAGTTGCTTTTATGATATTTTGTAAATTGCTAATGTTGCAAGCTTTATTGTGGCAGGAATGCATTTTGTTGCTGTGGCACTGCTGAGTTTTGTGTGTTGCTGTGCAAACAAACCTCTCCAGAGGGTGAGCTCCTTTGGCCTTCAGTTTTATACTTGGTGCACATGAGGTACAAGCAGCCTATTGATGCTCAGCTTATCACAGTGTGCTGTACAGTACAAACTGGCTAAGAGGCTTGCCAGACCAGTCTGCATAGGCTGATATTAAGTCTTCCATTAAGTGAGACAGACTGGATTACTGATTTTGGAATTGATGATGGATGAAGAAGCCTCAGAGAGATGACATTACTCTAAATTTGTAATACTGAGATTAAGGAGTTTTTCTCTGTAATGTTATAATAATGGGCATTTCTCAAAGACAGAAGGAAGAAAAGATTAGATTTGGTGCCTACATGTTGAGGGAGGTGGAAAGGAAGAAATAACCACAGCTGAAGTTCAAATTAAGGTTTCAGAAGGTGCTAAATACATTGGGAAAAAAATAGAAAGCTTCTTCACCTCAAATTCATCACCAAGGACAGAAGGATGGTTTTATAATTGAGAGTGTCAACTGTGCAGTACCTGTCACTTTATCTGTCTGCAATATGCCATACACATTTATAGTGATGTATAAGTAATAATAATAATTTTGTGCTTGAAGCAAAAGATAGGGATTTAGGCAATCCTTTTCATACACATCTTTGATACAAATTTCTTGTGTGGCCCATGGACAAGTCATTCCTACACCTCTCTACACCTTCTACACTTTGCAAAATGGGAATAATGCTGTTTTCTTTTTGAGGAATGTTGAAAGACTATAACAATATTGGCAATTTGTTGTGACATCCTGAGCTAAAGACACATGAGCATTTTATTTGCTTCCAATTCTTCCCAGAGAGAGACTTCCATTTCCAAAACTTCCATTAGGTGGTGACTCTTAGATAGGGTCTGTGGTTAATCACCAAAGCCCCAGATTTGTTCTGTTATCATATTTTACTCATATGAAAGTTATAACTGAAAGTTCAAAAAGTAGGTGTTGTGTAACAGATTACGGGGATGCGGAGGACATCTGTCCCACTCAGTGAACAGGCCTTGGAACAGATGTCTCAAATTTCTTCAAATCCAGAACATGCTGTCCATTTTTCTGTAAATAAACAGAATTTTTCTTCTCTGTCACTGAGTACCTAAGTATTATCTTTAATGCATAAAATATGTAAATTCTTAAAGCATCATTTTGCTCTTTAGTGAGTTTAGATATTACAAAACGGTTTAATTATAAAAACAGACAGACCTAGTCCTGGGACCTGTGCAGCTAGAAATAAATGTGCAATCAAAACTGCAATTACCTGCAGAATTTAGTGTAAACAGATCAGCAATCACATAACAAACACAGGCTAGTTTGCATTCTGATATGAATACAGTTAGATCCAAAGCAATTTTCCTTTATTTATCTTAGCTGCTCAGCATAAATAAAGCAAGGGCATTGAAGCAATTAGCATAATTAGAGTATCGTGGTCAGGCCCTGTGTGATTTCTAGAGACGTTTCACTTAAGAATTCTTTTTCCCGTACAAGAGTTTCCCTGAGCCACTAAAATATCGCTTTGGGCATTTTTGTATTTCAAATTTGCAAGTTGTCAATTTGAAAAACCCTTGACACACGGATGTGAAAGCATCTCACAGACAACCACAGAAGGTATACCCTCAGCTTTTCATTACTAAGAAACAAGGGAATTTCCTTTTTCAGCTCTTTCTCCTTCTTGACGTTTTAACCCTAGAAATGTCAGGTTTAATTATTTCAGGTACCACCCAGCAGACCTAAGGGTTAAAAACAACCTGCTCCCTCAAAAGGTGTGACATTTGTGCCACTTCAGGGGTGACACATAAAAAGACAATTTCCAGCGTTCCCACGACACATTTCTTCAGTCTTTATTTGCTTGTCTCTGCTGGCAGCACTGGAAGAGCTTGTGTGGGAAGAGGCATTTCTATTTCCACAATACCTAGAACCACCTTTTCACCAGTACCTCTACTGTCATGATTGCATTTGGAGAGCTGATTACTAGACTGTGGGACCATAGCTGGATGTTTACAGGGTGAGTGCAGAGTAGGAAAAAATCTAGGAAGCTTGTATTTTTTTAAGGAGACGTGCCGTGTTCTTGACCAGAATGGTGGGGTGGTAAATGTAAAGTACTTGTCTCAAAGCACTATTTGCAGATACAAAAGCCAGCTGCAAGCATGGGAACAAAGTGAAAGTGAATGGGAAAAGAGAAGGACTGTATCTTCTTTTTTCTTTCATTCCATTTTTCTTCTTTGTTAATAAACATTTCAACAAGGAAATAGCAAAAGATGTAGAAATTATAGTGGGTTTCTTTCATCTTTATAAATTGAAAGACCACCTGCTGTTTCCAGTAGGACACAATGGATTACTGGGCCAAGTTGTGACACAGTGGACTTCAAGAGTATGGGCTGGCTACAGGCAGCATGTATACTGTGCAATTAATTGCTAAGTGTTAAAGAGATTTTGATTATTAAATTAGGTCTCCTATAATTTTAAATTGTCTTTGTTAGTGCTTTGAAATTTCTTTTATTCAGAGGAACTTGTGACCTCATTTATCACATTCTTCTCCTTATTAGCACATGGTATCAGAGGTACAAAAAAAGGGGAATCTAAAAGGCAGAATCAGAATGTAAGCCATAGATTACAGGACCAAGACATTTGCAGAATCACATAATCACAGAATAACTAGGATTTAGAGTAATCTGGTCTATTTTTAAAGAATGTTGTTAAATGAAGAATTACAAAAATAATAATAGAGCCAGGGTAAAGAACAGTTATGAATGTGCTTTAATTGTAGTGTCTCTACTTAGGATGCAAGTGTTTCTCCTTCCCTTGTCCTTTCACATCCTTTCCATTGCTTAAAATATATTATAGACAGTTTTAAAACCAGTGAGTTTTCATGTTTGTCATTTTTTCTCTTAAAGGAACGTAAATGAAAAGAAAAGTACTAATTAAGTTTGTCCTGGCCAAAACATTATTGCTCAGGTGGTAATAATCTCAGTAAATTAATTCAAATACTGTAGGGCCTACAGAAAATTTGAATAGCAAACATTCCTGTTGTTTTTTGAAACGAAATAGCTTTAACTGCAGAAATGTTCTGTCCTTCTGACTGCATTTTTCTTGCTGATTAGTGAAAATGGAAAATCTAGCAACAGTTTACTGCAGAATATTGGAAACCTTCCAGGCAGTCAGTTGCAGAAGTAATAACCTCTCAAAATAACGTAGGTAAGTCTGTCTATGAGTCAAGGGGCAGTGTGAGGATGCTGAAAAAAATTCAAGCTTAATAGTTAAAGACACTAAAATAAGTCTCTTAATGATAGGGATAAAGCAGCACGACATCTTTAAGCTGGGCTGCTAGATGAGTTTGTTTATTCTTTCTTCCCAGTAATTTGCACAATGTTAGTTCTTTGAATGCAGAAGCAGTGCCTTGAAGATTTTTTTAATCTGTCATAGACAGCAAGTCTTTATGAGTGAGCATACTTTGACTTCTTTTTATTCTATATATATGTCTGTAGTATGTGTATATATAAAAGTGAGGAAGCAAGTGAGTTACAAGTTAGAGAACAGTAAGGAGGTTTTTTCTGTCTTCTCTTTAGCATTTGTCTTTTCTATTGGAAGCTCTTGTAATGAAAAGGCCAACCATCTAAGGGTGAAATTCACCCCTCTGCAGCAAGCCAACACAAGGTCTGCATACTCTTAAAGTGCAAGTCCTTTGTTGTTGTCATGTTTTCTAGAGATTCTGATTTTTGATGTCTTTTCCTTTGCTGCTTCTGTAATTCTTTGTCTCTTGGGTTTTTGGGGTTTTTTTTAATCTTGTGTATAGTACAGATATTGCTATCGTGAATCAGACTTGCTGTCCAGTTAGTCTAGTGTCTTGTCCACCAAATAACCAGTAGTAAATACTTTGCAGGAAGTGCAGGAAATGTCAGATTAGGTAGATCTGAGTTAATCTATCCATTGATAATTTTTCCCCTAAGTCCTTATATTCAGAGTTTATCTTAATAAACCCCAGATGCAAGGTTAACATTGCTTACAAAAGTTGCCTTTCCTGAAAGCCTTTTCACTACTTCAAATTCACTGTGTATAAATGTGTAGCTCCAAATAAGGAAGTTGTTGGGCAGTTGAAGTCTGTGGGTAGCATGGCTGAATATCTGTATTCTGACAGTTCACCAGAAGAAAAGTGAATGTTGCAAATAGCAAAGGGCTATTATTTAAGGCACTATCAAAATTTTACCCTGCTCCGTAGGTAAAAATATACCTATGACCACTGGGGAGAATGTATTATCCAGGCTTCTGTAAAAAATGAAATGTATTTCAGATTATATCAAGTTTGTTGGCATCAGTATTTACACTGTTCAGTATTCTGCCTTTTGGTGTAACTAGGACAAGAAATGTGAAGATACAGCTGGAGTGTACTGGGGGCTACCTCGGAAAACCTTAGCAAGCTCCTGGTGACTGCTTAGAGTCCCAAACATTAATAGATAACATGAGAAAAAAGAAAATTTTGATCACCCCCTACTGCACAAAACTTCAATTCACTAGCTGTCATTCAGTTCATAACTAGTGCTGTTGTTTTCTTATTTATTGCTTATGTCTTAAAGTAATCATGCAAGCAGTAGTTCTTGCTCAGTTGAGTGTCCAGTGTTCCTTCTCACTATCTAGAAGTTTATGTAGTATTTAGCAGCATGTTTTCTCTGGTCATATTAAGCCCACTATCCATTTATCTGCATTTGATTCCTAAAAGTGGGAGACTGATTTTAACTTGTCCTTGCTGCTTTTAAATCCCTGAATAGTGTAGATTCTGGCTGCATCTGAGACCTCCTGTTCAACCCTCATCCTTTCTGGTATTCAGGCTGTGACACCACTTGCCATGTAGGGAATCCATCATCACTCACACATTGTTTGGCAGGTAAATTGTTGTTTCACTCTTTTTTCACAATTGTGAGGAACTTGCTCCCTTTTGACTCTGTAATTTTCACAGACACACACACACACACACACACACACACACACGTTTTCTTCTTGCGGATTGGTAGGTTGGTATAGCTGGAACATTTTCCAGTTCTACAATCAGGAATATCTCACTTCTTTCATGAAGATGGCTAACAGATTAGAATTCATGTATGACTTCTCTAGAGCATCATCCAGTTGCTTAAGAGAAAATACTTAAATCTCACTATATATATGTATATAGCAGCACTGATGTAGTAGAACTTAAGTTTTTCTGATGTTGCCCTCAGTAAATGGGAACAGCCTTTTTTACCTGCTATCAGGCAGCTGGAATAAAAACACAGATGTATATTTAACCTGACGGCCTTTATGTCATTTTTACTGTCATTTTTTGACTTCTGAGCATTCAATGGTTTTGTTGTTAGAGAACTTCAGCCTGCCCTTCAGTCTTATATACCCCAGTTTGTATTTCCTGTTGTTGGATATCCAATTATACTTGTGAAATTAGGATCCTTATCTAGTGAAGATAATTGTTGTATTCAGCATCGATCTGTGAAAATAATGGTGTGGACACTGTTAGGGGCTACATCTTCTCCCTTGCTCTACAGCTTCACAAGGTAATTTTGAAAAATAAATTAATGTTTATGAAGTACTTAGATGCTGTAGTGATGAGCCTCATGGAAAAACCCACAAGGAAGCTTGCAATTCTGCCTTCAGAGCATGGTTTGCATAGAATCCAGTAAATAAGGCCTAGGGCCACACATTGAAGACTGAGGAGAAAACAAAATACCAAATAGCAGTTCATTAAGGCAGCATTATCTATTACATGTAATAAATGAGGCAGGAGTTTCAGTGGAATGCCTTTTTTACTTTGCAACCCTCAACTTTACAATATTAATGCTTTTCTTTTTGCATAGTTCTGGATCTAATTTCTTATGATCTACTAATAAAAATGGAAAATTCAGGAACTCTTGCTGAAGCCAACATAGTTTATTGGAAGAGATATAGTTTTAGGACAATTACATGTATTTTTTGCCATTTGAACAGGATAACTAAAATAAATTATCATTTTCCTATGTGTTTTAGCATGAGGGGAGGAGAAGCCTGGATATTAGGGAAAAAATCACTGACAGAGTGGCCAATCACTGGAACAAGCTCCCCAGGGAAATGGTAATGTCCAAACTTGTTGGTGTTCAAGTGTTTCAACAACTCTTAGATATATGTTTTAACTTCTAGGTTGCCCTGTGTGTAATCAGGAGTTGGACACAATGATCCTCATGGGTCCCTTATGGCTTAGAATATTTTATGGTGCTAGAATTTGCCAATATCCTTCCTAGCTTTGCTGATACTAGAAGAGTGGTTTGACTTGAAATTTTTGGGAGCCATTCCAATTTTTGGAAAGAAATCTGCTGGGAAAATATGTCTCAGTTCTATTTCATGGTGCCTAAATAATCTAGCCTATCTCCTCTAGCCTTCTCTCGTTTTTCCAATGCTCATCTTCCCAGTGCCTCACACTTGGTTGTTCAGCCTGTCAGCATTTCTCACAAGCTCCATTTCCATTCTCTTTACCAGCCTTAACCTTCTGTCTATGTCCGAGGTACTTAACAGATCTAGCACCACTTGCTTAACCCCTTCCTTGCCCATGTGGGTTCATATGAGAGATTACCAACCCTCTAAATTTGGACCAGGTGATTTGAAGCTATTTTCTCAGATTATGAAAGAAGCCCAAATCATTTTGTGTCCTGGAATTATTAATCCTAGTGTCATTTGTGTACTTATTCTTAAGGTGTCTTTCCTTTAGTCAAGGAACTCCATTCCCTGCCCAGTCCTCTGCAGTTCTTTGCCTCATTCTGTTTCTCTCACACAAAACCTGATTCATGCATCTGTCCTACTCAGGCAAGGCAGGTTCTTCTTCTCAGATCACTGGAATGCATGTGAAGAGGCAAGTGCCAGGTGTTAGTTCTGATGGAGACATACCATTGACCTAATGAAAATTAGAGGTGCAAATGCAAGATCTGGTCATGTGCTAGCAGTCTCTAGCAGTAGTTCTGTGTGTTTAAATGTAATCATAAAGATACTTTGTTGTTGTTGTTGTTAGCTGTACTTTAGCTAGAAATTCTACAAGACTTGTAAATTGGAGTTTTACTCAAGAAATCAGAAATTGGTAAAATGAGAGCAGATTTGAACAGCACAGTTTAAAAATAAGGTCATGAAATTTTTTCACATGGTCGTTGTAGTACTTTTGAGAATAATTAAACCAATTTGACTGACATTTCCCAGAAATTCAGCCTGCAACTGCTACCTAGGAAATAACAAATCTAAAATCTTGCTTGCATAATATAATGTATGCTACTCCATATATGAAAAAATGTAGAATTTGGAAGATTAAAAAAAAATAGAATAATAGAATATTTAAATTTTGAAAGCACTGCCAGGATCTATTTAATCCAGCCCTTGACAAAACACCACCATGTCATCTAAACCATGGCACTAAGTGCCATGTCCAGTCATTTCACCATCCCTGGAAATTGGACACTTCTGGGGATTGTGACTCCCATCACTTCCCTGGGCAGCCCATTCAAGTGCTTAATTACACTTTCAGTGAAAAAATTATTCCTGATGTCCAACCTGAACCTCCTCTGGAGTAACCTGAGGCCATTTCCTCTTGCCCTGTTTCCAGTTTCCTGGGAAAGAGCCTGGGAGAAGAGCCTGACCCCCACCTGGCTGCAGCCTCCTTTCAGGCAATTGTAGAGAGCAGTAAAGGGCCCCCATGAGCTTCCTTTTCTCCAGAGATCCATGGTGCAGCAGAAACCCACCTGCACCCCTTGGAGGAGCCCCATGCCAGAGCAGGTAGATGTCTGAAAGAAGCTTCTGACCTTGTGGAGAAGTTAATAGGATAGTTGAATGTCTTCAGCTAAAGTTGACACTCCAATAAATTTCCATATTGATGATATTTTTATATATATCATGGGCAAAATTCTTTTACTGATATTAACATAAAAGGAAAAACATTTGTCTTACCCAAGACAACAACATTTCTTTTTATTACTTCTAAGTGCTTCCTATAGTAGTATTTCTTGAGATATTTGTAAGGGGAAAGGGTTGTTCTGTGGCAGCAGATTTTCATGCTGAATGACTTTGTATTTTCAGCTGAGTTGTCCAGTGTTGACCACTGTATGAGCAGAGTACTGTAAGATTTTTTTTCTCCTCATTTGCATACAAACATTTTTTTTCAAGGCTGTGCCTTTGACTGCCAAGTCTGAACAGGTTCACACAGCTAAACAGTTTGAGCAATGTTTTTTTTTAAATGCTGCAGAAAGTCTGAAGAAATTTCTAAGGGGAAGAACAAAACGTTACACAGATATGTCCAAGAAGATAATGTGGGAAAATTTACCATTTTGTGAAGTCTGGCATTTTCCAGACACAGTATCAATCTTTTTAAGCAAGGAATAAAAGTTATCACTGGTGAGAATAGGTAAGTAAAAGTAAAAGTTTGGGAAAGATCCTTCAGAAGAAAAGAAATTGTCCTTCTTCATCTGTGCTTTGGTTTCCGAATTTGTCCTGACTTGTGCACTTGCCACATAAGCTGCTCTGGAGATGATATTATCTGTGGGTTTTTTGAAGTACCATATCTGGATGCCATAACTGAATATTCACACAAAAGCCAGCAATGGGTTGGCATTTATTCTGTGAAACAATTTACTGGAAGTGCAACTTAGTAGTTGTCTACTTCTTTTTCTTCAATCTTCTCTTAAACTTATCTTACTTTCTCTTGTGCATTTTTAGTTCTGTTCTCTTTTCAGTGCTTGTTGTTCTGTTCCCCTTTTTTCCTCATTCTGTCGTTTATAGTCATTATATTTTTTCATTTTCTGTTATGTTCTACAAGTGAGCTTTAGTCTGTTCCTGCTATTGTGAGATTTACTCCCCATCGTTGGGTTTTTTCTAGTATTTTTGTTAGATTTTCAAATCTTCCTCCTTTCCATCCCTCAAATCCATCAAATCCATGTCCTTCCAACACATTCTGGAACTGACTTCAAGGTTTTAACCCTCTGGATTCATTAGAAGTGCACTTTATCCTGAAGGCAGTAAGAAGGACCCAGAGACGTGAGCTTGATCTGGCACTACTTGATCAGTATCTCAAAACAGGTGAATGTTCTGAATTAGTAGCGGAGATGTGTGGAAGTTTTCTCCCAAATTTACCCTAAACCAGGACAAGATGCTGAAGCAATAGTTAGTTCAGGAAAACAAGCCAGTCCAAGTTTCACATTGTAAGATCTTATTAATTTCCCATAATCATTAAAAAGAAGAAAAAAAGAAAGAAAGGGAGGAAAAGAAAAAGAAAGAAAATGGATGAAGGTATAAAACAGTGAGTGTGTGTAATCTCATGCATGAGACGAATATTGTATTTTAATTCTTAGACTTGCACTCTGATCATGTAGTTAATGTCACACCTTAACTGGAGGCATTTGTGGAACACTTTTAATTCTGTGAAGTCAGATTTTAGTCCATATTTATAGTTCAAAAACTTGGAGTTCAAAAACCTCTTTGACCTATCTCTGTGACTGTGCAGAACTTCCATGGTAAATGGAAAGGGGAAGTTTGGTCATTGTATTATGCAAGTTTTTCCCCAGTGTCTTGGTGACAAGACGCTGTAGGTTTGTAGTTTTAACTGGGATAAATGTTTGTCACATCGCCAAGGCCAAACAATAGTGCTGGGCAGGTGCTAACCCTTAAGCCTCCTACAGGTGAGAAATTAATGTATGTAGTTCATGAAGTGTTTTTACAGGACGTTGCTTTTAGAAGGAAAGTAACTGCAGTGGGACCAATTATTAATATATCTCTTACTTACAGAGCCTTAGAAACACAGGCCCTGACAAGCAGTGTTTATTTAAATACTTTAGCTGAACATACACTGGAAGTCATAATGAGACAATTTAGTGAAATTTGTTCTGAGGTTTATGTTCAAGTTGAAAATATTTTATGTTTTTCAGAAATTGATATTTTTCATTCAGATTCTGTCCTGCTCTCACATAGTCCTCACAAACACACGCATATTTCATGGTTTTTCCTCAGGATGCTGTGTGAGCCATCCATTATTGACTTTTCTTCTCTTTGAAAGAGTATCTGCCCACATAGTTAAAAAACAATCGTCTGTAGGTTTCATCCTCTCCATGCAGACATGTATGGGTGAGGACTATTTAAACCAGTTGTAAACTCAAGGAAATTGCTACCAATTCTTACTGCTGAAGTCAGATTGAGGAAAAGTATCAAAACTAAAGAGAGCATGAGATTTTCCAGCTTGAGAGGGACGGGGGAATGTGATGAATTCCCAAGATTGTTGGCATGTTTTTTCTGTTTCTCCCATCTATATATTAGCATGATTTGTGCCTGTTTGGCTAAATATGCTGCTGGCTTAGAGCTATTGTAGCTGTATTAAGAGTTGTGCTGAGTTTTGGAAGACTAAGTACTGTTACTGGAAATGCTGGTTACAGACCCCTTTGAACACATCACACTCCCTAAGGACAGCCCGTGTATTGCTTTCAAACCCTATGTTGCAAGTAATGTAAAACAAATTGTTAGCAGCTTTGTGGTAAAGGAGAATGTTTCTCCCTAGTAGTCTTTCTTCTCTGCTTCATGTTGCTGTTTCTCACACATCTCTCTCTCTCTATGCATATGGGGGTGGCAGAACATGGGCTTACAGATAATTGAGCTTGCTGCTTGCTTTCTGAAGAGCTCCCACAAACATATTTTTAAATCCTTGAATTTGGGTTGCTGGCTGCAAAGTTGCATATATTTGTGTAATATATATCACTTCTTACCATCTACCCTTACCATTTTTTTTTCTCCAGAGTGAAATTCATACAGTGTTTTGTGTTTGCTATAAATACACATCTCAGCTGTATTTCTATCCTTTGTGTCAACATTAAAATTCCCTTGTTCTATGTTTAGCTTGAATAATTACCAAACCATTTGCAATTAGAACTCTAGGATATGACCTCACAGTGATTTATTCCTTCGTTTCTTTCTGTATTTAATGCATTTCAGATACTGAAAATACCAAATCTTTGTCCTTTTATTTTGATGTTTATCAGTAATGGAAACATTCCAAAACAATCAGCCAAATACCTATGCTTTGTTCATTTATTGCCTTCTCTGAAGATAAATTGACTGTACTCAACTCTCTTCAGCATTTTTCTTCACCTAGATATTATTGCCTTGTGCAGCCACCCCAAGGTGACTGTTATCACTTAATTAAATCCTTGCACGCTGGGAAGAAAAAACAACATTGTTCGTTCATAACCCCAAGGAGGTGTGTTTTTTTTCTTTAAGCCACTAAGCTTTTTCCTTGTTTTATTAACTTATTCCTGGCTACAGCAAGGCATACTTTGTTGATGAGCAAAAGGTTGTATTAGCTTTTTATTTTCTGGGTAAACTTATCTTTTCTCTGGGAAAAAAAAACTGTGGGCATTACAACAAAGAAGAAAAATGGGATCTCTCCAAACCCTGCAATTCTAGTAAAGGTCTGTGTAAACATCAAGCCAGTAAAGAGAAACAGGGGAGTAGCAGGAAGGAAATGAGAAAATAAAATGCAAGCATAAAATTGGAACAAGACAAAAAAATAAGATGACGTATATATACACAGAGAACCTACTGCAGTGCTAAGGGAAAATTGGCATCAGGAATAGTATTTCTGAAGAGAAAAATATATCAGGGCTCTTTATGTTACTGTCTAGGGCAGCATCATTTTATTAGCCTCTTGGTTAATGTCCTCTCTCTGTCTATTGATTTTAGACTACATAACACTTGCTTTTACCTCTGCATTTTCTTTTCCATGGTGCATAATCCTCCTTGAAAACTGCAAGAGGAAATATTGTAGATGAGCCAGTCATTGAATATGTGAGACCAGTGATTTGCTTTTAAGTTGTTTTAAACACAGTAGTTCATATGAGAAAGTTGATTTGAAGTCATGAGTTGCCAGAATATGTACGATGGTTTGGCTGCATATTGCTTGTTTCTAGTCCATTAAATGTAGGACCAGAAAATAGGTTTATCTGCTCTAAAATTGTGGCTCAAGCAACCATATGTATTTGTTTGTGATGCTAAATCATTTTGCCACCTGCTGTGTTCAACAAGCATTTACAAATAATAAATGCGATTTGAAGCTGCAGTATTTGCAACAGGAGTTTATGATATCATTTGTATAGAAGCATAACATTTCAATGTGTGATAAGAAAGAGCTTTTAAGGAGTTGGATAATCTTGATTTTTGAAATTAACTACTTATTATTTGTAGACTGTAATTATTGTAGGTCAGAGACAGTAGTACAAGTTCATATGTGAGACACAAAACATTGATTTGTACGGCTTTGCTCCAAATCTGGTATGTCTGTACTTTGTATCAGTAGTTAGTCTCTGGAAATTCCCTTTGCATGATAAAGTTTCACACTAACTTCTGGGATTTATTTTTTATTCTGTGCATTTAAATTCTTTTCTGTGGCTTTGCAAATCAAATAAATTTTACAATTTTATACAGCTTAAATTTTAGTCTCTCTTAGAAATAACAAAAATCTTTCAATTTGCAGATTAACAGAAATGCTTTCCAATCTGTGTACAATGGATTTGTCATCCACAGATTTTAACCTATGCTCACTTTGTTATCTAATCTATTTTAACTTTGAGGCCTGTAGACTTAAAGAGCTATCTGCACATCTTATTGAATATATTGAAAAGGTAACTAAAGCCTCTTTTATTTGGAATAAAGGCAATATATTGCAAATACATCAAGACTTTAAGTTTGGTTTTGTTTCAGATCACTATTAAAGAGTGGTTTAGGAAACACTAATTCGGCAGTGAAATAGGTTTTGGTGTCAAAAGAGATTCTCAGTAGGAGATAGGTTTGGCATGAGTAAGAGATTTTTTAGGAGTTGGCTGCAGGCAGAATTTTATATGTAAATTTGGAACACTAATTTCAAATAGCTGTTGTACGTACATACTTTCTGTTTGCTTTCCAAAACTGGTTTTGTCAGATTTCTTTCCTTTTCTTGTTCATTCCCTATTGGAAATTTTAGTTCTACATTTTTTGTATTATATGTTTTTTTTATTAATTTTCCTACTAGTTTGTGATATCAGTGGGAAGGATTGGGAAATGGCACAGGAAGCCTGTGAGGGAGAACTTGATTCTGACAGGGTTTAGGTAGAAATATAATGCAAGATATATTGCAGTTTGAAACAAGGATGATTTAAAATTTCATATGCCATTAATGTCCATCTTTTATGGGTCAAAAAGTGTTCTGAATTTCTAAGCACTCTAGTGTGTTTAGTTTACTTTCCATTAAAATTTTAATTCAGAAATAAACCCAGACTTAAATACGATAGGAAATCTCCTCAAACTGAATTGTAATCCTGCTAAGGATTGTAACTAGGCTGAAAAAATTGTTTAGGTTTTAAACCCTAGTCAGAACTCAAACACTCTTCTCAGATGTGGAAAACATTTGGTTATATTTCTGTTGCAGTTATTTTGTGTGTGTGCGCTTCTGCTCTTTCCCATCTGGTTTCAAACCAGAGTCAGGGAATGACTGATAAAATACCATTTCTTTTTCACTATAGTGACTGAAAACAGATTGAAGAAATTCAGATATATGTCGGAACTCATTAAAGCATGACCACTTAAATTTATTTATTTTAAGTTGGAGGGGTTGCTGCCAATTAAAAAGGCAAATTTACATGCAGAAGTCTGTATCTATACTGCTTTCTGTGTGGTGTGTCAGGCAGCATGTTCATTTGGGCATGGTAATGGAACAAAATCTTAACTGCAAAGGCATTCACAGGGCAGCACGAAAAGCACTGGCAGTGCAGTTTGATAGGACAAGGGGTAATGGTTTTAAATGAAAAGAGAGTATATTCAGACTAGATGTAAGGAATAAATTTTTTCTGATGAGGGCAATGAAACACTGGCACAGGTTTTCCAGAGATGTTATGGATGCCCCATCCCTGGAAACACTCAAAGTCAGGTTGGACAGGGATCTGAGCAACCTGATCTAATTAATGTCCCTGTTCATTTAGGGAGGTTGGAGATAGATGGCCTTTAAGGGACCCTTCCAGCCCAAACCATTCTATGGTTGTATTTGGGATTGGCTCAATGTAGTTTTTCAGTGATTTACAGAAAGGGAAAAAGATGGAGAAAATAGAAAGAAAATCAGGCAAAAGTGTGTTATTGCTTAGGGTCTAAGAGCAGACAATTCTGAAGACAGGAGACAACTGCAAATGTATAGAACTTTGTTGTATTATATGATTTTTCTTTAGTAATTTCAATATTAGTTTGTGGTATCAATGGGTGTCATAGTAACTTCATTGCAGAACTGGGAAATGGTGCAGGAAATTTCTGAGGGAGAACTTAATTCCAATAATGCTTAGCCAGAAATATATGGCAGCAGAAAGAAGAAAAAGATCACTGTGAAATCAAGAAAAGCTGGGATTCTACACTCACACTTTAAACACTGTATGTTTAAAGCATAATAACAAGAAATTAGAAGTTGGTTTTCCCTGGGTAATTCTGAATAACAGGAAAATGGTGCTAACACTTGGCAAGAGGAGGAGTTTTCTTTCATCACTTTCATTTATGAAGGCACTTTTACTGCAGTCATATTAGGGAGAGACTAAGCTTCAGGTCTCTTACAAATTGGAGTGAATCAGATAGTAACAGTGGAGAGCAATCATGTCAGTACCTACTTGGGACACGAGGTACAACATACAGATTGTTGACAGGTGCAGTAAATAGCATTAGGATTGGTGATGTCAAGACTTATTCAGGGCTCTTTAGATAATGCGCTGTTGTGGATTACTGGCACAACAACAGCTACTGTACTCTGCACTTTCAAGGAAGTCTTGAGCACCCTTTGATGAGCAGGTTACTGGTACTTTATTCTGCAGCTGATCCAGGGCACCCCTTAAGGGAATAGCATAATAATTTGGCTGCACACTAAAACCCTGTGTAAAAATACAGATGAACATTTTCTGTCTCTAAAAGGAAAAAAGATATTATTAGTTGAAACCTCATG
This sequence comes from Sitta europaea, assembly GCA_013400255.1. NCBI lineage: Eukaryota > Metazoa > Chordata > Aves > Passeriformes > Sittidae > Sitta > Sitta europaea. The sequence goes on along the minus strand of VXBS01006425.1, from coordinate 138,945 downwards.
TTTCTGGCTTCTGGACAAATCATAACTCATTTACCAGTCACCACACTAGAGAATAGGATTTTATTATGGAAATACAAACAGACCCTTAATTATCACAGCAGTCAGAGGTGCCACTGTAATATATTAGCTTGTATCTTAAAAAGAATATAAACCTTTTTCATTGGAAAAGCTGCTCTGTGCTGTTGATATGCTAGAATTTATGCAATGAGCTGGTAAACAGCAAAATCCATACTTATCTTTGCCAACACAGGCATTAGAGGTGAGCTCAGGGAAAAGAAAAAAAAAAAAAAAGAAAAGAGGGAGGAAGAGGGGAACACAGTATTTCTTCATAGCCTAGGGTGAGATTAGTCCTGCTGATGGCAAACCTACATGCTGTCTTCTTACCTGGTCTCATATTCCAGCTGCGAAACAGAAGGGGAAGGTCAACATAGCAATAGTGTTTTGTAGTGGCAAACTGAGTTGATTTCCTCACATTCATTCAGGACCCAACCTCACATTCCCTCAGGATAATTGATTTTCACATAAATGTGCATTTCCCACTTTTGTGTGAAATGTACCTCTGGACTGAAGCACTGTAAGCTCAAAAGCCTTGCACAAAGTGCTGCAACCCAGCATAAAGACATCAACTTTACTGTGAAGAATGTAGATGTTGTGGATAATTATTTCAGGGGAAGGTTTAGAAATATTTTTATTATTAATGAAGTATCCAATTTGCTTCAGAAATTTGTATGTCTTATGTAATTGCAATATTCCTGCATTCTCGGCACAGATAAGTGAATGGAATCAAAACTTCTGTGAGAACCAGAATAACACAGCATAATTTTGTTAGATTTTCATGCTGTCTTCTACTAACTTTTGTGCCTTAAGACAGTGTAGCCTGTTTATTTATTTTATTTTTCAGTTATCAGGACATTTGAAAGGTCTCTGTCCCATGATGTCTAATACTCTAGGAACTCATAGTCCAGCTTTTACTGCTGCAAAGGCCCTCTGAGGTCTCATCTCCATTTTAAATCTGTTTTCTCTAAACCTGTAGGAATTTCTCTAAGACCTCTGTTAAAGCTGGAAAAAACTAACCATGGATTTGAATGTTGTTAGTGGGGTAGACAGACCAAGACACGCAGAGTAGAGGACACAATCTTCAGAGTTGCAAGAAGCACTTCAAAATACAAATTTAGGGTGTTACAGTTTTGTGGACTTTTTTTCCTCCTTCCCCCCCTGCCCCCACCCCGTGTCTCAATAAACCCAGCTTCTAGTAACTAGCATGTTCTGATTTGTGTCAGTCCAGATTCAAGGATTCAAGTCACAAGAATAGGGATTCAAATGGCAGTAACAATTCTGGAGACTTCTATGTACTGGTTTTTAGTGGAAAAGTGAATGGCTGCTTTAATTTAGCCTAGCTGTCTATGGATCCTGGAAGACTTAAGAGGGAACATATGTGGAACTACTCCACACTCCCGTAGGTAGAGGAAGAATGGGTATAACAAATGGATCTCCTGCATTAGCTCAAGGATTAATGACAGCTGGAGGAACTCTTAGCAGATTAGGACCAGGTTCTGTCTTTGCATTATAACATGGAATAAGAGGCTGAAGATAAGAACATGAGTTTTTAAATTTTTTTCCATGTAACTTAAAGGGTTACAGTTAGAAATGGCACTGTATTGGGTAGACTGTGGATTTATTCTTAATGTTCTATGTTTTTATTAAATTTGTATCCTATTGTCTGAAAAGTATTCTCAAGATGTTCTTCTTTCAAGAAGAGTATAAATCAGAATGATATGCTAGTCAAAGAACTCAACTCAATTTCTCATTCAAATCTATTTTGGTTGTATGTATTGCTATTTAATAGATTAAATATGCTAAACACAAGGCCCTCATCCTGTTCTTCCTTGAACACAGCCTCTCTGCCCCATATGTATGAAATCGTGTGAGGCAAGTGAGAACACATATTCAGGTCTGGGATAGAGGTTGAATTCTAGCAAGCCAGTGGTCAGGATCAATCACCACAGCATCTGAGTACCTATTGAGTGCACAGATTATATTTTAGGAGTGAAATTAACCCTCTATGAAAAATTCTTCCCTTTAGTTTTTCTCACCTAGGTTTTTTGGCAACTGACATTTAGCTACCTTTATCTGTTTGCTTTCACATAGTGTCAGGTTGTGTAGATTGACAGAAAAGCTAACCAAACATGCAAATATACAACGAATATAAGATCAATTTGAATTGAGCTTACATAAACTGAAATATTTATACATAACATAATAGAGCTTCAAACTTGCAGCTTGGCAAACAATAACATTCACAACAATACTTCTTGTTCCCACAGTCAGTTTTACTTCTACTTGCCCAATGTTTCACTCAGATCAGGTTCCCACAATCTCTTGTTTTGTGGTCTGAGGTGCAGGTCTGGAGACTCAAGTCCTCATTCTGCCAGCTCTGTGTTGCTTAGCTCCTTCTGCTGTATCACCTTACTCTTTTACTTTTGGCACTTATTTAGTAAATAATTGACATACATTGCCAAGTCCTTTTCTCAGGACAGCACCTCTCAGTGCAGAAATGCATAAATGATTGTAGTGTCTGTACCACCAAAGGGCAAGAACCCCTTACATTCAAACACTATGTATTCAAAACAAAGGCGGTCCACAGATAGATGTTAATCTATCTTAATCCTGACCCAAAAGTGATCACTTTCTTAGGAGAAGAGATACATAATGTAATCTCTGTATGACAAGACTCATCCTAAATAAGTGAAACTGATTACATTATGTGGCATGCAGTTATTGGCATCACAATCTCCTGTCCAAAGAGTCTGGAACCAGGACTAGGAGCTCTAAGAACCCTAAATAATGAGAGGTTAGGAACTCATCAGAAATCATAAAGATAAAAGTTCAGTGCTTTAATACATGACTTCACAGGGTGGTTTGAGATTATGCAGCAATATAGAAAGACCTTCTAGAAAAAAAATAATATTTCTATCTACAGGGCAGAGACTCCTAAAAGTCATTTATTGCTTTTGTACTCAAAAAATTGTCAAACTCTTAATCTCAGATTTTTTTCTTGAACATCCATTACTTAGAGATTTGTAATCTTGCTCCAAGTCTCAAACTTACCTCTAAGACTTGTCAATGTATTATCAGTGAACGGCCCAGGGAGTACATCTTAAGAACTTGACTGCCACCTTTAAACGTTTTTCTTGCCTCTAAGCTTTCCTCTTCTACACTTTCTACTTTTACAATTGTTCTGTCCTGAAATAACATATGCTTTTTTCTAATCAAGTAGTAAAACTGCCACTGCTAGTTTTTGCTGTTTTGGATGTATAAACATACTTATTCTGTAAGTCTGTGAAAGATGCATCAAGGGAATCAGTAAAGTTTACTCTTTCTCTTTCATTTCTTGGCTTTGAGCTATAAAGCAGACCCCCTTATTATTTATTTTTGGCACCCCCTTGTTGTCATAAATTGCATTCTTACCACATGAGCAAAGAGCACGAAAATGACAAATTAGGAAGCTGGCATCAAAGTCTGTGCTAACCACATCCTTTGAGTTTGTCCCCTTACCTCATCTTTTTTACTGTAGTTGTTTTGGTGCCAAATGCATGCTGCCCTGTTGCCAAGTATGTGTCATTAATTCACAAGGAGTCTATGGTCATGTAGCCATATAGCTGTTATGGTGGACTGTGATTGAAAGAAACAGCAGCGGTATGCGAGTTGAAAACTGGGATTTCTGTGTGTTTTATGTTGGGATTTTTGCTCAGTGGTAAAAAGCTTGTAGCCCAAGGAAGGCTGAAATAAGTCTTACACCTTTTTTTTTCTCTCTTTTTTTAATTTGGCCTTTTGTTTGGGGTGGGTTTTTTGTTTTGTTTTCTTAATTTGGGGTTGGTTTATTTGTTTGTTTGCAAGGAATTTAAAAGATGGAAGAGGACAAATAAAGCTTTTAGAGATTCGTGTAAGTCAGTAGATGATCAAACTTCAGTTGCTCATTTTTATTCATGTGTATCAAATATATCCCATATAAAATCCTATTTTCCAGCACAATACTCCAATTGTCTCATAGTACTTAATTGCGAAAGCCCAAGGTCAGATTTTCCACCTAAATAGTTATGCTTTTGCATGTTTGTTGATGTTGCTGGAGGATATTGCTCTGATATCTTAATAATGAGAGCACAGAAGATGGGTACTGAGGCCAGATTTCTGTTAGCCATCATTTATGCCTTTTATTTCATTTTAACCTAACATCCAAGAGGGGTTGCCATGTTGAAATGAAACTTCCTTTTTTTATTTCTTTCTTTAGTACGTCATGTTTTTAAGTCATGTTGTGACATGACCGAGAAATAAATAATGCAATTGTATGTATGTTATAAGAGTGGGACTATTTTCTTTCATAAATGTTAATTGCATACAATTCTTCCTCTCTTTTAAAAAAAAGAGTGAAATATTTTGGCTGTTATTGAATTTTGTATGTCTAATTGGTAACAGGCTTTGTCCTTAAATAAATGCTCAGCTCCAGTTATTATATCACTGTGTCATAAGAGTGAAAAACTCTAATTAAGGTGATCTGTTTTCCAGGAAAAAGTTTAGTGTATCAATTAGTCTGTTTTATCAGGGGGAGTAATCCCTTTCCCAGCCCCTAACTCCTGATCAGAGCCTGAATGATGAGAAAAGCATCACAGATGCATGCTGCATTGGACAAAGAACACATGCATGCATTTAAATCATGTATATCTTACATTTACTGATGTAATTGTGAAATATGTCCTTTTTGCATTCATAATTAGGGGGTGGAACAGATGGTGAAGGCTTCGTTTAAAATAATCTGTCATTAAAATAACCTAGCCTACTGGTAATTCTTCACTCTAACTGGAGTTTAGGTCAGAGTAACAGGGTTTTTTGAAGCATTGGAACACACTAGAAAGAATTAGGGACTTCATGGATAGTGTGAAATATGAGGAAATTCTCCAGAAGGACACTGTAGTAAGACTCCAGTGAATTAAATTTGCCTGTAGTGGGAATATGCAAAAATGGCTGGGACAAAATTCCTCTGACAAATATAAATCCGTTTACTATGATGCATTATACATAAGTGCATATTCGGTCAAAGTGGTACAGTGGGTTTCATATCCTGAAAGGAAATAACCTCACTATGCCTCAAATACTGTAAAAGGCAGTGAGTATTTTGGGTTAAAACCGGTGCTTTACATTTTTGTATTATTCTGATGTCAGAGGATATAAATTATAATAATTTGCATTATTGTTCTGGGGTGCTGTAGCTAGTGACTTTTAAATCTGAGTCTCACTTCCTTCGTGTCTACCACATTGACTTGCTCATACGTGACAAAGAAAAAGTTGTATCACTCCTGCCTGGCTAATTTAGAACAGTTTTCAGGAATAAGAAAACTGGCTCAATAAATCAGATACTTGCATGTCTTTACAGCATTTATTTTAGTGTTCCCTCCAAGATTTCATTCTTTAACAGCTTTGAAGAGAGCATATAGATTTCAGCATGGTATTATGATAAATCTTCTTGAGGAGGGGCAAGCATTAACATTTGTGTCGGTTCTTTTTCATCTTAATCCAACCTTGGTTAATAATCAGAAAATTCTACATAGTGGGTAAGAAGATGTAATTAACCCTTTGACCCCAGAATCTTAATTGGTGCCTGTTGAAAACAGTGGGGCAGTTAAAAAAAAATAAATTAAAAAGTAGCCTGTGGTGATTGAAACAGCATAATACATAATGGTTTTCTGAAATCAAAAGTAATAGAGAGCTTCAGCTTTAATCACATTTTGCATAAAGCCAGTAAGTGTAGTTTTAAACAAGAAGTTGCCAGTCTACCTTAAATTGGATTGTGCTCAAAATTGGCATTTGGGGTCACCCTGACCCTTTCTCAGCTGACACACTAGATGAGATAGGACTGGGTTTATGATAGTCAGCTTCATTTACTTAAAAAAAAAAAAGAGAGAAATTAAGTCAAGAAATTTTTCCTCATATCCGTGGTCTCTCCTTCAATGAAAATATGAAAACCCAGTTACCTTTTCAGACCCTATTTTTATATTATAATTAACTCTGGAATGTCCAGAACAGAAATCCTAACTGCCTGTGAACTAGATTGAAACAGTTCAGAAATTCTGGCTGGAAAGTACTGTGGTGCTCCTTTTAAGAGAGATATTTGAAACCCGACTCAATCCACTACCCTTCTCTCATTTGTTTTGTCCTTAGTTATGCATAAGTAATATAAATAATACTTTCAGATATTTGTCATGAAAACAAAATTGTTTGTGAATATGTAGTATAGAGTGGTATCACATACTCTTCTCCAGTATATAATATAACCTGTGTCATGTTGCCTTGCACCTTCTCCGAAGTCTGCTCTCTCTCGGCATGCACAAAGGACGTACGCTTTATGAAAAATTGAAAAATTTCAACACGCATTACTTAAATAATAAATATTCATAAATAATACCTATGAATAACGAATGAGGCAGTCCTTCAGAACTACTGTTTGACCTGTAAGAGGAACAACAACATTGTCACAAAAGTGGTCCGTCTCAGCCCTTTCATAATGGTGGGAGGAACTGCCTTGCATTGGAAGACAGCTATTTCTCCTGGTTTTATTGCCATTTTTCTTAGGTATTGGAACTTGAGCTTGGTACTTGGAGCTCTTGTTCTAAGGTCTTTGTGCTTGGGGCATGGAGGTAGTTAGGTATCCATTAGCTGTTAATCAGTGGCTCTTTTGAAACACTATTAAATAAACTTTCTGATTTTCCTCTTTTGAACAAAATGCTGAATTTGGTCAGTAGTTGCACATAAGCATAGCTTCAGAGAGGTGGAAAAAGAAATGGAGAAAGAATGACCATGACTTAGTAGTCTCAGCTGGCCTAATGAACAAATTTTATGGCACAGGAAGTGACTAATCACGTCTAAATGTGTGATGCATTGGCCCTGCCAGTCCTTCAGTGATGCCTCCTCAGTTACCTCCCATGTAAATCTTGGGGGCAAAAGTAAGGCATGGTCTCTCAGAAAGAATGAGAAAAAAAGACTAAACAAATTAAGTTGATAAAGTAACGATATTTAAACTAAAGGAAAGAATCAGAGTTAATGGCATGGAAAATTAGCAAGTGCTGAAGATGACTAACACTTCTCACTTCAACACCCTTCCAGTTGCTGACGACTTTCAAACTTCAGCCATGGAGGGTGAGTTTTTTTGTACAGCTATGACAACTAAAGATAGTTTTATTTGCTTATATTTTTCCAGCAAAACTGGTTTCAGCCAATTTCAAAACTACACTGAGTGAAACATTTCTGCCTAATCAGTACTCAAAGCTTTCTTCAAACTTTTGTTTCATTAAGTCTGAATTCCTAAATAAGATGATGTGTATAAAAGAAGCAGGAAAGCCATCAGTGATGCAGAGGATTATTTTTTCCAGTTCTTACAAATCTTTGTCCAGATATGCCAGTAATTACACTAATGCAGTGTGCTAGGCAGACCAGATCATAAATGTGCTCAAAATGTTTGTCATTCTCTCAAGTAACAGGGCAAGGGGGCCACACAGAAAGCTATATAAAAAACTGAGAAGAGGAAAGTTGTTTTTATATGATACACAAATAACCTATGAAACATCTTTCCTCAAGAAAGGAAGATATCACAGTCGTGCCAGCTACTAAGAGCGGGTTAGTAGGAAACCTCTGGTAGGCTTGCCATTACCCATATGGATATTCCAAATACTTCTGCAGCACCTCTGCTCCTGCTGTCAGACCCAGGGAACTGACAGCTGCAGATAGGCCTTTGGTCTGACAGTTTCTTGTTGGGGAAAAATGGAGTTTCTGTAGAGGTGGCAGGGGGTGTCATGATTCTCAGCTTAACAGAGGGTTAAACCAGTTTCCTCAAAGGAACATGGGACAGAGAATCAGGAATACTTTAACTAAGACCTTTAAAGGTTCACTTTTCTGAGTAAGCGATTTTACATAGTGGGATAGATCAGATGCGCAAAGGTTTTGATTGTCCTGGTATGGATCTAAGTTTGAACTTCACTGTTCAAAATCTTCTACCTGTTATTGACGTTAAAAATTCAAGGAAATTATGTTAATAATTTGAGAAACAAATTATGATGATTTATAAGAGGCCATAAATTACTTGCATAATATAAATGTTTTTACATGAAGGAAATCTATGCAGATTTACATTTTTATTAATTCATAAATATAAATTAGAGTCTTTTTTTTTAATGCAGTGTCTTTAGTGAGGCTTTGTTTTCCAATATGCAGTCTATTATTTTTAGAAAACTCTGATTTTGAACTAATTCCATCACCTACTACATCACAGAGGGGTGAACTTTTTCCAAAGACAGTTTCCTAATTGCAGCCTATTAGAAATTAGTCAAGAAGCAGAAGAATAAAAATATTAAAACCCTTCAGAAATCACTGCTGTGTATTTGCAAAGGAGTGATTACATGATTTTGTCATCATGTATCTCCATCAAATTTATGTGCTTATTCCTTCCAAAACCAGGCTAATCTCCCAAACACTACTGTTAATGTTTTCTTTACAAGGTGATATTTGGGGTGGGATTTTTGTGATTTTTCCTTGTTCCTCCCAACATTTGGGCTGTTTCATATTTTCTGAGCTGTGATGGTCAATGATTGTTTGCCAACAATCATCCTCATAAAAGGCAGAAAGGTAAAGACATGGCTAGTGTATGAATGTAGTTTCTTCCTAGTGAAGATTTACTCTTATTCATAGAGCTATACTCTCTTCTTGATGTGCAGTGATTTAGAATATACTGTCAGTTTAGAATATAGTCCTCTGTTTATTAACCTCAGGTTTCAAAAGGTATGCATTAATCTCTGTAATTGTATTTTGATTTTTGCAGTTGCAATGGAAACCACATCCAAAGACTTGAACCTGTCAAAGTAAAATCTGATCTAGACTTTTACACCAAAGGGATGAAATTCATAGCATTTCTAGAGACCTAAGCTGTAAACATATTTGACAGTAATCTGCTGATTGGCTTTGTTGTCTCACAAAAGGAAAATGGTGTGTGCGAATATGCGTGCATGTGTGTGCATGTGTGTGTAATCCTCAATTAATTTACAAATTATTGAGGTCCATAGTGGTTTGAGTGATGGCAGGATTTTATTTTCTCCTTTCGAGTTTTTGCAAATGGAAATTCTCTGCTTTGATTCTGAATAATGGGGGGATAATTTTTTTACACTGTTCAGTTGGAAGGTTATTTGTTTTCCATATTTATTTCTTCATGAAAAAAACAAAGATTTTATTTTTCTGTATTTCTTCTATCAAGCAAATGAGGTAAATGTTATACAGTATATGTAGATATAAGCATGGCAGTAAAATAACTTAGTAGTATACTCGCCAACATGGACTTAGTACTCATATGATGTTTATTAATATGTAGACAGAATATAAAGGAATTGTCTAAAGGGTTCAAACTAAAACCACTCTCACAAAAGTCAGCATATGTTTCTCAGTTTATTCTGCCATAAATGCCTTTATTTGAATCTATTTCTCTTTGTAGTTTGGAATTTTTTATTAATCTATTCACTTCTTTTTTCCTCTTACTCTGTAGTCCCTGGATGGATTTGTATTTGCACTAAATCAAGAAGGAAAATTTTTGTACATTTCAGAAACTGTCTCCATCTATTTAGGCCTGTCCCAAGTAAGTACATACTTTCAGTTCTAGAACATATCTGTGTATGATGCATTCTTCTGTTTATTATTGTTAAGGAAATAATAATTTGTTTCTGTATTTCGCATGGATTATTGAATTAGCTATTTAAAGTTACATCCTGTTCATCTTAAGACACAACTGAAAAATGTATCTATAGTATCAGATGTTGAGAGGTGTATGAAAACTTTTTGCAACAAAGGATCATTATTAATTTATTGAGAACAAATGAAGTTTCTTTTCTCAGTTGTTTTGAACTTTAAACCTCTATACCTGATAGGAAAGGGACACTCTAATAGTACTTCCCTTGTGTCCTATTACTGGATGTTTATGGAGTACCCTGCATTATCCAGGGAGCTGACACAATGACAGGGAGTCATTTGGAGTCAAGAAATGCTGAAAGAGACCATTAAAATGTCTTGCAGGGAGGGTTCCAAGAAGGACACATTTTGATGCTTTCACCTATGCTTACTAATATGAAAAGATGAATTTATAAAATATAGTAATTTGGGGGGGTTTGGTTTGGGATTTTTTTTCTTTCATTTAATTGCTGACAGCTGTTTCTCAAAGATTAAAAGGCAGGGCAGAAGTGGGGCAAAATTTAGTTGTTAATGCTTATTCCTAATCCTGCAGCATTCAGAAATGTTTAGGCAGGATAACTTCTTTCTGCTTGCACTTAGAAATGAAGCAGAAATATTTTGCATGATGATTTTCAGAGTGGGACCATCTACTTCTACTGCAGTCACCCTGAGGAGGAAAAGAAAATTGAAATAATACTTATTTCATCTACTTTAAATTGGGACCCACACAGCTATGAGGAAGCAACTATTAGCACAGGCTACTTACTGTCAATTTTGCTGTACCTCACCAACAATTAAATGGGAAATTTTAATATTTGGTGACAAAAAAAAGGACTAATTTTAAATATGGTCTGGTGAGAATACGAATAGAAGCTCATTAAGTCCTCAAAGAACATGCAAGCAATTGGCTGTAATAAGTTCAGTAATTGTTATTTTGTGCTGGCTTTGGCAAACCCAATGATAGAAATGGAAACAAGAGCTGTTTCTAGCTCATATCAGTATTCTTGTCTCTCATTAAAGTCCCTCGTTTTGTAATAGACTTTAATCCCTGACTTAATCTGTTTGGGAGTTAGTATCAAGAATCTCACATTTTGAAATTGGTACACCACCATGTTGCTAATACAGTAAAGAATTGGAACTTTAATGTTTATTATTGTCTTATGTTCATATTAATCTGGTTTATGCATAGTATCCAACAAAGTCTAATAAGCCAGTAAAGAAGAAGGATGGATAATTAGTTTAAGCAGGTAAATGCTAATTAGGAAACTCCTGAAAGGCATCCATTATACACTAGCTTAAAACAAATTTTACAGCCCTGGTTAGTGGTGTAATCCAAATTCTGTCAAGGCAACTGCATTTTCTGTAATTGAGATGTGTATGTTTGCTTTGCATAACAGATGGCTCTGTATGCTTAGACTGATAGCTAGGAAAATAATAATTGCATTATTCTGGCCAAAAGAATATTAGCTCTTGGGTTTTGGCCATTTCAGTCAGTCCTCCTGCCAGCACAGCATATGCACATATATGGATTGGATTTTCAAGGAAATTGATGCATCTGGAATAGTGTGGCCATCTGAAATATCATCTGTTCAAGAAAAATTTGGCTTTAACCCTATGTTAGTCTCTTGTTAAAAGCATTTTCTGCCACTGTCTTTCAAACTACTGAGTTGATAAATCTCTCCTTACTCTGAACTCACATCATGTTGTTAAGACTTTACACTCCATCTTGATCCATATACATTTCAAGAAAGGGTTCAGATAAATGAAGCAATTTTCTTTGCATGTTAGAGTATTGGAAATATCAGGCAAATATTTTCATGCGTTCACCACTGAAAGAACTGATGGAAAAACTACCAAAAATCAGAACCAATACTGTGAATTTTTATAAAATCTATTGAGATGTACTAAAATATCTGATTTTTTTGCTTTTCTTCTCTTCTGTCTTTATGGAGACATTTTGTATTTCTAAGACCTACGGTATTTATATATTTTTGATATATTGTTCTCTTGGTACAACATTTTATCGCTAGTCTCTTAATTTTAAAAGAAGTGCTGTAGCTACTTTCTACTAAATCACTATTCAAATCTTATTTGTTGCTAAAAATATTAGCAAGTCTATCCATAGAATCATTTCTCAAATATATGTGTAAATGCTGCAGTTTTCACCACACCGAACTTAAAATACTTCTGAGTTCAGAATTTCTGGGTTAGTTCTATGTGCTGTATGTCTCGCACTGCAAGTAAACATTGATATACCCTATGCTGATACTCCAAAACTTTATATTTGTATAAAACCTCCAGGCAGTGTTGCACTTAAAGACATTATGATGTACATTATTATTTGAAATACCTTCATCAAGTGCTGACTTTGGAGTCTTACTTTCTCATCACATTTCTCTAAGACTTCATCCTTGTTTGGTGGGTTTTGTTTGGGTTTTTTATTATGTTATTTTATTTTTATTTTTTAACTAGTATGCACAGAAATAATGTAAAATATATTTCGTATTTGCAAAGCAAAATCTCATGTCTCCTAGATAAAGGAAAATTGTTCTTGTATTGAATCTCAGCAGGTGGCAACAGTTATGGTAGTCAATTTTACTCTTTTCTGAACATTTAGAGCCATTGGTGCAAAACAAATGGATGCCAATGTTCTAAGATAGCTGCAGGACTAATAGTAAACAAATCTGATAAAACGATATCTTGGAAGATAGCCTGGAAATTATAATAATAAAGTTACCCCTGGCAAAGGTAACAGTATATTTGAACAGTAAACAAAAATTGCAATAAATGCCCTTTTGACATTACAATGAATATAACTTACGTGTAGACACCCATCAACATATATATTTTGATTTTTTTTTAAATAATTTATCTACTGGCTAATGCTAACCAAGAAT
>VXBS01006425.1:71292-121292 GCA_013400255.1 Sitta europaea | reverse complement strand
GGATAGGAAATACATCTTGCTCTGCTTTTGCTGACATCATGTATTGTTACAGCCTTGGTCAGGACTTGCTCTGTGTTTCGTCAGAGTTAACAGAGTAATACTACTCTGGGAAGAGGGGATTGGTAAGAGAAGAGGAGCATTCCAAATTCTGTGGAGAGTGTCTTCATTGCAGATGGGATCTAGCCAAAAGAACCTCCCAAGTCAGAGGCTAATAGTGCTTAGTCTCCAAGGTTTATAATGGAAATTCAAGACGATCATGTCTGTGTGCTATTACTCTTCCAGTATTAATCTATATTCTTTTGTCACTCCTTGTTCATCTTCAGCATTAAAATAGACCTATGCTGCTTTAGCATAAAAATGCCATGTTTAACCCCATGTTTCCCTGTATTACATTCTGGCATTTGAACCAGGATGCCAGCCCAGACATCCTCTGCCTGTGCTTCCAATTACACAACAGCTGACAGCAGCTTCCTGGTTAAGTTACAGTGTGAAAGGGAATGCCCCCAGGTTGCTTTCTCCATTTAGGGGACAAGGAAAAAAAGCAGCAGAAAACTTGTCAGGCTTACTGTGAACCAGTACTTTATCTTACTGCTCAGCTGAGTTCCTTAACAACATTCACATTAAAAGTTCTCTCTGCTGTTTGCTCATACCTTCAGAACTGCATGCATTTGTCCTGAGTATCTTGGCTCCACATGGACAACGTTTACTTATCGTTTCCATGGCACTCCCACAGAAGGTTCCTCTACAGATGAATCCATAGAAGAGCCAGTTTAAAGCCATTTTACAAACTAGGCCATCAAAATCTGACATCAGGACCCACCCCATCACACAGCTTGCTCTAACAGTGCTGGCATAGCCAAAAACTGCCATGCAGCAGAAGGGTGCTTCTAGTGAGCCCCTGATAAGGTAGTAGAAAACTAGGAATTCATTTTTCCCAGACGTGGGAAAGGAGCTCAGACATGGCACCAGTGTGAAGTGATAAACTTTTTGCCCAGAGTTAGAAATTTAGGGCAAAAAGGTGAGAAAGAAAATATCTTCCTTCAACAATGAGGAGACTTGTCTAAGAGCAGGAATTATCTTCCCTTTAGAGACAGGAAGCACCAGCATACATTGGAGGGGTGGGGAATCAGATTTGTATGAGGGGACAGACAAAGGAAATAGCTCTCTAGTGTGAGCAGACAGAAAGGGAAAGACAGAGAAGAAACTTAGCATACTGCCCCTATTCAGCAACAGACTCGTGAGGAGACATGCTGCTTCTTCCTCAGCAACCAAGCGAAATTTTGCTAACCTTTGATATTCAGAACTCACAGCCCAGCATAAACTCAAACAGTGAGTCTGGTTCATATTCAAGATATATGAAAATAATATTTTAAAGGGCTTATTAACATTCAGGGGTTTTTTCACCCTTTGTGACTTTGTATTTTCAAGTCTTCTTTTTCCATTAACTACATGAATGCTAAAAATGTACTTTAATATGTAGGAGATGTCTGAGACTTTTTGGGAATACCATGATTCTACAGAAAGGCCTTTGAAACTACAGTCAAACCATTTGATTGGCAATAATATTATAGAGTTTGGCAACAGTAAAATATAAAAGGGAAATACTGCCTTATTTCTCTATCGCATGAATCTATAAAGTAATATGGTGTGTTCTGCTCCTACTGTATTTCAGATAACTTTTAAAGTCTTTGTGTTAATAAATCTGGCCTTATACTAATAAAAGGTATGACAGAATTATTACCTATATTAATTATTTTACGTTTGAGATCCTGTCTTTGGGTCTTTTGGATGACAAGTATTTTCTAGTCTGAGTACTGTATTAGGATGTAGCCATTATGCTGTACTGGGGAGTAGCCATTACAGTCAGGCATACTCTCTACCATTTCATACCGCGTTTCACAAAGATGTCTCATTTGGGACAGCCCTTATTAATGCAGAAATGGTAAATACAAAGCTGTATTCATTCCTGAGATTCCTTGAATAACAATGGGGCTATCCATATATTCTTATTGAACTTCCAAAACATAAGCATAAGTAAGATATGATGAAAATTATAGATGTATCTCTTCTATGTATTAAAACAGCATCTATGAGTCACGACTTAAAGTTTGTAGGAAGAGATGCTTCCTTTTCTAAAATTCATTAATCCAGCTTTCCCTTCTATGTTTGTTTCTCCTGATATGATGAGTCTGATACACAGCCTGTAAGTCAATGAAGAGATTTCACAGGCTTTTGAATTGTTCTCATTTTACTATATATTGCCAATATGTTTCTTATTTCACCTTGGGAATGAAGATATATTCTGTAAGTTAATGAGCAATCCCTCTGTCCCTATAAGCAACTAGTACTTTGAATAAGAGTGACAGTGATTTCTCCATTTTGTTTCTTATTTCATATAGATTGCTTGCAAGTTTTAAATACTTTGGTCATATGATAGCTGTTTCTTTGTCCTGTCTCCAATTTTATATATTCAGATTGAATCAACATTATGTTAAGGCATTTTAGAGGATTCCTGCATTAATTGTAATTAGTGTATGATTTATTTACTGCAGCCTTGTGTGCAGATGAACTAATGTCTAACCATTGAGAAAGATGCATTCCAAAGACATAACAAACTTCAGGATATGAGTGGTTGTCTAAAAAAATGTAGTGAAAAAGGTATATATTTTATTCGTTGCAGGTTTGGGAGAGGTGAACATTATGATATTTTTATCATCTGTTTCCTAACATCTTCTGATTCAGTTTGTCTTGTTAGCTCACAGATCAAGTTTGGATGTATCGTTGCTTAAGTGCACAATCCCTTCCCAACAGAAAGCAGTTCAGGGGAAGAATTGGTAATAAAAAATAATTCAGTCACTGAAATGAACATAAGCAAATTCCCATTTCTAGAGATGGGATTCTCTTTCATGTTCATCACAAATATAAGGATTTATCTTTCCTGCTTTTTGTTAAAAATGTGTCTACAGAAAGAATTCTATACACTTCGAATTGAACTTATTCCAGGTGTTTTCTTTGGCAAAATCCAAGTAGAGTCCTTAATATTTGTTCTATTCTCCTTTTTTGTTATCACTACACTCCTCCAGGTTTATGTACACTTGTGACTGTGAAGAAAGATCTTATGTTTGATGGACAGCAAAATGGACATATGCAAAACAAATTATGCTTTTTCTTATCTAAGTGGTTAGGAGCTATTCAACTGGTATAAGCACATTAATTCTGTGCCTAACTTGGACAGTGATGGGACTAGATCTGACACAGTCCAGTCTGCATTCTTATGATGATTTGTGATAAACCCCTGCAGATTAGCAAAGTCTGCAACCTCCCTAATGAGGGTGCAAATTCTTGTGAAACAATAATAAGTAAAACTGGGGGGAAAAAAACCCCAAACATATATATAAATGTAACTTTTACAGCCTGTTAATTAAAATTTAAATTGCAGAGTTTTTACAGGACAAAGAGACTACAAAAGGACACTAACATTTTAACATGTTTGGAACATTTTCAGTGTAGCAGCCAAGAAAATCATATAATCCTGGAATCCATTCACCTCTTTAGTGAAAACACTGGTCTTCAATTTTAAATAGCATTTGTAGAAATTAAAGAAGGTAAACTGAAAATGTTTGTAAGATGTCACAGCTTCATTGTGATACTAGATATGGCCTTACCTTCATTGTCATCTAGAACAGCTGCAGAGGTACTGTGAAAATAATGTCATGTCTTTTAAAATAATTGTAAGCCCCAAAGATTTTAAAGGAGATTATATATTCATACCTATATTTGCTATTTTGAATCAAGTTGTTGATGTGTGATATTCTTTATTATGGCACTAACACCCATATCATGGCAATATCAGAATTTGCATATAAACAATCAGCATAATGGATTGGAAGTAAAAAATGCAAGGTTTATTTTTATTTTAAATAAAATGCTTGCATATCCTGAAAAGCAAATATTTATTCGGTGCATGTATAATTATAATATGCCGTGATAGCTGATAATTTTCTGATTTTCTTTTATAGTCTCATTTAAGTCATATTTATTCTCTTGCATCCATGGTCTTCATTCAACACTGGACATCTTAGTGAGCTGTAGTACAGGGGTTTTTTTTTGGTTTTAACCTTCAAAGGAATTTAGTTGAGCAGATGCTACATTGAACTAGTCAGAGTAGAAAGGAAATGATACGGCTTTTAAAGGGCACATCTAGCATATCTGCTGGGCTAAAGTAATTCTGGCAATGCTTCAAAGGATATAACTTTTGATGGTAAAGTAGGTAGGCTACAGAATGAAATCACATATGGCAAGCTGTCAAAGTCTTCCTACACATTCAGTACATTTATATAAGTGCAAATGGATGCTGCTTAGATGGAGTCCCTAGCAATTTCCTCTTAAATCTGCTCTAAGATTATCTGATATTATTTGACTAAATTATCTGTAAAAGCTGAGGACAACTTTTATGATCAAATATTTAGAAATAAGTTTTTTCTTTTTAGAAGATTATCTGAAAAATGAACTGCAATTGTATTAACACTTGAAAGCAAAGGGCTTTCAGTAATAGCAATTATATCAAAACAGGGATAATGAATTGCTGTATATCAACTTGAAGAGAATGTATTTATAGGTCAATGATGTCAATAGCTATAGTTCTCATAGACACCTAATTTCTTACCCTTTTATTCCTTGCTAATGCTAAGCAGACACAGTTTTAACTTTTAATGAGATTGGTGACTATGAGAATCTCATTTCACAATGGAAGGGAAGTTTACAAGGGATGAATATTTTACACCTTTCAAAATTCAGCCATAAAAGTTGTTGCCCTTTTACAAATGCTATAACGATTATTAGCCATCCCCCTTCCCACTAATGAAAATAAATCCAAATGGTCATTCATACTTACTACAAAAACAAACTTTTAAGGGTTTTTTTTAAATATATATTTTGTTAGTTGGGTTGAATAGCACTCTAGTATAATGACAAAATGCAGGATGCTTTGCAGCATTAGCTTTATAACTATGAGTATGTATGCATATATATTTATATATAATACATCACTGTATGAACCAATCTGGGTTCATGATTGAAAGAGGAACCTCAAAGGTGAGCAGAAAAGTTCTTTACCTCTGTCTCACACTGTCCCACATTAGTAGGAGGTGAGGAAAGTCCAGCTGCAGCCTTACAACCCTGAGCATATGCATTCGCTTTCTGATTTTTGTCCATGGCTATCCTTGAAAGCAATGGTAGGACGAAGCACATTTAGTTTTACTGGGGGAAGGTGCAGTGTGGTTAGTGCTGTTAACTGTTTAAAGTTGGAAACTGTTTACAAAGGATGGAATCTAATGAGATTTGGCCATGGAAACTGAAATCCCTCTAGACAGACCTTTATATTCATTTGGCCCTTCTCATACACTTATGTGTGGCAGTAGCACATGTTCCCATCACAGCTCTGAGACTGCATGCCAGATATAAGCAATCAGGCTGTCTAGTTATTCACATCTTACAGGATCCAAGAGCAAAAAAGGAATTCAGAAATGCACAGTTTTGGTGAGGTGTCTGTCTCTTATTTTGGCTCCTATTCTGCAGCTGCAAAATCACGCCAATATATTAATCACATGAGTTACTGTGCAGATCACACCCTTGGCCCTGATCATAAGCATAGGGCATTGTAGATTGTAGAAGCAAATAGAATGAAGGTTTGTATTGATCTATTTAAGCAGTGGTTGCTTGCTCAGTGGCATATGCCTCGGACAAATCTCAGTGTACTTTTAGTGGAATAACACCAGCAAATAACCTCTTGGTGGTATAAAGGCAAACCCATCTGCCAGATTCAGATCCATTTTGTAACAGAAATGGGAATGTGACGAGTCTCAAAAAAATCTTACTGCTTTAACATGAGCAAAAAAAAAAAGCTGTTGTGTCTAGACTGAGCCTTAGCTGAAATTTTCTAAATTATTCAGTCTGAAACAGATGTGTGTCCTGTAAAAATTTCTAAACAGTGGTAAATTTGACAATGTGACAAGGGACTGTAAACAGTTTTCTGACAGATAAGTGTTAAAACAACAGTGAAAAAAGGTAATGCTACAAGCCAAACTTGAAATAAAGAGTATGAGTAGAAGAAAAAATTGATAAATCATAACAAAATCATAAAATAGAGTATGAGTAGAAGAAAGGATTAATATGTCATAACAAAGGCTTGGATCCCGGAAACATGAACACAAGAATCCTCACTGAAAGCTGTGAAACAATTGATAAATCTATTCAGTTAAACCTTTGAGGAATTTGGGCTCGGATTTCTGAACTGTGGGAACTCTCATTAAAATCAGTGGCAATCTCACCAAAAACAAAGCAAAATCAAAATTTCTGGAGAGAAAAATTATGACCAAACCCACTTATTAGCAATACTTGAATTTCAGTGGTGAAAAAGCACTGATATTATGTGTTTCTATTTTGTTTCTTTATACCCTGGTTATCTCTATAACCACCCAAAATTGATGCGTAGGTTGTGTGTCTGCCTTATCATTTGATCAGTCAAAAGTGTGAAATTACATGTGCTTATAAAAGCAGGACATAGACCTCAGTGTTTAATTGATTTTTTATATTGTATATATTTAAAATATACATATGCACAGTCTGAATTTTAGAAACCTAACTAAACATCTAAAATTGTGAGTGGTGTTGAACAACAGCTCCTGCCCAGGAAACAAACAAACCAGGGAAGAATGTGTCAAAACCCATCAGTCTCTTTTTGGCCCCATGCCAGGAGAACAGGCAGATTTCATATTGAACTGAAAGCTCAGCATATTTGAACATTGAGGCCTCAGCTGTGATAGGGCATGACATTTTAAAATTGGCATCTTTGCTTTAAACAAGGGAGGGTTTTTTTGGTGATTCTGTAGATGTACCAGAAGTAGTGTGCAAGGGTAGACAACTAAGAAACAGACATATCCCAGTGAAATGTGATTTTACAAAGCCACTCATTACCAAAATAGACACTTGATTATCAGTGCAATATACACACAACTTGGAAAGAGTCAATTGTGGAGCCTCTCCCTTCAGGAAATAGAAAGTTATATTACACAGTATATTTGAAATTTATACTATGCAGTATATTTGAATTGAACCCAAATACATTGATTTTATCCATAAAGTTACCAGAGGTTTCCTCGCTTTATAAGGTCTTGACAGAGTTTTTGAGGAGAAACAACCTAGATTAAGCTAACTATCAGTGGTTCAAAATACAAACACTTCCTTCCCATTTGCTCCTGTGGCTCCAATAACAATAAGTATCTATTATGAACTAAAAAGTTTGGGTATTCCTTTCAAAGACCATTGCTCTATGTCATGACCTCCTTCTAGAATCCTAGAAAAGGTGTTCAAAGTGACTCTGTGTGTGTGGTGAGAGCTGGGGAATAGAGATAGGCAAATTGAGTTCCAGAAATCATCTGCTTCTGTTCATCTTGTGAATAAATGAAACCAAGGCTATGGCCATGAGGGAAATCTGAAATGCTGGTCTTATCTTTCCTGATACCTGCAGTCATGTGTAAGACACAAGCACAACTGAAAATATCAGGAGTAAGGCAAAACTAATTGATGCATAAGCACAGCTGAATGGCAATGTAGAAAAGGAATGACAGTGCCCGTTCACTTTCTGTAGACATGACTTTCTGTCCCTCAGATACATGATTTTGGAAGCAACGTGACAGGTAGTTTCTCATTCTTCTCTGCTGATGCATCTGCTAGGTTGTTTCTAAGTCTTTTCAGGAATTTACTTAATAGTCATATGGTGTGATTTATATCTTCCAGCATGGCACACTTGAGCTAAAGGATCTACCGCAGCAGTGAATTTCACACACTGTAAATTTCACACAATGTGTTAATTTTCTGAAAATTTATTATAGTATTCTTCAACTTCTATGACAACCTTACAGCTCTTTTCCCTTTGTAAATGTGAAAAGATTTATGTGTTACATAACTAAGGTGACTATTGCAAGTAACACTTTTACAAATTTTAAAGTAGAAGTACTGTGATTTAATTTCAGTTTTCTAATCAACTACTGGAGGTTCAAAAAGAAAAAATAACCCACAATTAACACTTATACAAAGGAGTTTAATTAATTACATATATGCAAAAAATTGTAGCTAATGAACTTCACCTTGAAGGTTATCTAGGAAACCTAAATAGGTCATCAATGCTAAGGAAAATGACCTTCCATCTTTAGAGTTGTATTGCATCTTTGTATATGTTTGTTCTACCTATATATGATATAATTTCACAGATTTTTAATTAAATACTTTTTGGCACGTTTGGTTTGGCACATATTTAAATGTGTTAAATAAGCATTGAAATAAAAAGTACTAAAATGGAGATGAAATACTCCTTTCACATTAAAGAGTAATCATGTCTGTTGTTGATAGGAGATATGACTGTAGCATGCACTGTTTGTGAGAAGCACATTTTGCATTTTATGTTATAAACTATACAATTTGTAGTTTTGCATGAAATCATGGAGTTCATTGTTTTATTTTATTTCAGTGTAAAATTTTCACCCATTTCAGTTCAAGTAACATTCTCATAGAATACAGGTTTTGTAGTGATATGATGTTTCCTAGCTGTAGGCTTGGCCTCTCCCTTCTACTGGCTGTAATTTACTTTTTGGTCTCTGTCGCCTTGAGCTTGCCTTCTGACTAGTTTGTTGAATGATGTGCTAATCCATTATATTTTTCAGACAAGTGTATCGACCAGTATAAACAGACTGGAGGGCACAAACCTAAATGAAAGCTATACTTCCTTGAATCATTTAAAAAGCTCCTGCAGTGGTGGCAGTGCAAAATAACTTTTCTCTGTACATTAAATAAAGGAGGGAAATTTCAATAAATAAAATTAAGATTGTGGGGAGGGGGGTGTGAGCACATTAGGATGCATTTCACATGGGTGTATTTAGTTATAGGAAGAAGAGTCAGATAATGTTAGTCAGCCACTTGAGAATGTGCTTCTAGATGATAAATTTGAAACTGAGCCCCAAGCCCTGCATTACTTGCCATTTCCCATTGTCCAGACACTCTCACAACACATGATACATGTTTGAAGTCATGTACTGTATTGAGACATTTTTATACAAATAAAGAATGCAGGATAACCTCACTACAGAAATGGTAAAACTGAGGGCAAAAGATGCAGCTTTGTGATCTTTTCCTTTCTAGGAAACAGGTAGAAACCAATACCTGGTCATGAAAAATATCCTTAGGTAATTTATCTTGAAAAGAAATGTCAAGAGAGTGGATGACTTCTCAATTTGTATAGCTGGTGTCAGATATTCAAGTTCCTTCCTGTCAAAAAGTGAATTAAAATTTCAATAGCAACAAGAACTTTTGGCTGGTAATTCAAATCTAATCTGGGGACACAAGCAATATTATGGAAAATTGCATTTTTCAGTTGAAATTACGACTCTACAAACTGTAGTAATCCCATGATAACAAAAAAGGGGATAATTTTTCCTTCAAGGCATATTTGATTCATGATACATTGGGAAATAGTTAAGCTATGAATTACTGGAATTTCTGCAGGTTTGTGTGACAAGCAAAAAAACCCAAAAGCATTCCTATATCTCTTTTCAAGTATAAGATTTCAAGGAAGGGAATTAAATGTTTCTTTACTAATGAATTTTTTTTATTTTTTAAAAAAAATTCATTTTCAGGTTTATTTCCAGCAGATTGAGAACAAAACTGTCTTTATATATCACAGTTTTCACCTTGTTGATTCAGAAGGTGGCTATTAACTGCAAGCTACTAAGAGATCTGTGATATTTAACAGTTATTGAAGCATCCTAGATGATTAGGAGCATTTCAGAAATCTGGTGGCATACTTTTTCCAAGGAAAGAAAAGTCTGAAGTTCCCTTCTCTCACAAGCATAAATGCACAGATGACAGTAAGCATTTGTATCTATTCTGAATCTGTTTTTGCCACAGTTCCTGAGCTATAACTACTCTTGGAGAGATATTTGCATGCCCACTTCTTCCAAGAAAATCCTCGTAACTCTTGCACCTGTATCATGTAATCATAATACAAATATCTGTTTGGCCATTGACATCAGGGAGACCCACATTTCCCTCTTCTCATTGTTGTTTCTGCCTCTCTGAGTAGCCACACCACTAAAGCTATGACTGTAACCCTTTAACAGCCACACTGACCATGATAATTAGAAAACCTGGAAGCACTAAGAAAAGCTTTGTCTTGGGTTTACCAAGTAATCAGAAAATATTTTAATGGGATTCTGATATTTCTGTATTTTAAGTTTAGTTTCCCTTCCGGATACAAGAACTGTGACTTTTTCCAGGAAGGGTTCGTTTGGGTTTTGTATTTCTTTCATTTTGTAAAGCTGTCTTCACGGGTTATTGACATGAAGATACAAGGTGGTATAGCCTTTCCAAATTTGGCTACTGTTATTTTAATTAGCATCTGATTATAGTTAGAAAACCTATTTTGAAATGAGCCTTTACTTTCTGACCATTTCTTCCCAGCACATGAAGCATTTTAATCCATTTGTTCTTTCAAACTAAGGTAGTCATCCTTCACATCAAAATATCTGCACCTGACCATGATCAAAGCAGCCCAAACTTGACTTTGCACACACAGAGATGGTTATAAACATGACACAGGAATATTACTTTGGCCTTACTTAACAGAAGTGAAAATCGTCCCTGCAAAACTACCTAGAATTTGTAGAAAATTTTATTCTTAACTTAATTGTTTATGAAAATAGCAAAGAACTTTAAATAAATAGCCATCTCAGTCAGTGTAGAGAAAAATGTGTTATTTGCATCATTTCAATGTTTCACACAGAGAAATTGCTGAGCAGGAGTTGATCACTCCACACAAGAAGGAAGGAAATGCTTGTAGATTTTCCAGCCAATTTTAAGCATTGTAAAAATAATGTATTCATGGCTAGTACATGGAATAAATAATATGCATCATCATTAAAACAGGAGTTTTTTGAGTACAGGCTTGGCCTTGTAAATGACAGCTTTCTAAATAAAATAAAAATTCAAGAAGGCCAGTGTACTCTTGAAATCTTTATTTCAGAACATATGATTTCAAACATGATGTGCAGAAAACAATGTTACCTTTATGTAGCTGGAATATTTGCATAGGAGCTTGCTGGTTCATAAATTCCAAGCAGCATAAATATTGATATACCATGCTTAGCTTACCATATACCTTCAGTGTGGTTTTATCTAAATTACAGAAAGAAAGGTACAACTGCGTGCACTGTTTAAAGGCATGTTTGTTTCTAACCTCTGCTTCCTGAAATCATTGTTATTCAGGTTTTTCCTCCTCACCTGCCCCACCCACACTGACTCCCTGCGAGCTTGCACATGCACATTTGCACACTTCAGTCTACCTGCCTGCGTTACACTTTCTAAACCTTCAGCACCCTGTTTTATAACTGTGTTTCTTTACTGTGCTGTAAAGATCAAGGAAAAGAGATTGGTGAAGGATTTTGAAGGGAAAGTGCTTACATGTTTTTGTTGGGTGTCTTACATAGCAGCGAACCGTTTACACAGGCTTATTACAAAAATAAAATAAATAAAACCTTTCAACCTGACAGAAGGAAAAAGCTTTCCTGAATCAGAACTACCAAAATGTCCTGTAAAAAAAAATAATAAAAAAAAAAATAAAATATTTCAAATTATGAAGCAGTTATATCATCTGGCTAATTGTTTTTGAGAAATAAGTACAGTCCAAATGCTGGGATGTCTCCTTGGTGCTATATATTCAGGGAAGAAATATTAGTTTTATTGCACTGTTTCTAGTGAAAGGACTGTATCATTTTTCCCTGCTTACATGCAAAAGACATTGAAAGATGAAGTGTCAAATTATTTTTCCCTCTCATAACATTGCACACCCATGAGAAGTGTTGTTGTTGTTGTTTTAGGGTAAATAGAATGAATTATATCACAGCCATGCTTTGCAGCAGATGGGTAATAAAGTCGTCAGCAGAACAAACCTGCCCTATTCAGTGTGCTGAGTGCTACTAAACAAATAATCAGTCAGATGCATATAGAGTTGGCCAAAAGGAATGGGGAGTTACAGTTTGCAACACAAAAACACCCACTTTGAATCAAGACAGAAAGTAATTTGGACAACTGTAGAGTTTCTCTTTGGTGTATGTAAACAGGTAACTTATTTGGCTGTCTTTCTAAAATAAAAGCAAAACCACCTTATCTTTTAACAGAAATTTGCAATCTGTATACAAAACAATTGATATATACTAAAACAAAAAATTACTGCCTAATCAGCCATTAAAAAAACAAGCAACTAAATGATTGAAATAGAACAATGTAACAAAAATATCAGCTGTCTGTTACAATTGAGTATCTACTACTTAAGCTTCTATTACTTTTTAAAAGATCTTTTGCTTCCTCTCTCAAGATGTAGAAGGATGTTTTTGATTGTAAAATAGAATGTTGTTCTGTGCTTTATTTTCCTTATATCAAATAAATAACCAGTGTCTGGTCAGTTTGGCTTCTATGTTGGTAGCAAGCAGTCATAAAAAATAGCTTGCATGAAAGTTCCACCATGGACATGGTGAGAACAGTGTCCTTGCACAGTTTGTGAGATCAAAAGTAGATGATCAATGCCAAAAGGATGAAGTAAAAAGAAAATAGTGAGAAGCAGTAATATAAAATTATATTAATGTAAAACAAATATCTGGAGTAACAGAGAAATTTTTCTTTTCTCATTTTATTTATATCAAAATTATTTAGATTGCTGCCTATGATAGTGGAAGCTACAAAAAGACAGATAGGAGTATGACTGCTAAACTGATGATTTTCAGAAACTTCTGGCTTCAAGATATGAGCAGACCTAAACTGTAGACTTTTTTTCTTTGTTTGTTTGTTCTAGTAAATAAGATATGTTATGAAGAACAGCCTTTGGAAGGCAAAGAACTGCTGCTAACAAGCAATAATAATCCTAAAAACAAAGGCATGTGAAATAAAATCAATTAATCTATAACCCTTAAGCATATTTAGCAAAATTTCTATAAGGATTTATAACCAAAATGAAGAATATCCAACAAAATATAAGCTTCCATGCACTTCATCTTCCCAAAAGATATTGCTACATACTGTGGACAGAAAACTGATGATAAGAGTGCAGTCATCCACTATGATTAGGAATTCAAGTAATAAACATTGTTTAATAAAGTCATCTTAAGTACTTGAACTGTAAGAACTCTGTTCTTCATTTGTCAGTTTTGTATAGGGTGAGACAGTGTATTCTCTCACCCTGTGTTTGAGTTTGGTAGAAGAACTTTTTACCATTTTGGTAGGCGAAGCAAAACCAAACTGCTACTTGAAATGGATTTTGAGGTATTCATAAGTCATGTTAAAGTAATTTTATAGCTTGGAATTGAAGTTGTTCTCTTTCCTAAGATACCTAAAAATCCATTATCATACCTAAAGAATAGAGATTTTTATATATGTGTGTATATGTCTGTATAAATATATATACACACACACATATTCCCACCCACTGTATTTTCCTCCTAGCCTGTTGCAAAAATCCACATTGTGACTTACCTAACATTAGTAGACAAAAGAATATATTTTAGTTTGTGAAGAGTTTCATCCCAGGACAGGAATTCATACCAGCATTCCAAATACTATTGCTCATTTTAGAAAAAAGTTATTATACTATGACCATACTCTCCATGCTATTTTTCTCCTATTCTTTGGATTTTTCATGTTTTCTAATCTATAAAATATGTTTAGTGAAGGATGAAATAATAAAAAATAAGATTACTGGTTAGGGTGGGAATGTATGCTGTTTCTTTGCATCTGCTTTTTTTTTTCCTCTCACCTTCTTTGACAAACCATAGAGGAGGACTGCCTGGCTCAAGATCTGGCATTCCCCCTCTCCAGCTAAATAACCTCTAATAGCTCTGCCTCTCAAAGTCAAAATATTGATTGGGGAAACTCTGAATAAAACACTTCAGAATAGGACTGAGAAGAGAGCATCTGTGATTGAAAACAAGTGTCCTTATTAGTTCTTTCATGGGAACTAACCTACAGGAGATTTTATTGCTCAGCTGTGAAATCAGAATTACCATCCACATTCCATTCCCTCCCGCCCTGCTGCCAGTTTAGAGTTTGGATTACATCCCGCAGTCTAGCCATGGAAAGAAAAATTATGGCGTTTTAGCATCAGATAAGCACCTTACTTCCCTGTAGGAAATGGTCTGCCATATCTTAAGATACACTCTGCACTTTCTATTATATACAGGGAATACAAAGAGTATGCAGCTTACTTTTTCAGAAGACACTTCATTCAGTTCATCACCCCTTACTTAGAGTAGTAAAAAACCTGAGTAGCTGGGGTGCAGTGACTTCTGAGGAATTACTTAACTAGAAGAGACCTTAAGCAGTAATTTATAAAAGAATTTTTTCTTTCTCTTACAAGTTACATTTTCCATGACTGAGAAGTTTTAACCAGAAATCTTTGGAAAGATTTGTTATTTGCAAGTATTCCAAAATGAAAACAGAAAATACAAGCATGGTAGCAACTGACATCCTAATTTGATGATTTCAAGGATGCTTATCTCATCTATCAGATACTGACACTGAAATAAGTGATGACATAGGAGTAGACAAAATTTTTGCCTCTGAAACATATCTCCTGAGTTCTTTACCATACAGCTTCTCATCCTTGGCCAAGCAAATGTTCTATGTAGTGGATATGCTGTGTTTCCTTACCTTCTTTTCTGAATTCCTCACACACACGCTGAAATGGAGGTAGGAACAATGGCTAAACTAACCAATTTTCTGGGTTTGGGAATAGACTTAAGTAAAAAAGTGGAGGCCTTGGCTGAAAACCAGAGTACTTGGGGCACTACTCAGTACCTAAACAGCTTTAATTTTTCTAATTATATGAGTAGTTTAGCTGTCAGTGCAGTTCTTCAGCTCATAATTTCACTGACCTGCTCATCAAGAAACATGCTCAGATTCAGATAGCTGTGTTTGGCTCTGCAAAGGGAGAAAAAGAAAATTACTATTCTCATGTCACATTAGTCCAAGTGTAATAAGAAAACTTAGAAAGTAAAAATGGCGTTTACTCCAATGGACCCCATAACTCTATTTGTAAAAAATGATCCTGTCTGAGATGCTTAGGAACAGCAATTCTCCAGTGAGCTACTGAATGTAAATGAATGTCTTGAGACTTCACATGGACAGCTGAATGTTATTTCATCTATCAAGGATAGGATCTTCCAAAAGTTCAACATGCGAAACTATTACTTCTAAAAGGAAACCCGCTTATTTATTTACAAGAAATACTGAACAGGTGGTGATATCCAGCAAGAAGCTCTTTCACCAAGAGTTGTTGGGGCATGCTCATTCAATGGGTTTAAGTACAACCAGAGTCCTAAGAATGATCTCAGTATCAAGGTATTTATCAAATCTAAACACCTCAAGATTTGGGATCCAATCTAGAAAAGCAGAGAAGCAATAACAGGTGTCTTCTTTCTTATTCTTTTTTTTGTGGTATCCCTTCATTCTTCTGTTTTGAGTCCATTCTCTGCTAAAGCAGTTCATAAGATTAAAGAGAGAAATAGTGTCATGTTGAGCTAGCTCTACAAAGTTTTGATATTTGAAGCTGTTTCACCTTTTCTATTTTTACTGGTCCACCAGGAAAGCTTCTAGTCCAAAGTGCCAACAGATTGTAGGCAAACTTTCCTTGTATTCATATGCAGCCTGTTGTTCAACTGTTTTTGTTGTTTTGGTTTGGCTTTGTGTTTTTGTTGTTTTGGATTTAGGGTTTTTTTTTTTTTTGAGAAGAGCAGTAAAGTTCTTGTATGTACAACTGATTGTGCCTAAGACATTTTATAGAACAGATATCATAAGTGAAGCAAATCTGAGAGGAAATTATTCCATTTACCAGTTGTATTCATTCTTTTTACATCTAGAACAATACAGAATGGAAAGCATGCCCAAACATCTGCCACAAAGAGCAGCAAAGCTGACATTTCTGTCTTGACAAAACATTCAGAAATAATTTACAAATTTCAACAAAGCTTCTGTAAGAATTGTAAAACTGTCTTAGGATGTTTTGAGAGATACAACATGTGCAAAATTGAGAAATCACTGAGGTTTTTCATTAGGAATTTCATAACCAAAGCAGGGTAATATGACTTGTTGCTTTAAAATTTGACAAAGCTGTATCTTTTGCTTAGAGCAGT
Source organism: Sitta europaea (assembly GCA_013400255.1). Classification (NCBI taxonomy): domain Eukaryota; kingdom Metazoa; phylum Chordata; class Aves; order Passeriformes; family Sittidae; genus Sitta; species Sitta europaea. The sequence continues at coordinate 105,063 of VXBS01006425.1, read as the reverse complement.
GCTAGCTCAAGAATCAGAAACAAATTTGAAGTGTAGGAGAAATCAGTGCTTTGAGCACCATTTCCTTAATAAAGCCTTTGTGCACTTCTGCTTTATTTTATTGCTCTTCTCACAAATTATTTGTCTTTACAGTGTGTTCTCAGAAATTAGAGGCTTCTTCCCATCATGTAATTACTGTTTTAAAAATAAAGCCAGGGCTTCATGTTTTTTGTGAAGGGAGAGCAAAAGTTACACCACCCTGTTTATCTTACTATGAGGCTGCTGTAAAGATGCTCTGTGAAGCAGATGTACTTTGCAAATTAGAAGTTGAAGTCAACCCTTTTACTGCTTTAAGGTGCTTTCCATTTTATCCTGTAGAGAAAATTGTGGTAGATGAAATCAGGTATGATTTGAATACAACCCTAAGACCATCCTATCTTTTTGTAAGACTTTTTAAAAAGTATTGTTTATTAAAACTTGTGTAACTTTGAGCTGTTACTTTTCATTTCTCTTGGTGGATATAATTAATCTTTGCCACAGGAGCTTGCAGGTTTTTGAAACTCATGTTACTGTATGAAATGCTAACTTCAGTTATTATATCATGATTTTTATTAATAAAATCAATACTAACAATTTCCAACTGTTTAATGGTGCCCTGCAATGTTCCCATGTATTGGTACTGGTTATTTTTTAGTTAGGTAATTAAATAGTGTAACCCAAAGGATTTCCAATGACTTCCCGCACTCCAGAATATTTTTTATAAACATATAAAACCCTTGGTTCTGTGACTTTACTCACTGAAACATGGGACAAAAAATGATAAAAAATTGAAATGCTGAGCAGTCTGGGTGACATAGAGAATAAGAGGGTGATTTTTTACATATTCACTTTTGAGATTCAACCTCAGGTCTTAAAAGGAATTGCTCTTCTGAATTTCTTCCAATTATGCTTAGCACACATTACAAGACCAGGGCACCCACTCAGAGGCTCTTAGACTTTAATTGTCATGTTCTTTTCAGTGAATTCAGTCAGTAAGATTACAGAAGCACAGAATCTCAGAATGGCTGAGTTGGAAGGGACCCATAAGGACCATCAAGTCCTACTCTTGGCCCTGCACTGCACCATCCCCAAAAGTCACACCGTGTGCCTGAGAGCATTGTCCAAATGGCCAGGCTGATTCTGTGACCACTGCCCTGGGGAGCCTGTTCCAGAGCCCAGCCACCCCCCTGGGGGAAGAACCTTTTCCTGATATCCAACCTAAACCTGCCCTGACACAGCTCGAGGCCATTCCCTCGGGTCCAGTCCCTGTCAGCACAGAGCAGGGATCAGTGCTGCCCCTCCTCTTCCTCTCACAGGAGGCTATAGTCTGCAATGAGGTCTCCCCTCAGTCTCTTTTTCTCCAGGATGAACAGACCAAGTGACTTCAGCAGCTCCTCATACTATCGAACAACTATAGTAGAATATAGTGTAGAATAACTGGATGCTTGCAGAAAGTCATCATCAATGTTTTTCATGCAAGGGGACGACTGTGAGCTTTTGTTCCCCATAAATAAATTAAAACTGTTCTGCTCACTGTTTGAGAGACTAACTGGTTAATTTGAGGTCACCATAACTTTATTATTAAGTTGAAAATGAAATGGTGTATTATAAAGTTTCCTATTAGTATTGTGTGTATTGTGCTTGTACTTACTACTATAGTCTCTACTTGTAATGAACATCTGATTTTGATGTCAAGTCCTTCATTCAGGTATTGTTAATAGAGCATAACAGGAAAAAAGGTCCAAGGAATTCTGTTAATTACAACAACTATTGAGTAAAATAACAAATCCACCTAATTTTCACAAGATATTAATTTGGTGTAGTTAATATACATATTTGACTTATAGATATTGTTTCTTGGTGGACACAGAAAGAAGCAGTTTTAAAATATTTGTAATTACAAGGTCCAAATTGGATAGAACCATTGTGAGAAATATTTATCTATTTTTTTAAAAAGTGTTATCATAATCATTTTAATCAAGAAGGTTGTTGAAATTATCCAGTGGAAACAGAAAAAGTTTCTACTGAAGAATGGTTTCTCTGGAAAAGTCCATCTGGATTTTGTTGAAAGATTGAAGACCGACTATTCATCAATTTATATTCTCTCCTTGTTTTTTGCTTTTTGTTATATCATAAACCAGGAATATGACATCCACATGAGTACAGAATGAACCACCTTTTTCCCTTCTCTACTTTCACAATCATCTTTAGGTGTTTTGTTTTGGTTTTCCTTAGTGTCAGAACTACATTAGTATTTAAAATCCACATAACCAGCAGAAGAATATTTTGTAAAATAGAAAGCATATAATGAGAAAAATTGACAATGTGAACTGCATGAAGAATAGGATATAAAAGTGCAAGCCTTATTTTATTACTTAAGAAATCAGAAGAGTTGATAGTCAATTCTGTTCTTTGTTCTGTTGTCGTCTTTACTGGTTGGCTTTTGATCTGATCTTAGGGATGAGTATAGTAATCTAAATATATGTTATTTTCTTGAATCTGTTACAGAAATTAATATGTATAAGGACTTAGTGATTTGGTTCACATTAATGGGTTTCTGTGGCTTCTGATGGATATGTCATGGATTAAAATTTTTACACTACACAAACAGCAATAGAACATTATTACCTCCATTCTATTTTGAATCATTTGTGGGAGAATACGTGCTTTATGCCTCATTTGCTGTAAAATTTATTTTATTGTAGTGTTTAATTAATGAGTAATTCTGCCATTTGTGGCAAATGGCCAAAATATTATCTTCTGTTTTTAGACTGCTGCTGTTTAGACAAAGTAGATTAGGTAGAATTTATCAAACTAGCATATTCATTAAGAGTTTGTGGAAATTGGTGGAGGTTTTTCCTTGAATTATTTATGTAAGGTATTGGCTATAGAAACTAAGTTTGGATAGAATATATGGTTTGGATAGAATATAACTTTATGGTTGAATTTAAAACTTTGAAATAAGAGAAAGTTTACGCTTTTTAATGCAGGAGAAAACTTTCCCAATGTTGTAATGAACAAACAGAAATAAAATAGGTATTGTCCCTTGAGATGCTCTTAAATCAGTCATATTGCTAAAACAGCTTTTAAGGGATTCCAGCACTAAATCCTATATAGATAGCAAGAAATGGTTACTTGAGGAAGAAAAGCTTCAGTAATGCTGCATTCTGGTACCAAAATAAAGAGATTTTTCTTTTTTCTTTCCCAGGCAGCTTGCCTTTGGTGAATTAGCAAGCTTAGTAGAGATCAACTGCTGTAGGCTTTTCGGAACTTTTCCAATTCCTGTGCCAGGGTGCAAGTGGGCATTGCAAAGCTACATAGCAGGTTCTATTAAAGATAAATAAGTATGGAACCAGCAATTCATTGCTAGTTGTTTGGGGGTTTTTTAACTTCTCTAAATACAGTTAGCACCCAGAGTTTTCAAAGCAAAGAATATGCATTTCTAAAATGCCTCTTCTGTATTTATGCTGTGGCTACCACATTTGTATAAACAGAAAATTGCTCCATTCATGCTTTATTAGCTCTTCTTTTGTACCACAGCCTTGACCCCAGTCATCATGAATTGAGAAATAGTGGGGAACTAATGGAGACAGATGGGAATATGGCTTGCCATTTACTCAAATTGGTAAAGTAATTAACCTCAAGGTGCTGGTTTGCAAGAAAAATTGTTGGAATATCTCAGAGCGCTGGTAAACAGACTCCTGCTTTAACCACTTCTGACAACTGCATCATAAACTAGACTTATTCTGTTCAATTGACCTGTCAATGTCCTGAGTCCAAATAAAGATTTGTATTACAATGCACTTGCTGAGAAGTGGGAGAACACTACTGCTGTTTCTTTTCAAATGGGTTGCTGTTCTTACCCTGCTAGATAGGAGCTGGAATGTCATATATTCATACTTCAGCCATTATATTCCTTAGAAAACTTCCATTACTGATTGTGTGACAGCTTTGTGACAGCAGATGGTAGTCATTTGGCTAGAGAAAATGAAATGAAAAAACATGGGCCAGACTGACTGGGCTCATTTAGAACAGCAGTGGACAGAGGCCAGATCGAGTTTTTATTTATCGAGGGAGACCATGTAATGAAGTCAGTTTCTTTTATTTTTTCCCTTTCTCTTTTTTCCCCCTTGTAGATTGGGTGAATAAGATAGATTTTTAACATATTATTACATAAATCAGAAGTAGTCTTGTAAACAGGAATATTTTATCAAAAAGCCCTCTTCCACAAGAGAGTTTTTAAATTCTTGTAAGTTCTTTCTTCATCCAATTTTTTATTCCTCCCTCTCAATTTAATGGACGCATCATTTAGATTTATTTTGTTCCCATTATCAGCACAATATTATTTTTTAAAACATCAAGTTAAATCTTTAGGGGGCATTTTGTAAGTTGGCTTACATGGGTTTAGCTCAGTAACTGGAAGAGTTTGATCATTCAAACTCATGCAGTTCTTTATTTCCCATGTTGCTATTTGCAGCTGAAGCAGTCCTGATACAAAGAAAGGAAGATGTTTTTGATAATGGCATAAAATGTATCTGGAAGGCATATGTCAAGGGAACCTACGGAGTAATCTTCATCTAGAGTAAATATAGCCATTCAAGACAGATGAAAACTGGAAACATAGTATGGTATCTCAATTTGATGAAAACTCAATTGGTTCAGAAGCTTTCAAGGAGCGCTCATTCGTAACTTCTGCTCCTCTAATTTATCCACAGAAACCTACAATGGCATCCAGTAATGCCTTGCAGCATAATGCTGCTTCAGTGCCATTACGACCACAGTAATTTAAACAATTTCTTTAGGTATCTGTTTTTATAAATTTCAGGATTTTAGGAAACAAACCACCTCCAGGTGAGTGGAATAATGGAGTTTAAGATACATTTATTTTTCTCAAATACAAAATTTTCAGTAAATAACCATTTCTCTAATAACGCTCCCTAAAATCAAATTTCTCAGTAGGCATTGTAATTTAATAGTTCATGCATTTTATATCAAGGTAGTCTTCTTTGAAATGTGTTATGAGTTCAGAGACTGCCAAGGATAATTTGTCAGTGTCACCTGCACTGGTGCATTTCCATCACTGGATTAAAGATTTGTTAATGTGTAATTGATAAAGAAAACACCAAGCATCATTTTGCAATGATGGGTAGTGGTTTAGCATAGTATTTTATATTTTTCTCCTGACAGGCATAACATTTTATGGTTTTTTTAAACCACTGTGTTCATACACACAGAAATCGCATTGAGTGCTTTGATCAGCCTTCCTCAGTAACTGTGATGGTGAGTTCACAGCACCTAATCCGTGTTATCAGTCAGAGTCAGTGATTTTTAAATCTATCATCAAATTATACTCTATTTCACGACCTCTCAAAGAGAGACACAACCACCTGTGGAAAACAGGATAAGGCAACAGCACTTATAATTGCAGGGGTAGAGTTGGATAAATTATTTAACTCTGAGAAGATATGCAAGTTAAACATGTTTGTTACCTGCATTGTTTTCTTCTGGTTTTGAACATTTTAATTTATAATCAAACAAGAAGAACAGATGTAAGAGTTGTAATTTAATAATTTTATTGCTATCTTTGTATATTTTGAAGAATTAGGTATTGTACTCTTGGGAAGCCATATTTTATGCCTAGTTGGAAAAATGAATAATGTAATAATATGCAAAATGTGAAGTTTTAGAACTTCACTACTGAGTAAGGCATATAAACTAATGATCTAGTTAAAGTCCCTTGTGCACCATAATAAATATGGACTAAATTTGTCATTATAGCTTTAGACAGAGGTTTCGGGCTACAGATTTAATTATATCCTTTTTTAATATTCATACTTCTAAACTGCATAATTCCTTTCTACTGTAAAACTGCCGGTTATATTAAAACAAACAAAAATGGCAGATTACTAAATGGATATTAATGTGGAGTCAATAAGCATTTAATTTCTGTGGAGAACACTGCAAAGAAGGAGAGTGTAAGCCTTGTATTGCTCAGATCTTTTCTTAGATGCCCATCTTTTGTACAGAGAGACTGCCTCCTGTTTTAATGCCAACTTTTGTTGCAGAGGTTAATTAGTTATTTATGGAACTCATAAAGGACACAGGGCCAATGCAGAATACCTTTTGTTTGCCATTTAGAAACAGTGGTTATTGAAAATCCTAATTTAGTCTCCATATGATACAAGGTACAAGCTGAGACTAACTCATCTCACATTCAGTCAAGACTCCTTAATGGTGTCCAATTATTGATGACAATAAATAATGGCTGAATAAAATACCAGCACAGTGGACTGTTTAGTCCATTTTTCCTAACTCTGTATTATATGCTCTAGTAACTTGAACTTAAAGACTTTGTTTCCTTTACAGGATACAGTTCACCTGATTCTCAGATTAGGGTCCATCCCTTTTCAATATTCCTGTAGGTACATGTTAAGTAAATTAAGAGATAAAAGATATATATCTAAAATGACAAATTTTATCCCATTTATTCTCTTGGAAAGGCCCTTAAAGCAACCAGAGCAATGAAGAAGTATAAGGGTAGCAACAACAAATGTGAAGATAAAATGTGAATATAAAAAGCAGGAAGAGCAGTAACATATATTTTAATGAGAAATGAGAGAAGAAATATAATATTTTATAGGGAAATAGAAGGAAAGTTCAAGCCAAGCAATTAATTAGTCAGTATAGTGCCTAATAATTTACTATTTGGGTAGGCTTAGTTGGGAAGAATGGGTTGCAAAGAGCCTGAAGAACTCTGTACCTCTTAGGGTAAAGTCGCAGTGGAGTCATTGCTCCCTTGTTTATATACTGGATAAAATATTGAAGTTGTCTGACGTGTTTGAGCCAGTCAAGTCCAGGGCTCAAAAATAAGTGTTTCATCTAGCACATGGTGCTGCTTTTGGGCGTGAAAAAGGTGTTCATGACTTTCAAATCAGCAATGATGGTCTTTGATTTCTCACTGCTTGCTTATGTGATCCTATTTCTTGTTTTTCCTTTGGTTGCAAATGCACTAGCTAAGAGAAAGCTAACACTTTCTGAAGAATAAAACTGCTTTTGCTAAAAGAGGAAAAATTCTATGGTGAATTGCAACTTATTTTTCACATGGCTTTCAAATATGGATAGTGAATGATCTTGGGTTAGTTTTGCATTATTTTTTCTATTATCTAGTATTGTAATTATTATTTTTTGTCTTGCTTCTCCATACTAAAATGCTTTTATTTTATCAGAGGGCATATTAGAAACATTTTTACATATTTATACATTTTCTTATTATGCAAATTGCCAAGAGCTATCACAAAGGTGAAGGAGAGTTAAGAATAAAGGTAAGAGGACTATTCTGGCAGACGGTCATTCTGTAGATGTACAAAGGACATATTTCATCAGTCTCAGAACTAGAAATTTAAAGTCATCAGAACATTTCTGGAGGGGTGTTACTAGCTGTCCTGGGGTGTGCTGAAGAAAGTGGAAAAAGACTTTTCTGGTTAATCCCTCAATGTAATTGTCCATTAATTCTGGCTGAAATAGTAACATTTTCAGCATTATTTTGTGAATAGAGCTTTCTCTTCCTACTGAATTATCAGTATTGGCAATTCTGCTCATATTCTCTTGATTTTTTTTTTTTAAATAAGTGTCTTCTTATTATAGGGCTAAATATTATAGTCGTGCAGCCACATAAAATTGCAATCAGAAGTCCAGAAATAATTTCTGAGGGTCTAAAAAACATTCTAATACACTAGTAATGTGAAAAGCTGCAAGTTTGTAATTAATCAAAACCAAGGTAATAGTCATAGTCATGTTTACTGTGTCATTGCCTAATTATTGACCAAGAAGCAGGTCAGTTGTGCCAGATGTTGGGCAAATACAAAGCAACACAAAGGCAACTTCTGAGAGCTTGCAGTTTAAACACTATGAAATGAAAACTTAGAACAAAAATTCTGTAATTTTGGGGGGAATATAAGACTTAGATGTCAAGGATCCCTCCAGCATGAATATTAAAACTGTAGAACTCTAAAAAGATCTGAATTTATCAGTCCAGGATGAAAAGTGGCATAAATTAGGGACAACAGGTGACCAGTCATGTTATAGTCTACAGTTTAAAACCTCTTTGAATTACTAATGAGCCTTTGTGAAGAGGCAACATAGCTTGCAATTTAAGAACTCCACCTTTTGTTGGTGTTGCTCAACGTAGCAAAGCTTAAATATATATTGTTTGGCCATGTCTAGACATTGCAGTCTTTTGGCAAAGGAGATGAATGAAATGCAATACATTATAAAGGTGGGCTTTAGATTGACACTACCATCTGCCCACAACAAAATTGTCCCAATTACAAAGTATGCACTTACTGTCACAGCAAGTACCATGGAACTAGCTTGACATGCAGAGGGAGGATGTTATATTATTAGCCCAAATTTGAATAAAAAGATATATTAATCACTCAGAGATTCAATTTAAGCATTAGAAAACTGAATTTCATCTATTGTGATCAGAGTCCATTTCAGCTCCCTCTTGTATAGTAGCTTATGCATCCCATTGGATATGTGTACGTTTTGACAAATGTCTTTCTTTTTTAATTCTTTTCTTAGACAAGAATGGTGACCAAAAATTAGTTGGCTTTTTTTCTCTTTTGTTCTCATTTATTTCTCTCTGGTTTTATATCCTCTAGGGTTTGCCTAATTTTTTTACTATCATTTTGTTTCTGTTTTCTTGCATTATGTTATTTTTCTGTTGTTATTCTATACTGCACCATAGAATATAGAATATAAAATTCTCTTCTATATAAGAGAATATAGAAGTACGGGCCAATTTCTATTTCACTAGGAGAATCTGATTTCTGACATACCTTAAAAGAAAGAAGGAAATATTTAAGTGCATTTCTATTCTGTGAAAAAAAATATTAATGTATTTGGGCAATGTTAACACTGGTTTGGGTCTAAGATCAGCATAAAATTAACTATGATATTTTGTCAGTCAGGTTCTTTTGTTTGATACTTAAAACTTTCAATCAAAAAGTCAAATCTAACAATATTTTTAAAGAGTGACTTTGGAAGCCCTGCTGAACATGCATAGACTGCTGACTGTTTTCCTGACCAAGTTAAATAACTGACCAGGAAAAAACTTTTAACTGCACTGAATATAGTTAAATACTATATCAGGATTCCTCCCTGCCTGTCAGATCTTTTCCAAGGTCCCTTGGAAAATACTTAATTAGAGTTGTTTACAACAGCCATTTGATTCCACCTCTGCTGTTATTCATGGTATATGAAGAGCTCTTCCTTGCCTGGAACAATGTGTCAGCCAGGTAGCCACAAAAAATTGCTGAACAAAAGGGATGTGTCTCCAGAGCACAGACATACAGTAGAGTTACTCCAGCTTCGAGCACTTGGCATATTTTCCTAATACATTCATATCCAAATGGCTTATTCTGACCATAAATACCATATTCTAGAGCTGTAGTGATTTTTTAGTAACTTTTGTTACTGCATTTTGCAATGGAACAGAATAAATTACTCAGCCATGAGCTCAAAAATACCTTAGTATTTAGTTAAGAAAGATGGGTGTGATGGCTATTGCCAAGTTATAACATTCCCAGTCTATACTGGTTTTCCTTGGGCATCTGGGAAATAAAGTATTCAATTCACAACCAACTTCTTGGGTGGATACTCTTGTAAGCATAATAGGGTTAGCATTTTCACATTTTAGCATTTATCTTCAGGAGTATGAAGTAGGATTTATAAGACAAGAAGTTGCTTTAACACACTTAAGAGCAGAAGCCTGTCTTGTGGTCTGCATCTTCCCTCTCTGTCCACTGATACAGCCAAGGGAGCTAACGTGCCTAACTTTGATCTGATGTTGAAATATGATGTTTATATTAGTCAGTATAAGTACCCTCTTCAGGCATCCTTAGGGTCTTACTGCAAAATAGGTGTGTGCAAAATAGAAGGCTGAGAATTCACACTTGTGTTCACTGTAAACATTCCAATCCTAACAAGTACTTGTCTACTAAAAATGGTCTGCTAATGTCGTGTTTCTCAGGTGACAATGACAAGCCTGAGAATTCTTGCTGACATACAAGAGGTGGAGAATTTCAAACGAAAACTAGAAAGTCATTTTTCAGATTTATCTCTCTTTTAAGAATCCACAGGTTTCAAGTCATTGGGCACTGAAAGTAAAACTCTGTAAGTTTTCACTTACAGAGCATCATCCTACATTTCATTTCAACTTTTTCAACTGATAACTGCATTTGCAGCAAAAAGCAAGGCACATCTTGTAAAAATGTCTCACAGGAGGTGCCATTTCATCATTTTGGTGGGTCCTTTTTCCTAATGTAACACTAAGTGTAACACAACTAAATGAAAATAATGGCAGTTTTGTCTCAAAAAATGTAACATGATATCAGTTTGAGTAGTGTTTTTCCCGAAGGAGGAAAGAATGCAAGAGAGAATGGTTCAAAATGGGGAAAAACATTTCCTCTCAGCCACAGTAGGCTGTCAGCTGCTGAATCTGTGTTGTTTTCAATTAGGCTCATCTAATGCCTGTGTATAAAGGAGACATATGTCACTTTGCTAGAGACACTTTGAGATGCCTCAGTTAACAAAGCCTCCAATGCCTTTGACTTAAGAAGCAGCCAAATAGCTCAGCATTATTGCATTTCTCATTTTAAAATTAAAAAACTTTGTTCAAACTTCATTCCTGATAAATTATGAGCCAGTAACATGGGGTTTTACAAAGCTTCTCATGTATACACGAAATAATGTCTTTATATAAGAAAATATCCTGAAAACAATTATATATGTGAGCAAATTTACCCTTTCCAGCAAACCCAGGGGTTTGATAAACTGAGCTGTAAAAATATCCACCCTAAAATATTCCCTTTTTAAAGTCAGAATATGCTTAAATGAGTTCACTTAGAGAGAATATACCAACCATGTTAAAAGCTTTAACAAATAATGTATTAATTGAAAATACATGAAATTTTGTCTTCTAAAAAGTTAGTTTTGAATATTAAGTGCATATGATTTAACAACTATCATATGTAAGCAGGGTTCATTCCTGTTATGCTCCTGTTATGCTCTGTGGCATTTGTTCTGTGATGCTGCTTGAGTCCTTTTGTACAGAACATCATTACATTTGGTTAAATACTGTTTATTTGTTCATAACTATACTAAATGACAGCTCTCTACAGCATTTGTCAAGTTCTTGTGAATAATCCAAGTCAGTGTTCCTGGACCTTGATGAATTTCTCGAGTTACAGGGATTGAAGTGGCTAGTGGCTCATCTGCACAAGTCATATGTCACCTGCTACAGATGAAAAAAGATCTTTTTCTGTCTCAGGAAGAGAATTGTCCTTCTGCTTCACTGAACTGAACTTCGTGTTTAAGTTCACATTTTAACATGACTTGAGACATGGAATCTGGCAGCTTCTTTATCATTTACCCCACATTTTGCCTTTTCCCCATACCCCAAACTGTCATCTCTCTTCCCTCCACTAGAGCAGACGTTGTTTTCACCTTTCTAGTTTGATCAGCTTGCAAGCAGATGTTCTTATGTAATTTTTAATTAATTGATTTCTTCCTTGGAGGGTTTTGGTTCATCTGTTTTAAGTAGATACCTTAACATAAAAGCAAACAAAACAAAACAAAACAAAACAAAAAAAAAAAAAACCCAACCAAAATTAAGAAACCTCAAAACTACATGTGCTTGCTATCTTGTGAACTTAAAAATGAAAATATAGTAAAATATTTCAGTGAAATTAAAGCAGCTCTTAAATAGGTTGAAAACATTTTACATTACACCTACAAATATCTTAGCTAAAATGTATTCATTATGTGTGCTGTTTGTATTGATGTCATTCCACCTCAGAGCCACTTTCTCCTGTCCATCCTTAGTTCTAGAGTTCCACAGTCTCATTCTCTTTCTGCCTCCAAAAGAAAGGGAGTGAGAAATAGCAAAAGATAAAAGAAGATAGAATATCTGAAGACAGTACTTTCCTCTGCCTTCTTTCTTTCTTCCTTATTTTTTTCAAGGCCTGTAATGCTCTTTTCTTTAGTCAATATTGAAGGAATGAGACTGTAATGAGAAGTAACATTAAGACTTTTATTTACTCAGCAAAAAGACAAGGAACACTTTCTGGTGTTATACAGACCCCCAAGATAACATATTTCCAAACATAAAAAAAAAGTTTTTTCATGCTAAGGACTGTTGAGGGTGTTATAGTCAGAAAAGTTAATCCCTTTGAGTTATAATCACCTGTTGAGTCACTTGATTTGTGGACATATTTCCTCTTCAGTCCTTTGATTGTGCCAGTTAAATGGGCTGCCACCTCAGCTGACTGCCAGCATCATCATCCTGCCAGAACTACCCCAGTGCAACCTACCAGCCAAACCACAGATATGGGCATTCCCAACGGAATTTCATTTGATATATACTTGGTTACTTGAACAGAGGCAATGGTAAGGTTTTGCCATCTCTCCCTAAGTTAACTTAAATATCTTTTAGGAAATGTTCATTTGTTTTTCTAACATGATAGGAGAATAATTTTGTCTGGAGTAGGGTAGGGAGGGATATAAGCAACTAGAAGCAGGTGCTTTCCAGGTAACACAGCTGGATTTTAAAAGACATGCATCCATATTCTTATCCATTGGATTATATATTATTACAGTTTGGTAAATATATGGAGATCTGGATGTCTGTGAACCAGAGATCTGATTGGGGTTCTCTAACCTTTTAAGTATGAAGGACATCTTATGAAAATAATTTTATAACAAGAAAGATGGAAATCTGAAACTCTGCAAAACAAAATATGCGTGTGTACCAATCCATACATACCCAAGCCACCTAAAAAAGTCATCTAACAAGGCCATTCACATCCACTTTTACAGGTTTGTTTTTATCAGCAATAAAGTGAGAACCCCAAGCCAGAACAGATCAGTTTACACAAATGACTAATAACAACCATCCCCTTTCTGAAACTCTGTCAAGGGACAGCAAAGAATTAGGATAGTAGTTTCTCCTTGAAGTCCTTCTTCACACAAGCTTTTCAGCTATGATTAGACATGATAAGGAGGAGGACTTTTGTGCTTGAGCATGAAATATAGCTGTCATAAGTATAATAGAACATACAGTATTATGAGAGAGGAGAGCTCCATTCTCTGAGAGACTGAAATATTTCCAACACAGAAGCTATGGCTCTCTGAACAGAGAGAAGCTAAAATGTTTCAGTCCCTAGCTAAAACACTTATAAACTTTGTATTTCTAACTAAAATCCTTTTAAAAATCCCATAAGTAAACATAAACCCTCTGGAATCTATACTTTAACTGCATTTTTCTCCTGTGCCTTAAAAGTATATAATCCTTTGTTTAGTTAAACTGTGTTGAATTGCTCTGTTGCTGATAAGGAAGTGTATTTATCATTCTTGAAATATGTGTTGCATAGCTACCTTTCATGCCAGAAGGGAATAAGGTAACTAATTGTTTAGAAGCTGATCTGGCAGAGAGGAGATACTGGGTCAGAGAGGACTGGTCCTACATAAATTGGCATAGGGAAGGTGAAGTTTGGTTGCTGTGTTTGGTTGCTGGACTTTTTGAGGATTTGTAGGAGAAATGCACTCTGTGTGTTGCACTATGTCTATAGAGAGATGTGGTAACCTTCTTCATATAATATACATTTACAGAGTAGGCAGTGAAGAGAGCTGTGTGCTTTAAAGAAAGAATATAACAAAGAAAGTTATGTTGCTAGGATCACAGGGTAATTCAGACTAGAAAGGACTTCAGGGAGATCTCTGGCTGACCCTCAAAGTAGGGTCAGGTATGAAATCACACCAGGTTATTTGATTTTTCACCCAGTCTTGTCTCAAAAACCTCACATATCACATCTTAACCACACTTAATTAGCAACAATGAAAAAGGTATTAATTTTTCTTTGCAAAAAACTCTTCTTTGACTCATATAACACACTTCATTGCTGCTCCTGAGATACAGCGTTCTCCCTCAGAGTTTAGACAAAAATTTTTGGTAGGTCAGTCCTATTTCCATGAAGACATAAGCATAATTTATAAAAGCCCCAAGAAGGGAATTCAGTTTGCTAAATGTTTTGTGCTGTTAGTGCTTGTTCTGGACTAAGTTTCTGATTAGCTCTGAGCTCCATTGGCAACATTCAAGTTTTTTCCAAACCTCCCCATGATCTAGGAGGTCTGTGTTAAATAGCACAGTTTTGGGACAGTCTATAATTCTGATATTGCAAATATGCTTCAGGCTCTGTAGCCTTTAAGGTCTTTTGAATATATCTGAATTACTGATTTTATTATCTAATCACTAGAGGAAACTAATTGAAATATAGCCGTAAATGTGAACTTCATTTCTGCTACCACATTTTGACAGTGATTTTTTATTCTAATCTAGCAATCTAATAATTCTAGTGAGCTAATGCTGGGCATATTTGAAAATAGTCCTGTTGGGTTTTATTCATTGTAGTCTCGAAAATATAGTGACAAAAATGGGTGAGAGTTAAAGGCAGCAAATAATCTTCTAAAAGCAACAAAAAAGAGACAAAAATGTTGGGGTAGGATGCAGAAAAGTGACTTGGAGGAAATACTTTCATTTTTGCCAGTTAGCAGATTCTGCACTCAATTTCCAAGTTCTTCTGGTCCTATAAAATACCAGAAAAACAATACAGATACTGCTGGAGCAGCACTGGTTATTTTGTGATGCTTTACTTGTCTGTGTGAAAAGCAGGCAGGCTGAGGTTTTAAGAACTGTTTAAGATTTGAAATATTTTTGTTCAGAAATCTGACATGATTTGCTAGTTGTGACAACTGGTTTGACAATGACCAGTGATTTAGGTCTACCTATAATAAGTGAATTAATCTGAGTTAAAACATAGTGATCTGTCATGTTTAGAGATATCTCAACAGCTGGCTGACTTGTCCTCTGTCAAACTAGTTTGTCCTGTGCAAATCTTCTGTCAAGTACAGAAAAGAACTGTTGAGAGAAAATTACCTGGCAGTTTCAGAGTTAGTGATGAATTTTTCTCCCAACATACCAGCTGTGCCAGCAACACTTTTTGTGGCATTAATCAAATATTTTGCCTGGAGCACCTTCTCTTTTCCAAAGGCTAGAAGATGAATCTGTCAAAAAATTTCACTGGGATTTGCCAAGAGCTTTTCCTAAGCTCAGGTATGACTAGTCCATGCACTTTGGAAGTTTGAATAATGCTTTTAGGGATGTTCTGAAAGTAGAAGTCCTGTGGTATACTTTTACTATATACATGAATTCAAAGCCTTTGTTACAGTGAACATGATGAAATTAAGGAGTTTGCCATGAGGCAAAGTGCTCCACTTGCTGATTTACATCCTTGTGTTTATTTTTAGTTATAGTTCTGCAATTAGCAAAGTACAAGAACAATGGAAGGCCGCAGAGTGATCCAGACACTTTTTCTGCAGTTGGAGGAAATTGATAAATACAAATATGTATTCTATTCTTTTATTATTATATTGTATATTTTCATTGAAAGTATAAACTGTAGAAAATTCGAGATTACAGGTTTTCATAAATCAAATCAATTTTATTTTAAGTACCACAGAATAGAAGTGTATTTCTATCATTCCCCATCATTTTAGTACTGAAATTTTAATTAAAAAGTAATTGACTATTTATTAGATGAACATTAGGGCACAAACACAGCAAATATGAGAAATTATAGATTCCTTCTTAAGGGAGATGACAAATGTTCTTTTGCATCTATGTGCATGTATACCATTACATATGCTTAGTGACACCAAAGTTGTGCTAAATTCTTTCATAGCTTAAAGGCTGACAGCAAAGTTGAGCTTACTTAGCACTCAAAACTAGCAAAATGCAGACATGTAGCTCCAACAGTTGTTAGGATATTGACCTCCTTCCTGTAGGCACATAAAGAGAAAAGGTTAAAGAAGTCTTCTGATTTTCTGAGCAGTGTGGAGACGTTAAAGAGGTGTATTCAGCTTAATGACTGAAGTATCCTTCACTGGAGAAAGATTTTGCATTGTGATTGCATCTAATCCCTGAGATTGGTTTCCTTTTCACACTTTCGTTGGTCCTCCTGTTCATAGATTGGCATTCACCCTACTCCTTTTCTTCCAGATTGTTTTTATAGATACTGAAACATGTATTTCACATGGGATTGAAAAAGAAGAAGTAAATTCAGTTTTGTATAACTCCTGGAGGAGACCTCATGTAGACTAATCATCTCTCTGGTTATGTCAGAGGCCTCTAATAAATGCACTGCCTGAAGCATGGCTCTAGATTCTGCTGCATAGCCCTTGTG
Organism: Sitta europaea; assembly: GCA_013400255.1. NCBI lineage: Eukaryota > Metazoa > Chordata > Aves > Passeriformes > Sittidae > Sitta > Sitta europaea. The sequence continues at coordinate 88,744 of VXBS01006425.1, read as the reverse complement.
GGGGAGATCATTCATCTGCCAGTTAACGTTATCCCTCCATCATGCCAAGGTCTGAAATCAGATGGGAAAGGACCTAGGACGTTCTGATGTTTTTATCTGATTATCACTCATTTGCACAAGGAGTTTGAAGAGGAGTTGGCCTTTGTTAACAAGACCTTTCAAACTTTTCTCCTCCTGAGTTATAAGTCCAAGCTAGAGCCCCTGGAAGGACTTCTGAGACTGTTTTTCATTCATGACACCTTGCCCATCACAAAGACCCTTAAGTACATTATCAATATTGTAGGTTCAACAAACAAGTTCTAAAGGGATTTTGATTCTGCTTCCTCCCTAAAATGAAAACTAGACATAGGAAACATTATGCATCTCTGAGGAAGATAATTATTTAAAAAAGTATTTCCATCAAAATCTGAATTTGTAAACTTTCTCCTGCAAAAAGTATGCAGAGAGAGGTGCAAATAAATAATACTTAAAAAATAAACAACATTAAAAAGCACAGTTGCAATTGTATTTTCAAATTATCTGTATTTCTTCATGATCTGTGTGATAATGATTGCAGTCTTATTACATATTAAGGAAAGCTAAGCCAGTGGTTTAAAATCTGGCAACAGAGACTATATCCAAAATACAGAAACTACCCAGGGTTTTTTACTATACCAATTCCTAATATATTTTGAAATGTTGAAAATGTTATGAAATTTTGAAAATATTCTGTGTCCATAATCACTTTTAAATTATACCATTTGTTTCTTTAACACATAAAATTTTTTTTTCTTTAGCAAATTAAAATCAGGCTCAAGTCATTATTTGCATTGATAATAGAATTCCAACCACCAAAAGGGATAGCTGCCCACATTCCTAATTCAGCATCAGATCTATTTATTTTCTGATACCTGAATATTTGTGTTGATTTGCCTAGCCTTATACCTTGTTAGCAAAGGCATTTTCAAGAGTCTAACTAATACTTGAGAAATATTTACATATTACTTCATTGTTTCGAATATGTTCAGAATCTATATGAAAGACAACAACTTCACAGCAATATCAAGCTTATCATTAACTTTCTGATTGAAGTTACTTTCCAATAATTCAAATAGTTTTTACAATGCATTAAAAGAGGGAATTAATTATTTTAAATAGGCTGCAATACTAGAAATATTGTGCTAGGTAATATTTGACATGTCTGTCTGCTTGCTTTCCTGTCTTTCTACCTGTCTTTTCTCAAGTATTTCTGTCTGCAGAAGTATTTTTAAAATTTCTACAAAGAAATAGAGTGAGAGGTTTCTTAAATCATGCTATTGGATATCCAAAAAGGTATATTATTTTGGATGTGGTATATTTTACAATTTGACAAGTTGGAACTTTGTAAACTGACAATTGGGCACAGACGAAGGTATCCATTTATCTCGTATATGTCTTGTTGAGGCAAAGCTGTCAGACAAAATCTTATCACATGGTGCCCCATTTGTTTTCTGTAGTGATTTATGATGGTTTTGAAAAGGTCTTGTGATCCCATAGGCTGCCACGATTCTCTGACTCTCCTCTGTCGATGGATCAGATTTTTGACATTTTCTGAGAGCATTCAGAAAAGATTTGATAAATCAGCTTGTGGTGTTTATTTTAATTGATCTGAAGCCCATTCCTTCAAGAATTCATCAAACGCTGTGACAAGGCCTGGGTGTGCTGCAGTGAAATGAAAGAACTGGGTTGGCCATGCTTCTGTGATGGTGATATAGATATTTTGTTGAAAGTTTATGCTCGCAGACGAGAAGATGCCATAACTAATTTAGAATGCTGTAAATCTTTTGACGCAGATTCTAATTCATAAATCTCATCCATCACATGTGATTCATGAAACGATAGACAACCCTTGATGAGAAGGTACTTTTGCGTTCCAAGTTCTTTACATTTTTTCCTGTTCAGAAATAAATCACTCCAAAGCAGCAGAACTCTGTTATGAAAGTAGTGCTGTAAAGGTCTCTCATTCTTTTTGCATCTGTTCTTCTTCTCAAAAGGGATAACATTTCTTCTCTTTAAGATGCAAATGGATAAAACTGTGTGTATGCATGCACTTCACTTTACAACAGGGAGAAAATTGTAACTGATTGCAGCGGTTCTGGTTAAGGAGTCATCACATTTGGCTGGTATAACCTGGGTCTCTTTTCTTCTCTCACAGGAACCTCCATCTGTTGAAAACATCACCACAAACACCTGTCCTGATCAACCACAGTCAGTGTCTTTGATCTCTTCACTCATTCCTGTTGCGCTTGGTTGGTAAACCTGTAAGAAGACCATTGCAGAATCTGAGCCTCTCTTATCAGCCAATCCATTCTTTTTCCTTCTACATTGAGGCATTGCTGCTGAGTGGTGGCTGTGGATGGTCAAGGAGGGAATTTGTGGTGGTGTATTTGTTCTCTCTAATTAAGGGAAAGGAGCATGGGATGACTGATAAGCAGGCTGGCCTATCAGGCAATGAATGATAATAAAGAAATAAACAAATGTCGCTCAGCAGTGTTGCCAAGAAAACTGCTGAGGACTGGTATCAATCAATGTCTGTTTATCTGCCTAGGACTCTGTCTTCAGATATAAAGCTTAGGTAACACCAGACGTTATTAGAATAATAAAGTAACAAAACCAACCATTCAAAAGTTAGGTAGTCTTAGAATTAAGTTTGCCTGTGCAATATTTATTTGCTGACCTTCTGAATACACGTTTTTACATTCTTCCTCGGTGTCACACTTATAGTAAAACGAAATAGAGAATTGGGTGAGCACTTATTCATTGTCCTTAGTTCAAGAACCAGAACTAAGCTGAACCACTTCTCTTGCAATAATCTGTTTCACTTGCATTTTAACTTCTGTGTGGAGGGAGGCTAGTGCCTCATTTCAAAATGATAAGTCACTACTTCTCTGCTTTGCTTGCTTACTCAGAAGAGCAAGCGTGTGGTCTATGAAAGTGATTGAGTTTTTACTCAACATGGTTTATAAGATGATACTGGAAGATCTTTCATGCAGATTTTAATGCTTAGTCTTAACTGAGTTCTTGAGAGCATGCACAAATGGCAGTTTCCAATATCTTATGACTTAGTTCCATACTCATTTGAAGAGATAAAACATGCTTTTTTTAAAGGAAGACAAACTTCTTTGAAGATCCTGCTACAGAGGAATAAAGTTGGATCTTTTCAGTGAAACAACTAGTATTTTATGGAAATATATGCCCATATCAGTAAGTCTATTTCTCCTTGCTATCTTCTTCAAGGCTTTCAAAAGGGTTAAGGGAGAAGGAAACAACAATCAAAGAAATGCAGCCTTAAGAACTGAATAACTGACTTTTTGTGGGATACTTAATGGCTGAAATGGCAACAAGTAACAATAAAAAAACTAAAGAATGGAATTGTGATGACCATCTACTTTGTGCAGAGCTTTACGGGTTACTGATTCTTTTTTGTCTTTAATTGCAGAGCTCACTGTTGGTTACTGGGAATATCAATAGTAGCTTTCTCCTGCCTTACATTGGGTCAAGCAACCTGAACTAATTTTTCCTGGAAACTTTCTGTGTTTATTTCCCCTACCTATAGCTTCTTTTGCATGATTAGGCAAACTTCTTTCATCTCACATGATTTTGGGTAGACCTGCAAAGCCATTTTGAAGACTCTTTCTTTAAGCTGAGAGAGGAGCTATCAGTATGGCATGTTTCTCAATGCAGTGTTCTGCTCCTCCACACAAAGAAAAAAAAGCTTAAATTTTCTGCAACCCTGTGGTGTCCAGATGTCATCAAACAGGGAAAATTGAGGGCAAGTAGGCATAATTCGAGGTGAGGGGTTGAACATTAGCACTCTGTGCATTTCTTTCTTCACACTTCTGTGTCTTCCATCCTATCTCTCTTTGCCTCTCATTATTGTCTTTTTCCTTTAGGATAACAGTAACATGAAAGCAGTCTGTGTGCCTGATTCTCAGCCCTGTCATTTCATAGGCATCTTTCTTTAAAGAGACACTAAGATCCTAACTTAATCTGGTATTAAGCCAAGACTTAGCAGACAGATTCAACTTTCATAGAAAGCTGTTTAAAGATATCCTGGACTCTCTAAGAGGGCAATTTTAAAAAGTGCTGGCATTTCTTAGCACAGTCTTTAAAAGCCCAGTGTATTGCCAACAGGTGAAGTTTTCCAGTATGTCTGCAATTCAAAGTTTTAAGAAAACAATTTTTAATTTGACCAACTGCCAATCTAATCAGTTGATAATGAACTTGATGTTTAGCTGTGAGCTAAAGTAAGAAAGTAAGAGAGCTCTCAAAGTCTGCAGTAGCCGAATCAGCAGATTTTTTCAGTGTTATTTCTCCATCAAAGGAGCAAATGGTTTGGAATTTAAATGAATGGCAAAATTAGCCAGTTTTTCAATTTTTCCAATGGTGTTTGAGCTTCTCATCTCAGGGGGTTTTTACTCAAGATGGATAAAAAAGAAATATGCTTTGACCATTGTTAATTTTTAATCTCTAACAATGTTCTCTATTTCCTGCCACCAAAACTACCAAAGTATCAAGTGGTTTTCACTCTTCCCAAAACCTTTTTTTTATTTTTAAGTCATAATTGTAAATAAGATACATCTAAGAAAATGCATTCTGGAAGAAGCAGAACTGCAAATCATACAGGGAAAAAAAATTTTAAATGTTGGCATTAGAAATTAGGGTAATGCCGGAATAAAGGGAAGGGAAGGGAAGGGAAGGAGACTTTATAAACTATTCACTAAAGGTTATTTCAACAAATATAATATTCAAGTCCTCTTTTTATTCTGTGTGTACCATCACTTTAATGTCATTCATGGGAACACAGAGCTGTATGTTTAGCTAGAGTTTTCATGGCTGTTTTGAAGCTAAACCAATTCGCTCCAGTTAGGGTCTGCTACTTTTTTAAAAAAAAATTTTCTTGTTGCCTGTTAGAAAAGTGGTTTAGTAGACATTTTGCAACAGTGGGCAGTTCTCAGTTGTTTCAGTTTTGCTCTACAGAACAGCCACTGATAAGTCTCATCAAATAATGCTTGTCAATACCACAGCCCTGGCAGTCTATATTAAAGGAAGACATCAGGTTCTATTGAGTGAGTTAAGAAAGCATATCGTTGCTAATTAATTTATTTTCCATATTGGCCTGCATTGTGTACAGATGCTTTCATCCAACCTGAAAGGTACCATGGCAAGCAGGTGTTAAAATAATCTTAGCCCAGAGGTATACAAGCCTTTCTGCCTGGCAGCTTTCCAGCTACAGACTGGAGCTAGCTTTTGGAGAAGTTGTCAGTGAGATTGATTACCTTTTGGAATTTCCATTGATTAATTATCTCTCCAACTCTTCACCATAGGCAACACCCTGAGTTTTGAGAATATGCATGAAGACTCATTGCACTTCTGTTCATCAGTTTGAAACACTGTGGGATTTTGATAAGTCATATCTTGCAGAAAGGGAGATAGAGGTGGTTAGATGCAGCTGTGCTCCTGTGCTTCTTCACAGGATAAAGAAAACAGAGAAAACCATCCAGGCAGGGTTTTCTTACCGAATTTGCCTCTAGCCTTTGTAATTGCCAATAGTCAAGGAAGTGGTTTTTCTTCAAGAACAGCAACAGTTCACAGAGTTATAGCTGGCTGCTCTGCTAGGAAACAGTTTATTCTTGATGTTTTGTGAAGAGAAAAAGAATTCAGTTTTTAGTTAGCTCATTCTCTTTCCTATATGCAAAGATTAGCACTGCTTGGTGTAAAGGAATAAGACAAAACTTTTTATTAAATTTATTGCATGAAAACATAAATATAGAAAGATTCAGATGGGAAGGCCACTCCTTTTATACATTGACCATTCTCACCCTACTAAGGTATTTGTTTCAACAGACACTTGTAAAAATCTCTTTCTAACATAAACCTTGGGTCTTAAATCAGTGGAGCAGTAGACTTACCAGCTTAATAAAAGTGAGAGATGATACGCAACTAATGGACAGGGCATTTCAACCAGGTGTTATCAAATCACTCATTGCACTAAGTGCACTCTCAAGTTCTGTTGTAAAAACAATTAAAGTACTGATGGCAGGCTTAAGTTACTTCAAATCATTTGGCAGAATTGATCCACAATTATCTTTGTAATCCCTGAAGCCCCAAACACTAAGTCCTCCATCCACTTTATATTTCCCGCACACAGATCTCAATGTGTCAGCAACCATGCTCAATATCCATTGGCACCAGCAACTTCACTGGACCTGAGAATTCTAAACTCTAATTATGCTTCTGCTCTGAATACTCAAGTTCAAATGTATGAAACAGCTGTATGATGCTACACCCATAAACCTTCAGAGTTTGTAGTTTTTAATCATGTTTGCTTGTGTATATGGATGTCTGTTATTAGAGAGTAAGAGAGACAGAGAGACCACAGAGATGTTCTCTGTGGACACTTATTTGAAAAGGTGTTTTCTTCTGTTTAGTGTTAGAAGGCTTGTAGTTATTCTGCTTTTTGGGAAATGTTATGCTTATCTCTAATATGAATCACAAAAAGCAATAGGAAAATGCATTTAGTGGAGTTTTGTATGACTTCTCCAAAATGTAATAAAGACTTTATCATATCAGATGGGTAATTCATATGGCATGTCACCTTTCTTCTGTCAGTTTAGAAATGCAACTCCCCTTGGCAGGGAACACATCAGTCCAAATGATTAGAGTTTAGCAGAGTGATATATACTGGAGCACAAAACTGAACAATGGCAAGTTGTAGACAGCCTGAATCAGAGGCAGTGATTTTTGTTATACCTGTAATAATTTGGAGATTTGTGCCTCTCACATAATCACTGGAAAACCTAGAAGCCAAATTTTCTTCTGTGGCTAATGACACGAGGGAAGAGGCATGAGAACAGGAGAAGAAATTTTGCCTGACTTTTATCCTGTGGATGTTCCACCAGAATGTGCCCACAGCAGGTAATAATCGAAGAGATTCCAGATGAAATTTTGAACTATGAAGTTAAACCAGAATAGTCCCACTGGAGACTTCACTGTGGGAATCTTCTCTTATGCAGTCCCTGTGCAGTGTAAATAGAACAAAGCAAGTCCAGTAGTCCACCCCTATTTTCTCCAGAATTAATGGAGGCATCTATTTCACTGTCAGCAGCTTCATATTTCAGATAGACCCTCAGTTAGAAAGGATTTTTGATTGCCTTCCTACTGTTCAACCTTATCCCCCCACTTGTTTAGTCTCCCCAGTTCAGGCATTGGGTATCAATGTGCTTTTGTTTGTTTTAATGCCAACATATTGAACTATTAGAACAGAAGGCACCACTTAGTCCATTACGCAGTCAATTTTCAGTTTAAATACCATTCTTGTAGGCTCATAAGGGATTAGAATTGGTTTGGAGCAGTGCAGTGAGCTTTTTTGTCTCTATTGCACAAAACAGGGAGTTATTCTGTCTCCTTGATAATAAGTTGCTCAGAGTAAGGGAAGAAAACAGAATTTCAGTTATTGAATATTTAATTCTGGACAGCAGTTTAATCAGAAGTGGGATTTGGGCAATTGCTCTAGCCCCCACCTAACATACTACAGTTTCAGTTCTTAGTATTCCTTAATTATCCCACTGAGATGTTTGAGGAGAAACTAGTAGTAAATGAACTTGGCAAATCAGCTATTACCCAAGTAATGAAATACAAATACATATGTTTGACAATTCTGCAGGGAAATTGTTGAAGCTAAGATTCTCCATGGATCATATTGGCCAAGAGAGAAAAAGCAGGTGTTATTATCAAAATTTGTATACCAACAATTTGACTAGAGTTTTAAAATAATGTAAAGCTTTCTTCCCCTTCAGCTAATTCCAAGCATGTTGGTTATTGTATTGAGAGTACTGATTGTCAAATAATTCATCCATACCAGCTGTGGATTCTCACAGTGACGTAGTTCTAAATATTCAAGGATTTTTTGTTATATCTAAGGATGCATATCAACTTTGCATCTAACCTTAAACAAAAGCGGGTTCAGCTCTGCTGAGGAAATTGATTTTACTCAGCAGCAAGGCAAGGGAAATTAGTACATTCAATATTTGTAGAAAGAAAATAGCAAAGCCCACAAGTCTTGGTGGTTTGAGATTGTTCTTTGTTTTAGTAATTATACCTTTATATGTTAGATCTCATATTTGCACTTTCAGAAGTATTCTAAGTGGTTTATGCATCAATCATGTCCTGGACCTGCTGGATTTCTACACAATTTTACAATGAACTTACAGCCAAACAAATTCAAAGTGAAACTGAATTCTAACTTTACTGCTGTCGCTACCTCATTCTGTCTGTCTGGGACATAAGAACAATTTAATTAGTAACCAAATGTCAGTTGCCTCTAGTTCATTTGCATGATATCTCAATGTGCTAATTTCTCAAATTAGCATAATTTATTATTTAAGCTGTCTTTGATTTCAGGGACAGAGTTGTTTGAGTTATTTCATCTGAGGCCTGTTATCCATATGCAAGAGGACTCAAATACGAATACTTTGTCAGCATGCATTTACTAATGTTTACTGTAGAATGATAAGCCAATAATAAATCTAGGAAAGCCTCTCCAAACCTCACAGATCTCCATTTTGCCGTTAGCTGTACCAGTTTAAACAGTGTGCCTCAAGAAATATCGACAGGTCAAGTACAGCAGAGAAGAGTGTGTGTCCCAGTGGCCTTTACACTGACAGTTTCTCCCACATTAAAGAGTTAACTAGCAGCCTACCAGCTCAGAGTAGAAGCTAATGAATGAAATGGAGATTGATATAGACTCTCTTTGGAGGTGCATCGATCTGTATCTTCTGAACTCAGCTTAGGAATTCTGCAGGCAGCATTGCATGAGTAACCCTGGCATGGTGCCCATTAGCAAATAACTCTTTTAATGCTTGTCTTCAATTGATTCACTTGTTGTACTGACTACTGTGTAGTACTGCAAACTTTCTCGTATTTTGCCACTGTAGTAACAAGTTATGTAAAGAAATGTGATTTTGGAAGCAAATTTTCGAGCAAATTCTTCATTCTACTTCTTTCCTTCTCCTGCTCTCTGTCCCTCACCCAAAAAGCATCATGTAAATATTCAGGTGAGGTGGGTACTGCCTCATACACCACAAAATTACAAATTTCAGTCATTTCATAAGTCATGTCCTTGTGCCATCTAAGCTGATATTTCAGTCAGAGCAAAGAAAAGTAATATGCTCTTATATGTGAAGTATTTTCATTTATTGCTTTAAATTGATTCTGAATTATAGAATTGCATGTAGGAAGCTTTCTTTTCTTCTTCTGTGGTCTCAGGCATGGAATTTACCTACAAATACAAGTCACAGCAGGAGGGCCTTCCATATTTTTTGCTTAGCAGGTCAGGAAAGGTCTCTTTATTGAGCAGCAGAGAGAGAATTAACCCCTCAGCTCCAGCTGTCTGAAGAGCAGCCCAAGTCTAAGACTAAATTGCTATGTAGTCAGAGAAGAGGACAATTCACTCATCTTGTGCACTTGTCTTGAGCACCTGTAAATTGTTGTCTCTCGTCTCTCTCTAGCACATGTACAACTAGACTTGACTACTTGTCATTTTATGATACAAAATCTAAAAAATACCTATAGATTGAACACCTACCCCTATAAGCAAAGTTATATATGCAAGCAATCTAGTATGAATAACCAGAAATTATGACCTAAGATTGCTGAAGCAATAAAGATGTTGAAAATTTACACAACCCAGAAAATCTCAGTGGGGCCTTTTGGCTGTAGACTTCATCACACAGAAAATTCTAATCTGCCTTATAGCTCTCCACATTTGCTGTATTGTAGATAGTTATTTTCAAAGCATATAAAATTATAAAACTAGTAATTCTAAAAAGTTAGAAGCATTCAGAGGTGATTTTTCTGTCTGCAACTGAATTGTCATTAGGACAGGTAGGCAGAAAAGTTTAAACCAAACACATTTAAGAAGCTACATTGTTCCATCTGTTGTCTTTTTCTGTCAAAAGTTTCCTACCTGTCTTTTGTTTGTCTTTGCCCACTTTTGTTTTTCTGCCTGCAGTGTAGGCAGAGAGATCCTTTCATGGTAAAATAATTGTTTTGATTATAGGCTTGAATCAAGCATCTTTAAATCAAGGGGGAACCAGACATTAAACTATTTGTACCTTTGAAATATTTTTTGTATTTAAAATAAAAATGGAGAAAAAATTATGTAAGAAGTTCAAATTATATAATGAGATTCTTTTCATAGAAAATTATTGAGAATTTATGATTGCTAGTTTGATGGCTTTTCGTTATTAACAGCAGTAATTGTCAGGCTGTGTTTTTTTCTTAACCATCTGTATCCTCTGACAATCTCTTTCTTATATATCTACTAACAGTTACAAGTATTGTATTTTTGCTAGTTTAGGAAGTATTAAGTGAAAACCATATTCTTGCAATCTAAGCACATAATTTATTACCGTGATTATTGTTTAATTTCATTCCTGGAACTGCCTATTTTGATTAAGATACTGACATTATAAAGAAGTCAGGAAATTTTAATTCATACAAAAAGTGCAGCTCTTCTTGATCGGTTTCATTTAACTCATACCTTACAGTAAAATGTGCTTTGATTTTAATCCTTATGCTTATAACACCATTTCAGAGAGTTTTGTGAAATTGTTTCTGGCTTGCACCATGGCAGAAGAGAATCAGAACGAGTTCTGATACCAGCATATTTCTTAAGATGGAAGCAAAAGAGTATTCATCAGTAGTTTTTGCCCTCTGAATCTAATGGATTGTCAGACATGCCTGACATTATTCTATAGGCAAGGCCACAGAAAATCAATACATCTTAGGCAAGGTTTAATTTATTTGTAGGTTCTTACAACTAATGACTTTGCTTTTCTGTTTGTTGATTTTCTTTATAGCTTTTGCTCCCATGAATTGCTACGATTTTATCCTCCCATTGTAACACAAATGACAAGAACTGTGATGTCATTACAGTTTTTTCTAAAAGACTAGGTGCATGAGTGAACAAAACTGAAAACTCTGCCTTAAAAGATTTTGCACAAAGGAATCAAGCTTTCTGACTCCCACCTTGGGAGTACATACATACATACATACATATATATATATATATATATATGTATTCAGTGTTCTGAAAAGCTGAAAAACTCTCCTATGATGATTTTATCACCTGAATGGAATAAACAGAAGTAGTATGAGGGACAATAATGAGGTCATTTTTGATAAGGAAATGAGTAACAGAGAAATGAAGCAAAATACCCAAAAACATGTAAAAACATCGCAGTTTCAAAATTATTTATAATTGCTCAAGATAGAAAAAATTTTTATTCTTATACTGGATGGTTTTCTGTTGAGAATCATTTCAAGTGCACAACAATAAATGTGTGTTCATTGTGTAAATAGCACTGCAGTAAAGCTGGTTTCCATATGCTGAATGCTATTGGTCAGAGGTGCCTACATGTGGAAAGGAGGATACTCTTCTTCAAAAAAAGAACTGTTTACTGAAAATGCAGATGGAGGTTGCTTTTTTGTTTTACTGGGAAAGGTGTATTTAACTTAGCAAAAAACCTCTATGGCTCTACTGTAGTTTATTGTGTTACAAGATCACATTTCTTTCATTTAGTTATCCCCATCTTTTCATGCATGCTTAGTATACTGTAATTTGGGGCATGAACTCCAGCACCATTTCAGTTAGTCAACATTGACAAACAAATAAACTCCTTTCAGACCTGAACAGGATTTTAACTTATTCTACCAAAATCATAAACACTTGTGACTGCTTGGCCAACTTTTAACAAAACTTTGTAACTAGGAATCACACTATCACTGTCTTTCCTACCAACACAAAGATATTTCAACACAAAAGTAGAACTGTGCAAGACTCAATTGAGGAAGTGGAGGGTGTATGAGAAAGAGATCAGGTATTTCAAAGTGACTCTTTACACTGGCAATAGATATGGCAAATGTATGTGTTTTGTTAGGATTCTTCTGAAAGCCACATATACATATATGTAATTGTCCTAAATCCATGGAAGGGAATACAATTATTTCTGGTATTATTTTTCACCACACTGGCCACACTAAAGAAGCCATACTTAATTATTTTTTTATTGATGACTTTTTTTTTAAAGGCAATGATAGCCATTTAAACTTGGTTTAGTTCTAGTTGTTCAGCCAAAATTGTATCTAATCTCTGACCCAGGAGACCAGAGTAAATGCATGTTGGAAGGAAGATTTCCCTTGGTTAAGGAGGTTTGGATCAGAGAACTCCTAAACAAATTGAACATCCACCAGTCCATGGGCCCTGACAGGAAGCATTCACGAGTTCTGAAGGAGCTGGTGAACAACATAGCAAGGTTGCTCACAATCAACTTTGAGAGTCATAGAGGTCAGGAGAGGCACCCAAGGACTGAAAGAAAGCAAATGTCACTCCAGTCTTTAGAAAGGGCAAGAAGGATGACCCAGGGAACTACCAGCCAGTCAGCCTCACTTCAATCCCTGGAAAGCTTATGAAATGCCTCATTGTGGACATCCACCTGGGTGCCAAGAAGGTGATCAGGAGTAGTCAGCATGGATTCACTAAAGGTAAATCATGCTTGTCCAACCTGATTGACTTCTGTGATGAACCAGCTACCTGGATGGATGAGGGGAGATCAGTGGATTTTGTCCACCTTGACTTCAGCAAGGCTCTCAACACTGTCTCACAACATCCTCACAGGCAAAATCGGGTGTGAGGGCTGGATGAGTGGACAGTGAGGACTGAGAATTGACTGAATGGCAGATCCCAGAGGGCCATGAACAATGGCACAGGGCCCAGTTGGAGGCCTGTCACTACTGGTGTCCCCTGAAGCTCAATACTGGGTCCAGTATTGTTTAACTTATCCATGAATGACTTGGATGAAGGGGAGATGCCTTCTCAGCAAGTTCACTGATGACAGGAAACTGGAAGGAGTTACAATACCCCTAGTGCTGTGCAGTCCTTCAGAAGGACCTCAACAGGTTGGAGAGATGGGCAGAAGGAACCTTCTGAAATTCAGCAAAGGCAAATGCAGGGTCCTGCACCTGGGGAGGAGCAACCCCAGGCACCAGCACAGGCTCAGGGCTGAGNAACTTTGAGAGTCATAGAGGTCAGGAGAGGCACCCAAGGACTGAAAGAAAGCAAATGTCACTCCAGTCTTTAGAAAGGGCAAGAAGGATGACCCAGGGAACTACCAGCCAGTCAGCCTCACTTCAATCCCTGGAAAGCTTATGAAATGCCTCATTGTGGACATCCACCTGGGTGCCAAGAAGGTGATCAGGAGTAGTCAGCATGGATTCACTAAAGGTAAATCATGCTTGTCCAACCTGATTGACTTCTGTGATGAACCAGCTACCTGGATGGATGAGGGGAGATCAGTGGATTTTGTCCACCTTGACTTCAGCAAGGCTCTCAACACTGTCTCACAACATCCTCACAGGCAAAATCGGGTGTGAGGGCTGGATGAGTGGACAGTGAGGACTGAGAATTGACTGAATGGCAGATCCCAGAGGGCCATGAACAATGGCACAGGGCCCAGTTGGAGGCCTGTCACTACTGGTGTCCCCTGAAGCTCAATACTGGGTCCAGTATTGTTTAACTTATCCATGAATGACTTGGATGAAGGGGAGATGCCTTCTCAGCAAGTTCACTGATGACAGGAAACTGGAAGGAGTTACAATACCCCTAGTGCTGTGCAGTCCTTCAGAAGGACCTCAACAGGTTGGAGAGATGGGCAGAAGGAACCTTCTGAAATTCAGCAAAGGCAAATGCAGGGTCCTGCACCTGGGGAGGAGCAACCCCAGGCACCAGCACAGGCTCAGGGCTGAGCTGCTGCAAAGCAGCTCTGAGGAAAAGGGCCCGGGGTCCTGGTGGACAACAAGCTGTCCATGAGCCAGCAGTGCCCTTGGGGCCAAGAAGGCCACTGGTATCCTGGGGTGCATTGAGAAAAGTATTGCCAGCAGATCAAGGAAGGTGATCCTACCCCTCTACTCAGCCCTTTTGAGGCCACATCTGGAGTGCTGTGTCCAGTTCTGTGCCTCTCAGAACAAGAGAGACATGGAGCTCCTGGAGCAGGTCCAGCAGAGGCTACGAGGATGACTGAGGGGCTGGAGCATTTGTCTTCCAAGCAGAGGCTGAGAGAGTTGAGCATGTTCAGCCCTGAGAAAAGGCAACTGGGAAGGGTCCTCATTAATGTGTATAAATATTTAAAGGGAGAGCATAAAGAGGATGGAGCCAGGTTCTTCTTGGTGGCACCATGCAATAGGACAAGAGGCAATTGGCAGAAACTGATGCACAGGAAGCTCCTCCTCTCCACAGCGTGCGTCACCATGCACTGTGGCAGATTACCCAGAGTGGTGGAGTCTCCCTCACTGGAGATATGGAAGATCTGTCTGAACACAGTCGTGTGCTATGTGCTCTGGGATGACCCTGCTTCAGCAGGGAGGTTGGACCAGGTGACCCACTGTGATGTCTTCCAACCTTACCCATTCTGTGATTCTGTGATCTGAAAAAAAGATCAGATATGTAGACAAAGACAAATTACTGAAACGTATACACAAAAGGCAGTTTAAATGTATTACACAATGTTTGCTGTAGAATAGGCCTTTAGGATTATAACTCCAGGATTTTGGGCTTTGTCTTTTTCTGATTTAATTGTACCTATGTTCCGTACATGTTCATGTCAAGAGTAAATGGAAATTGTAGCAGATCTTCTAGTTTTATCTAATATACCTAGGTAAATCAGTCAGGGTATTCTAAATAATGCCTTCATACGTTTTTTGAAATAGCATATTTTGACTGAAATTTTGCCATGCTTGATCTTTACCTAGAGTTCAAACATGAAAGCAAATTTCTTCACAGCTACTTTTTACTGGCTCAACAGCAGGGGAAAATAGGAACTTTTCATCTGCTGTCAGCAAATTATTAAGACTTTCAACTTAAAAAAGAATCATCTTGATAACCTTGCTAATCAATGTAATAACTTAGTAGACTGAATTTCATTCTTTCCAGTCTTACTCTCAAACATTCTCTGGCTGATAGCAATGACTGTAACTTCATGCAGCTGTAAGCCCCCCATCTGCAGAGGCTTATGGAGTGGAAACAAGGAAGGGCATAGGAGGAGCTTTATTAGCCTCATTTAGGAAATAGCTAAATCTTCTCTCTTCATCATCTCTGAAATATGACACACTTACACTTGTCCAGTACCTTAAATTACTTGTTCTGATCTATGAACATGGGCATTTTTATTCTAACACTCTGAGTTGACATCTTTTCCCACCTGATTCTTCTCATCTGTAAGACACAGCATCACATGGTGAATGGATACAGTCTCTCCTTCCCTCTTACACTGTTTTGCTGTTATAGCTCATGAGCTATCTCAGATCTTTTGACTACATTTTATTCTCACAGCTCATTACGGTGAGCCTCGTGTTTGTGCTGGACACCAGGGGCAAGTTGGCATTCTAATAAAATCTATGTATACTTTGACTTCTAAATTATTGGCTATTTCATTGTTAGTATAAAACTGAGATTTCAGCATAGAGGAAAGCAAAATCCTTCAGAAATATATTCAGAAAAGAAACACCTTAACATATAGCATTCTGTAAATGTATTTTGAACTACACTTCAATTGCAAGGCACGGAGTGCAGAAACTCCCCTCTCCCTGTGAATCCCTGGGGAAGTGACAGAGATTTTACCTTCTGTACTTCGTCAGTAGATCTGCATGGAGAAGACCTCTAACTCACTCATTTTCTCAACTTCTAACCTCAAGAAAAGTGCATGTCTTTGCATGCACGTACAGATGTTTATATACAGATATCTTCTAACAATATAAAAGAGAAACAACCAAATTTTTTCTTCCCTTTGGCTTAAATTGAATTCCTTTTTCTCTGCTTCTCTCTTTAGCCTACAAAATGTGCTTTAAAATCCTGGGTTTTTTGGAAAACACACACATTTTAGAAATAAAAAATATAGTAAGTCAGTGAATGTGTATTAAAATGCTCATACACCTAAGGTATGGCTACTTATATCAGGGCACAGAGTACAACTTGGTACAATTGAAATTCTTTGTTTGCATTCAAATTATACTGTGGTCTTAGTGGAGACTTTTTATGTGGAACACTAATGTGCCGATAAACAAGATAGATTTCACCCAGCATAGTTCAGGATAGGGAGGGCAAGAGGGACTGTGTGAACACTCACATTCCACAAATAGAATGGCATTCTATGTACTAGGGCAGCACCAAAAAAGCTTCCCTTTCTGCCTGGTCCAGTCACAGATGATAAAAGCTTTTCTGCTCTGAATTACTTTTTATGCTGTAGGCCTACTTGGTTGGAACTATCAAACTAAAAGAGCTTATTTTTATCTATTAGACAATAGAAATATTATCATTTACATATAAATATGGAGGGACACATCTAAATACTCAAACCAACACAAATGCAACAGTATCACATGTACATTATGTATGTGTGCGTGTGTGTACCTGCAACCTCTCATTCTCTTCCAAACCTATTTCTTTATTTATTATTCTTTATTATCTTGAATGTGGAATGATGTAAATCCATCCAAGACACTTGCTGATAAACCATTATACTGCTCTGCTGCCATGTATCTGCTCTCTTAGATGCAGCAGCACGTGAAGTGATGAAGCTGCCTGGGGAAGGAAATCTTAACTAGAACTGGGCTCAGTCACAGCTCTGTAGTGGCAGTTCTGCCCATATTTTGTAATTTCCTTCATCCTTTTACTTTCTTCATTTGTTGAAATGCATGAATTTAGTACCAAAAAAATAAGTGTGTGATATGGAGCACTGATGTCCTCTATTTTTACTTGATAAAGGTTCAAGTTTACTTGTTCTGCTTAGAAAATTGTGTTTGATACAAAAGTTTCATATTAGTCCCTATGGGAAATTGTCCATAATTTAAATCCATATAGTTCAACACCCCTGGTGATGTTGCTCAGAATTCAGCTAGCTATCAAGGGTACTGATTTACCTCTCGCCCAACAGGGGATAGTGAGTGCAGAGGTTGTTATTATCTTACCATTGCAGGAAAACTTCCATTGCATTTTGCTGCCCTGTGTTGTGACACTAACCAAATATACTAGAGGCTTCCAACTGTCCTTCATTTGGACTACACAAGCGCAAATGTGTATTCTTTCATTAAAAATGGACAGTGTGGAATGTTTTCCTGCATGGTATTTGCTCAGTTATTGCTATCTGAATTGCACTCACATGCATGATTATAATTTACTATAATGTTTACAACCAAGGTTTTCATGTGGTTTTAATTTACATTGCAATTAAATGAGGAGAGTATCAGACATCAGAGGTTAAGAGGTACCTTATCTACAAATCATAAAAATTGGTTAGCAGTTGAAATCATCAAATTTATTTTAAGAGCCTGTTTATTTAAATAAATATAGGGAAAAAATATTAGGAATTTTTATACTTGC
>VXBS01006425.1:58792-66292 GCA_013400255.1 Sitta europaea | reverse complement strand
CTCCCCTACTCTTCATACATTATTTTCTGTTATTTGGCCAAGCTATTCAGTCTAGAGTTAGTACTCCCAAAGGATTTTGGTCTGATTTATATTTCTTTTTTGAAATTATGCGTGTGTATTTTTCTACCCCTGAATTGAACTGCACAACTGAAATTATCTGCTGCGTATCTGTAGTTACCCAGGGCTTTAAAATCAGCTGATTAATTCTCAAAGGTCTGTAGACTCCTAACTTACACTAGTCTTCCAAATGTTTTTATTGTTTTTATCAAATTTACTTCTATTTAATCATATATTTGGGGATTTGTGATGCACAGAGCGGTAAATATTGGCACGCTTTTATCACAAGACCTCTCAGCTACAGCTGCATAAAATAAAAACTGTAGATAGATATGAGATTTCTTCTTTTCCCTCTGTATGTTACCTCATCAACTCTCATTTCATGTGCTATTACAGACTGAATGTCTCCATAAGATCCTGTGCAATATAGGAAATAAATTACTAGACTTTCTTTTTGTTTACCTTCTGCAGCTGGTTTCTCAAGAGGGGGAGATTCAGCAGTGGGGGTCTTGGAAACGTGAATTTCATGTTCCATGTGCTTTCTTTCTTTTCTTTTGTGATGTGGGAAAATCCATGGGCAAGTTTCTGACTATTTCACATGTGCAAGAAATCCCCTTAAAGACTGTCTCCATTTCTGGAAAATAAAGCCAGTGAGAGCATAATTAAAAAGATGTGTTCAGACAGACTTTGTTAAGCAAAAGACCTCAGCCTCTCACTTTGGGCAGCAGCGTGTCTCTTTAAGCTACTCAAGCAGGTTATCCACAGCTGCAGGTCAGGGCTGCCACTAACTGGCTGTGTCTGTGTGTATTCATCAGTGGTTGCTGAGTACAGGATGAGTTCCTCTAGAAGAGAACAAAGTTCTTGGAGAGGGGGTCATAGTCTGAACATAGAGAAGGTTACTATGGAAAATAGAGGGCATTAAAGTGTTTGGATGTTATGTCTAAGTGCTCTTCCTGAAAATTGTTTCATGCTCACTAGCTTACTTTTCCTGTTCTAGTAGTTTACAATTTATTACCAGTGTTGCAAAAAATAGTAATTTTCCCTTAATGATGATCTGTGCTTTCAGACTGAAGCTAGGATTTCTTCCAGGTTTTCATTAAGAAAAAAAAATATTTTAAATTGAGAGTTTAAAACATTTTTGTTATTCTAAAGTGTATTGCATTTTTGTGTTAGATTTTTGGTTGGTTTTTTTCTCTGTTTGTGAATATTGTAGAGCTTCATAGCTGCTTGTAAGACTACACATTCTGTGACTTGTATATGGTAGATTGAGTAGTTTCTCCCAGTGTTTTGAGGGGAATTGTAAAAGTCCTCAACCTTTGTCTAGTTATTTTTCTGTACTCAATGATTAATAATTTCTAGCGTGTTCATAGACACATTGAATTTTAAATTACATTCTCAGTTTTCAATAGTAAATTAACTAATATTCTAAGATATATTTGATATTAACTGTTTATCTGAGTTATTGTGTTTATTAAAAAAACTTCAAATAATTATGCTTACAAAAAATCTATGCCTATACTCAAGTAAAAAAATATAAAAGTCCTATTGCAATGCTTTGAAACTTGAATTCTCACATAGACACTTCATATGATATGAAGCTATGCCCTAGCTTACACTGTTCAACACTCATAAACCATCTTTTCATCTGTCAAGCTTAATTTACAGAAAATGACCAATTTATTTGTTCTGAAGTAGAAAGAAATGGTAAAGTGTTTCTTTCATGCAAGGTAAGCAAAATATTTGTTTCTAAACAGCAAGCTTTATTCCCATCTCTGATGAAGGAAGAAAATCGCACCTCTTCACCTTTCAGATTGGCTCCTTCATATTATTCATGCTAGTCTTTTCTCACTAATTTTATGATTATAATGAGGCAATGGCATGGTGGTTAGCACAGAATGACCTTTTAATTGAAAAGCCATAAATTCCATCTCAGTGGCCAACACTGGCAGAAATTTAAATAAATAAGGCTGCAAAGCCCTTACAATGGGCTGGCTTCTTGACCAGGGTGCTACCGAAGTCCTGGTCACCTGTCACCTGGCAGTGCTTTGTAGTTCCTCTGTGTTAACTGGCTGTCTTGTTACAAGTTACTTGTTAGGTTACCATGAGAAGAACAAAGAGCATTGAGTCTTTTATTGGTTAAGCAGAGGATTTTGCATCTGAATATCTTCAATATCTGATCTAATACTATACTTTATAAAGCAGCCTTTAAGTCACATAAGGCTTATTGTTTAATTTCCAAATCATGATAAAAATCTGGACAGACTGATGCATGAGTAATTCCTGTTCCTTTATACAGTTTCTCTTGATCATGGTTTTAATTTTTGTGCATTTATTATTCAAAAAGAGTAATAACATTAGTTTAATGAGATTTTCTTTCTGACAAGCACTTAAGATTGGTAAGGTCTTTTTAAGTGTTAGGTAAGATGCTTGAATTTTTGAATACAGCTCTGAGAAATTGTGCCACGTTCAGTGTGTCGTAGAGACGCCCAGTACATGAAATGGTCAATAGCTCATTATCCTACCCACACATGAATTAATACCTCTCAGGTTCTTGACGTTGGTGCTTGGTAATGTCTCAGTAAAGTTCATAGCTAACAATAGCTAATGCTATATTAGTGATAACTAATAAGAATTGATAGTCTTGTATAACATAAAGCAGCTCTATGCTGTCAGTGTCATGCATCTTTATCAGGAATACATCATACAGACAATGGAAATTTTCCATATTCTTTAAAGTTTTGCATTCTGTATATTTGGTTGTTAGACAAATAGAGCAAGCTTTGCTGACTTCATTTTCATTCTTGGCAGCATGTTTTTATCATAAGGCAGATAGTCATTAATTTACAGAATCAACGCTGGGAACAGCTTTTGTGATCTCATATTAAATTTTCGCCTGAATCCGCCCCTTGGCAAAAATTACTCACATCGTTAAAAAATATTTAATTAGGCTGTAGTTTATACCCAGCTCACTGGGGAAATGTTGGAATTAATATGATTTGCATGAATTCTGTTTCTCTTTTTCTGTTAGAGATTAGTTTTGAATTCAGTTCAGAGGGTCGCTGACACTGCCAAGGACTCACAATTGTGAAGGTCAAACAGGTAGCAAATACTTCCCCTGGGTATCTTCCCTGAAAAGACAGCTCAAAATTGCTTTTAATTATGGGTTACCTAAAAGGCCACTTGCTGTTTTTATTTTTCTACAATCTCTCAAATATTATATGGTTGGAACTTCTAGGTAGACCACTTCAGTTCAAATCTAAAACAACGTAAGTCATGTTTTCACTTCTTCATCTTTTCTTAAAAATCTATAGCATATAAACCCCAAACAAAGTGCACATAAACAGGCATATATATGTGTACATCTGTGTTTAAAACACTACTTTTGGTGTCTGTTCCTCTATTGCAGTAGGGGAAGCCCAAAAACCACTTTCTTTTTCCTAAGGTTTGTAGGAAAAAAAGTATATTTTGGAAGGAAAAATATATTCCTTCAAAGCAATGCATCCACTGGTTTAATTATTCTTCACAAGATAAGGTGCAATGTTTAGTTATGCATTCTCTTGTTTATGATTTCAGGGGTTAGAAAAAACCCCGGGGATCCATGATCCTGTGCTTTTTAAAAAGAGGATTTAATGGAAACTTTAATTAATAATCTAATCAATCAATTAATCTCTGTTACATAAGTGTTGAAATCTAATTCTCCTTCACAGCTCTATCTATGCAGGGAGAAATGACTGCCCACTTATCAGGATGATGGGGAACCATTACAGACACAAAGAAAGTGAAACTGTAATAATTTTGTGAAGCTGACACAGATAATATGCTAAGAATGTATTCTTGGATTTGGGACAGATCACAATATGTCAGTATGGTGAGCTGTTGTGCAGTTCATTTCAGTTCATTTTTTCCTTTAGTGTGTAAGAATGTAAAACCACTCCCTATATCGTTAGGAGTTAATCTGTTTGCTTGTGGAAACCCTGGCAATTGTGGTGTATGAATGTTAACTAGTGAGCATCAGGTACTGCAGACTTTTACCTCAGTTCAGAAAATGTAAACCATCTTCTTTATGAAATATGTGCAGACCACACCATGCTGTTGACTAGCTAAATGTTGATAAATAAATGTTTATATATCAAGTGATTTATATAGGGCTTCTCTCAGTACTGCAAAGGTGAGAGTCAGTTTGACCCTTATTCCTAGTATTGTTGAGTCAATCCAAACTCTCTGGAGCCTGGAACCCTGCCAGAGGTGCTTGCAGTACCGATGGCAATTTAATTGAGAACAATGCAGATGATTCTTTCATGCTCAAACTCATCTCCAAAGCAGACTCTGAGTATTTGTGTCTGTATGCTTCCAAATGCTTTAAGAAATCCATTGAGAGTTTTGTGTGTAGGAAAGAGAACTAAGAGTACATAGGCATGCACAGGTGTTGTACAGCTTCTGTCATCAAGCTTCTATTTTCTTTTGAAAAGTCAGTTCAATGCGTAACAATACAGAAGAATTTAGTGAAAAGCATTTTCCAGAGAAGTATAGAAATGTAAACCAACTTTGAAAAAGGAAGTAGAAAATGTGGATATCCTCAGCAATGTATTTAGTCTTTTGGGCTTTATACCAAGCATTCTAGTCAATGCAATCTGTGCATCTAAACTCCTATAAAGTCTGAAATGTAAGAATTTTATTACATTTTGAATAGAGACTGTAGACATAAGGAAATGTGGTTTATGGCAATTTTTGGACTGCAAAAGTCTAATTAGATATTTATATTGAGATCTTATTTAGCTTCCTTTAGTTCTTTCCTAAGGTAAGAGAAAAGGCAAGAAACAAAACTTCATACTGAACTATCACAGAACCTAATTCCCTTTCTCTTACATTCAGTTATTTACCATTTTTTTTAACAGTGTATTTTTCTTTGGCACATTCATTTTCCATCCTTTCCCAAGATGCAAATCCTGATGGCTTGAAATTACACTCTTTTTGGCAAGGAAAGGACACAGCTTTATTTGCAGCACAAATTGGTCCAAATACACTAGTATTAATTGTGCACACTATATACAAAAATAATAGCTTACATTGCCAGCAGGCAGACTTTCCAGTCAGTGATTATAATACTCTTTTCCAACTGAAGAGTTTTGAATATTCTTGCCTGTCAGTGAAAAACTGACCATTCTGATCCACAAAAGTGGCATTGCTGTAAAGAAAGAAACCCAGAATTTCTCACCCAAAATTGTAGCGACTGAAAAAATCAGTTATATTCATTTGCCTGCATCCTTCTGCTCTCTTACCTTTTCCTCCCTTCTGTTCCTCACATAAGCCTCATTATCCCTTGCTGTATCCGAGGACCATCAGTCCATAAATGTGCCATTCTGGCTGCATCTGACATAAAACACACGTATTATACACCCATGTATGATTTCAAACAACTTACAATAAAATGCCATCATCATGCTGAATGGAGGCTTAGGAAGTGCCAGTGGAGCCCAGAAGGTTCCATGTTGTGGTACACCATCTGGATTCCAGCAGCAAGGCAGCACCACAGTTTCACAAGCAGGTATTACAAGCATGGCTACAGAACATCTGAGATTTAAAACACTGTCATACCTAAAATATGACAAACCATTTTTGATCTCATTCTGTTCTTGTTTCTGCCATTTGGATGAGACAGTTCCATGGATAGCAGAGACTACTATTAACATGTTCAACTGGAGCATTAGTTACACCTCAGGAAAAAGGTCTTGGGATCACTATGGCTAGTTCTCTGAACTGACAGCTGAATGTGCAAAAGCAGCACGAATGTTGGGCACCACGAGAAGGGATATTGAGGATATCGTGAACATAAAGTGCAATCAAGGCCTGACAATATTTCTTTGCCAAGGCAACTATAAAGAGAAGTGTTGGAGTATTTCTTAATTATTGGTATTTAATAATACCAATGGAGCCTTTCCCTTCTATGCAGTTTTTATAGGACTGCATGGTGATTGATGGCTAGCAAGATATACCAGATCTTGGACATTTCCAGATCATAGCCTTAGCCATCACAAAAGCATTTCTTGGTCTTTTTTTCTTCTTCCTCTCTTTGTTCTTTGTTCATGTGATACCCATGGAATCAACCACGTATTCAGAATGGGAGCAGTGCAAAACAGACGCTAGACCCTGATAGGGCCTGTGTGCTGGCAGAATAACAAGACTGTTCAAAGAAGTAACAAAAAGACCCTCACTGTGATTTGTTGTGTAAGACAGATTCTGGCATGCGTTATGTGCAGGAGATAAATAAAAATTAAAACAAAATAACTGTTTGATACAAAAAAAATACAAAAAAATGTCATGAATAAGAGAAAGGGAAAAGCCTAAAAATATATGCTTACTTGTTAAAAATGCTCGAAAGTGGGGACCATATTTTTTGTATTTTACTCTACAGTAGAATCCCAACAGTGACTCAATCACAGATGTTTTTACAAACAGCTTTAACTGGATGTATTTATAGGAAAACTCTTCAAAACTAAGATTAGTTGTCATATACCTCATAAGATAAAGATTGCTCAGAGTCTAAAACTAATACACCTTTCCTGTTTAACTGGTTTTTAGTTCCTAGGTATTGTGAGTGATGCTGGAGGGAGAACTGAACTTTATAATATTTTAAGAAGAAATATTTTGAAAAAAAAACAGGCATGGAAGGACCACAGTAGTGTACTTCATCTAAAAACAATCTCATCCTACAAATTTTATATAAATTTTCCTTTTCTTGTTAAGGAAAAGAAAACCTACATAGGTGTGTGTTGGATTTGAAAATACAGCTTTATCAAATCCAGAGACCATGTTTGAAAGAGTTTAGATCAGATATTTAGAAGTCTGTGACAGGACAGTAATACTCGATTGCTTTCTTTTAAGTCAAATAAATAGATTCCTGTGAATGTGAATGTTTAACAAACACAGAAATGCTGAATGAAGCTAGATTATAAATTCTGCTAAATTAGTATGTTTATTTCAGTAAAATTTGACACAGTCTCTCATTTGGAGGGCAGTGCAAGCAATATCTGCTTGAACAAATTTTATGCAGCATGAAGATGTGTTGTAGGCTAATTCTAAAGAATATGCATCTCTAAAGGTCTTTGCAATATTTTGAGCATTTATTCTTTTTTTTCTCTTAACTTGCCTGAAATGGAAATTCATCTGTGAATGGTTTTTATTCGTGTTTTCACAGAAGCACATTTGCATGCCCTAGAAAAGAATCAATATTATGAATGAGAACTCTCCCCAAAAGTCTTTAATTATATGTCTGTGTATCAATATGTAATACTTTATGTTTCCCCAGATTTTTTCTTCTTTTAGCTGACACAGGCAGACTTCGAAAGGAGTAAAATCAGCAATGTAACAATGAAATGCATACAAACTTGTTAAATGTGATGGCAAAATAAAAAGCTTCAGTCAGTATGATCAGTTAAAAAAAAA
>VXBS01006425.1:50000-58763 GCA_013400255.1 Sitta europaea | reverse complement strand
TGTCTATCATGTGATGAAATTTGACAGTAGGGATTATGGCTTTGATGGACCAGAACAGCTAATAGAAGAAGCTGACATTTTTGAAACCCTGCTAATTAAGGGTTCCTTCCTTAATATTAAAATAAAGTCTTTGTCTGGGTTTTATGGTTGGAGAATCAGGTGTTTTCATTAATATATGCCAGTCAGTCTTAATAAGCTTGGAGGGCAGAGGAAGTTATTATTGAGTGACCTTCTACAAAATAAGCATGTTGCTAAGGGCTCTAACCCTGCCCTGTTCAGACTGATGAATCTCATTTCCAATGCAAAAGCTTCACAAGAAATCCAAGTATTCTCTGTGCAATCACAGAAAATAATCCTTGTGTCTCTTGTAATGTCCAGAATTGCCACTTACTATACTACTACTGTACAATGAATATTACAATACACATTATTTTTCTAGCACAATTGTCTACATTTCTAAATTGCCAAGAATAGAAAAACTTATTGTCCAGACACTTGTATTGAAAAGTCAGCTCATTTTAATACTTCTCAAATAGTCATCTACCCTGTTCATGAATTATAATGCACAGAATACATCTGACAATACTAGCTTTGAAAAAGAGATATGCCTGTATTATTACATATTCATTTTCAAATAGATTTTGAACAGATTTTAAACCATTCATTGAAATTCATTGAAATGATAAATTCACAGTTGGATTTTGATTGACTCTTAATCTAATTTTACATTTGATAAGTTTTCATCTTTTTTTCTAGTAATTTTGATTTGATGTAGGTTTTTTAAGTTAAGTGAAAGGGTGTGGTAAGTTACTAGTTGTCATCATATATTTGCTGATTGAAACTAGAAAATGAGACATGGAACCAGATTAATTAAGTGAAACAATGTAACTACCAGGGATGTGCCTCACATCAACTCTGTGTGGACTGGGACATTTCTAACACCCTTACACTTTCTACAGATATTTACTAGCAAGCTTTCCTTGCTTTTCTCTCACTAGGTCAAGTCAGTTCTCTAAATGGTCTGTGAGCTACTGCACACATAACAGAGTGGATAATGGATAAAATTTGAAACCACACGTCCACTCTGCTGACACTATGCTGATAAAATAACATGGCTGCCAAGTAGAAATGTCAGAGTTGAGAGAATATACATCCTCCCAGGTCATTGTATGAATCTCTAAAAGTTGAGCATTTAATAGGAAGCAATCAACTGCATCATATTTGCAGATCTCCATTCTTTAATTGATGGTGCAGAAGATGGATCTACTGTTTTCTTATCTAACGAAACCAAGCTATCACAATCTGTAAAGTACCTGATAAAACTTATTCCAAAAGTTTGGAATATCAACTTTCTTTCTTTCTTTATTTACACTGATTATGAGGCTGAATCTTAAATTTGCTTCAGAAATCAAACACTTCAACAGAAGTGGGTGTACATACCCTTGGACAATTCTTACTCTTTTTTGTTACATACATAAATACATTGTAAACCAGTGAGACAGTTCAAACCAGAATGCTAGAAAAGACAAAACTGTCTGTGTTTTGACAAAAAGCCATGTGTTTCATTTCTATCCAGTTATTTTCTTCCCAGGGCATTTTGATACATCATTACATGAAAATAAAATTAATAAAATAATTACTAATTTCCTGCAAAATCTATCCCATTATGAAGGTCCACTGTCCATTGTGATGTTTGTGTTATTTCTGAATGCTTAACAGATGTTACATTTGAATACAATTTGTCCAGTTAGTCTACAGACTGCTTTGAATATGAAAAGATTTCTGTATTTTGTTCCATTAAAGTCAAAGCCATCAATGCACCTTGGAATCTGTATCTCTGCTTGATTTATGTATTTTAAGTTTGGGATTTTGGGCTACTTTACCCCTTGAGCATTTTTTCCCCAAACAAAAGTAACTTTATCTGGCTCCATATTTAACCTTCATCCTATTCAATTTGGAAAAGTAGTAAGTGCAACATTTTTCTTAGAATGTGTAAAAGTGATCAAATGAAAATCCCCAAAGATTTGAGGATGGAGTTATTTGGGTTTTTTGTGGTGGTTTTTTTTTGGGTTTCTGGTTTAGTTTGATTTTTTGAGGGAAATTTGTGGCTGTGGCTGCAGGAGGTCAAGGAGGTGGCTGAAGTGTGATCAGTGATTTCCGCTCTGTCTCTAGTGGACAGATATGAATAGGGAGAAGACAGTCCATGTAGTACTTAATAGCATCTCACTGGCAGCTGCAAACCACAGGAACAAAACACTAGATCTGCTCTAGGAGTGCCTCTTTCAGGTATAGTGTTGGGGTACTTGATATTCTGCTACTCTTTTAGTTCTTTTAGTATTTGAAGAAATGCAAAAAACCCCACACTTTCTCCCTGCATGCAGTAGTTTAGAACTCCAACACTTACTGCTAAAAAGTCTGATTGAAATCTGCTGATTTCTGATAATAAAACTTCTGTAGACATCAATATATGTAAGAACTAACCCTCAGAGAGAAATATTCTATTCTCATCCTTGCTGGCATTGTGTTGCTAAATAGTATGACAAGAGCTTTCTTACAGTCTCAGCAGTATTTTATGCAGTACCTGCTGTGACTCACCCAAGAGCCCATATTAGTGTGCTCATTCACCAAAAAAAGCAAGAGTAATGCAGAAATGGTACCCTTATGAAGAAATCGATATTCATAAATAAAACAGCCAAAGTCACTGTACTCAAATACTGTAAATGCTATATTTTTTACAGTAAATGTAATTGAAACAAGGTCATTCATTTTGCTGCTGGAAAACAAATGGAGTACTAAGCTAGATTTATGCCTTTTTCAAGAATAATGGATTTTTTGTGCAGGAGGAGGGAAATTTATTCCACAGCAGAAGCTAACAGGTGACTTCCACTACCAAATATTGTGACTGTAGCTGAGGACAAGAGATCCAATCAGGAAAGGATACTCCAGGATGTTTGCAGAAGGCTCACTGACTGCTGACAATGGGCTAATACTCTAGTAAGTCTGGTATCAAGTTTGAAATGTGCTGTAATATCACTGTGCCCTGCCAAAGTGAAGTGCCACATCGAGGGTCATTAATTCTTAATGCCAGTTCTCGTGATACAATGTTAATGTTGTGATTGGAAGGAGTGGCATGCGAGTTGTGAGGCTCATTCTTAGTGTGTGAGGATACAGGATACCCAGAGGACACCCCAATGTGCTGAATCATCCATCTCCATTCCTTTAGTTATATAGATGTACAAGTACCCACAGAATGGAATGTTTCAGACCCAGGGCAAATGTAAACCAATTGAAAGGTTTAAAAAAGGCACAACCCAACATATTTCTTCAATATGCCATGTTTAGGATCTGGATCTGTTGCTAATGTCTAATTTAGCATAGAAGGAATAGCACAAAAGCAGCCATAAAGACACCAAAACCATCAGCATGTCCCCCTCCACCAACACATTTGTGAATCCTGAAATAGTCTGGCTGTGGAAAGTATTACTCTAAGTGATCAATATGACTAATCACTTTCAAGAGGAAGGCAATTATTTGGAGACAGTATCTGTATGCGTCATGTATAACTCTTGCCTTTCTCTGCAACTTCATGCTTTGCTTTTCTATGTGCTCCTATTTTCCTGTCTTCCTCATAGACTATAAAACTGAAGCTAAATATCTTGGCAGCTATATTTTTCTCTCACCTTTCAGCTCTTACATCTGAATGTAGTAATGTAAGGCTTTTGTATCTTTCAAACTTGGAATGACCTCCAGTTCTGAGTAGCAATAAAAACACATGGAATTTTCCAGAGGGACACAAAAAGAGACTAAAGAAAAGGGAGAGAATTTGAGATGGAGGTAAAGAAGACCTATGACTGCCTTGAGAAAGAGATAGGCTGGCTTGAAATGCAACAGGAATAATCATTTAAACAAAAGAGAGGTTCTGGGAATATTCTCCACAGTCTTTAAGGAAAAGTATATGAGAAATCTCTCCTCTTTTCCAAAGAAACAGCCAAATCTTTTCTTCTGCTACTCAATTTTGTAAAATGCAAATATATTTTAGAAAATAGTTTGAGAAAGTTGTGAAATTTGATCTTTCAGCCAGTACCCCAGCTTCCTATTATGTACCTGGTCAAATTCATTCTGATACAGTCTTAAAGGCAGAAGTTATAAGAGTGACTTAATTTAGAGGCTCCCTCCCACACCACTGGGGTCCTGGTCAGGATTTAGACTGCAAGTTTCTTAGAACATTGGAAGGGCTCCTTTCCCATAATGGCACAGGGTCACAGAGACTTGTACAAAGACCTTTAATTCCGTCATTCTTGGGTTATACAGCATTACAAAGAACTGCCATGGGCAATCTCTGTACAAGATGAAGAGAAAATAAAACCAAAGGTATGAGAGAAAATGGGAGCTGAGTTGAGCAAAAGCAGGTGTCCAAAGATATCTTTTTAATACCCAGTGCTAGTGTTAGCTGCCTTGAAAATACCTTCTCCTGACAGACTAGGTGCCACTTGGTATCAGCTGCAGAAGGCTACAAGCTCCCACCCTGTCCCAACAGGAAAACTCCCTAGCTGATAGCTGCCTAACATAAATGTATTGAGGATTTTATATCCATGGCAAAATTTTCCAAAGAGCTGTCTCAGGCTGAGCATCTGGAATCAAAGGCTGCTTTTGAAAAGTTGACCCTGGCCTTTGGGGAGACACTGCAAAGACTTTTCTCGTTTCCTGAAAGGGTAATTTGAATCTCATTCTCTAGTCCCACACTGGACTAAATCAGACCACTGATGTCCACAGTTTAATGAAAATTGCTGTAATTTCATGGATTTTTTTTGGTAACCTATGGTGTATGAGTTACATACTGCTGTGTGTATATACATGTGTGTACAGTAATTGAAAGTCTTTTTTATTTTACCTGAGTCAATATTGAAGATAAATATGTCTTATTTCTCTTTCTACTAGCATATACAAAACTTTATTCAGAAGGTTTTTCAGTTTCTGTATCTGTCCTTGAGATATGTGATTTAAAATTGAAAGTAAAATGGATTGGGAAAGAACATAACATTTCTGCCCAAGCAGTTCAATATTCAGAAGTCCTGTGATCTGTAAAAGTTATGAAGAGGGAGGTATCATACCCATTAATCCAGAGGAAAACCAATTCTAGTGTTGATACCACATTATATTGTATTTCACTCTCTTCTTGATGTAATATTTTATAAATTGTAGTACAGTGTGGTGATTTTCATATTGTTTCATATTTCATCTCTAATCTTTCATGTTAGGTTACATGGAGCTTAGTATGTGTAGAAACATGAAATAATGAGAAAATTAATAATTTAAATGCTTATTTAAATATCTGCAATTTTGTGTTAATCCTGATATAGAAAATTCATTATGGTGTAGATATATTACTTTTTCTATTAATGAAGTATTTGTAACCATATTTCACCTTAAAAAGCATTTAATTAATTGCTCCTTAATCATTAAGGAGTTTGTAGTTCACTGTCCATTTCCACAACCTCAAAGGATTCAAATCCATTGATCAAATGAGATTTACTGTAGCACTAACTTTTGTTGTTGCTATAATACCAAAGTTAGACTGCATTGCTCAGTAAGGAAGAATAGCAAAGGCTATTGATATGTCTGTTTTAAAAGGCAAATTCTTCCTTCTTTCCCAGGAATCACATCTTCCAGAAAGATATGATGATTCTGATTTAGAAAAGTCACCCAAACTTCAGAATAGTTCTGCTATTCGCCAAACAGTGAAATTACCAAATGTGAAGTGCTAACATCTTAGATATTTTTATAACTTCTAGGACTTTATGGCATAACAGTGACTTTCTTAAAATATTAAGTCCTCTGAGATCTGTGGAAATGGCTTTAAAAAATATGCTGTAAAAGAAAAGAAAAAATTTGCTAACCTATTTTTCTGCTAAAGAGTCTTCAGTTTCCTGTTGTTGTGAGCAGATACAGAGGTTCACACTCTAGAGTCACTTCATTAGTAGCAATCTGCAGCAATTCTTTTTAAGTCAGTACAGTTAACCAGCTTAAAACCAACATTACTGAAATAAAATCCAGACCTACAATTGCCATGCTTTCCACCATGTACCACACTGATTTCTTATGCTTCTTTCAGCTTCTCACTATTGTTCATAGTAAAACAGTGGTATCTCAGATACTGCAGAGTGGTAAGCACTGGTAAATTTATGTTCTTTGTAGTGGTGACTTTGCTGTGACTGAAGAGTAGCAAATGCAGTCAGCATTCATGACTTGTCTTGCTCAGAGGCATGCAGGGCATGAGTATAGCTAGAGACCTTTTGGCAGCTAGCACAGTACCCATTCCTCTAGAGCAGACTGCATGCTTCCTATACATATTCAGTTAGAAAAGAAGGCTTTTTCTACCAATCAGGGCAGTGTATGAAAATAATTCCGTCTCTCCATGCTGCATGCATCATGATTATGGATGTGCTGAAGCACCAATAATCAATCTCAGTTAACTAGAGAACCTTGTCACTTGCTGCTCTTAGTCATGCAAAGTGTTGTAGAAAGGAGCAGAAGCAATACAGCTTGATTTTCATGGTGGTGTTATTGTACATGAGGTACTGAGAGGTTGTACATTATGATAGGAGCACAAGCTGCTCAGCACTGTTCATTTTGCTGCGTTTTATAAATGATTATGGAAGTAAAGTATATGCTCTGTGGCTACACTGCCAGCTAGAGTACCTTGGGCTTTTCTCCCACTTTCTTACACCCATCAAAGCAAGTTGCAGAAGTGACATTATCAGACACTTTTTTTACTCCCAATGAACTATATTCTTTTGTGGAGATTGGTTTAAAATGACCCAATGCATATCCTATAAAATTTATTTCTCCGTTAGTGGTAAGTGGCAGCTGGCAGAAGAGCAGTTCAAAGGTGCATGAGATCATCCATATTAAATAAAACAACCAAACATTCATTTGCATCCCATTTACCTTGAGGAAAATTCAGCACTGGTTTAACATCAGATACATACTTAGTGTTGTGCTGGGCTGTAAGGCCCTGAAAAGACTGCTGTCCCAGTAGCCAAGGGAAGTGTAAAACTCCGTGGGTGCTACTGAATTAGTTTCCAGTGAGAAAAATTAATTTGAAGGGTGAAAATCCTAAGTGCACCGTGTGACAAAGATTTTGTTACATTCAGAGGTGTAAATCTGAAGAAGAGTAAATTAGCTAATGAGAAGACCTGAACTGTGTAATTATATAAAATCTTCTGAAAGTCTAGTATTTCCTTTTAGAGTCTGTATTTTTTAAGCTACAGGGTGAAATGAAGTACACTATTAAACTGCTGCTTCTGGGCAATAGGTTGTTCATGGTTTCTCTCGATTTTTGTCGTCTGAGGTAAAAATTATTTTCTTAGGGATTTCTGTTGTTATTGCCATGCTAGTCCATAATATAACTAGGTCATAATTTTGAATTTTCCTGATTTCAGCCAAGATTGGAAGAAAGTATAAATTAAATCATAGCTCTTCTTATAACTTTATGCAGACAAGGGAAATATAATTGCTTTCTTTTTGATCTTCCATGTTCACAGCATTACTGTAGTTAACCTGTCCATAACCTGAAAGCATACAGATTTATTTGCAATATCTTGTAACAACAAGCTAATGGAAATGATAATGTTATTCAGAAAAAGAAATAATCTTTATTGTTTTGTTTATTCTTATAGAATGTATGTAAAATTCTAAATTGAACATCAAGAATACTGTTTGCATGGGCTCGGTAACAGTGGTCGTGAACCTTGCCATTGCCTCTTATGACATATTTGTAACAGCTGGTATGCTGGAATTTCCCTTGCATTCCTTCACCATTAGCTTCTCAGATCAGTCTCTTGCTTGCTTCCCAAAGACAAGGAAAGATAGCCAAGGTCTGTGTCTGATAAGTGTCCTGTCCTATAAAACCCATAATCTTCTCTGTTCCTCCTATTAGAGCAGTTTCTTCCCGTGCATGTGCTTTCTCAATTCACTTCTGTCCAGGCTGCCCTTGAACAACAGCTGTTGTCTGGGGAGGTGGGAGCAGGTTGATATGGAGTGGAGAGGACTGAACAAAACTCGTGTTGTCATGGTGCCTTTCCTGCCTCAAACATTTTGTGTTAATCATTTTATAAGTAGCATGTTCTGGGGTAGTTTGTCTTGTTTCCTTTCACTATGGGATCTATGATTACTTCTATTGAAATGAGTACTTAGGCTTCATAGTTTAATGCAGGTAATAATACAACTGTAGAATGAAAGGTATTTTGAAGAATTTCAAAAGAGGAGTTGTGACTGAAATACAGAACTGAAAAGCTGACAGATAGAGTTTATCAAAGTGCTGCAGTTTACCTTCATACAGAAGGAGAGTGGCTGTTTTCATATTCACTAATCCCCAAATAACCACCAAGAAATATTAAAATACACATTCTATTAGTTTCATTTAATTTCTTAATTGCTCAAATTCAGTTTACCAATTTATTGCTGTGTGAAATGCTTAGAGGCGATGCGTACATTAAAGGGATTATTTACATGTAATCCCTCCCTCCCAAAGGATACAAACTGATCATTTATGAATCCTGATTTACACTCTGTAACAATACCAGATGAATGAAATAGTTACTGCAGATTGATGTAGCTCCTGAAAGTGCAATACAATGTGGAGTATGATTTAGTACTAAAACTGAACTATCTTTTTTTCACTGATGATTTTTGTAAAGGTGTGTGAATTTAGAATGAACCAAACTAAAACTACTTGCTGCAATTGAACTATTTATTTTCTGA
>VXBS01006425.1:0-45000 GCA_013400255.1 Sitta europaea | reverse complement strand
TCTATGCATCTACTTGTGTCTTTTCATTAGTTGTAATAGTTCTGCAGGCTTGAGATTATAATGGCAATGCTGTCCTCTTAATAAATTCAGTATAGCTACTATTAAGTGCCCAATAAATGGCAAACCAGAAGCAATATAGTAAGGGAAAACAGTCTGTTTCTTTGGGCAAAACAGTAATCCAAGGATTCTAAGGAGTACTGTATATTCTCTGTGGTAAAGAAACATTTCCCTTTCTGTTTCTAAAACCATTTTATATCTCTAACATCAGTTAGCAACTGTAATACTGGTGTCAGGAATAACATATCCCAGCTGCATTTTAGAGTGAATTGAGCTGGGACAAGGGGTCCTTGGAGCTTACTGAATGGGTGAGAGCTTTTAAAGGGAGAAATCAATACTACAGCAGGATTTAGACAACTTAGCAAAATATATCAGACAGAACTTTGGTCAAAGAATAACTACAATAGCAAGTTAACCCATGGGGTGCCTGAAGTACAGTCTATAGCATTTCACTTTAACTCTCAGTTGAAAGGAACATTAGTTATTCTAGCAGGGAACTGGAAGTACAGTAAAGGTTGCAAATCCACTCTCTTGAAATTTTCCTTCTCACACGTGTTATCCAAATTCTCTTTGGATATTATCTCTGTGATTTTTCACACCAGTTGGACATGAGAAGTTAAAGAATTGCTCTATTAAACAAATTTGCTCAGATATGAAGGAAATTTCCATTTTTCTGAGTTGCTACTTAGTAGAACTCAGTAGAAGAGTTGCTTTTCAAATTGTCAGAAGGAGTAAGCAATACTAAAAAGACCAGAAGGCTTTCTAGGGACAAGCCTTGGTTGAGCTGACTACCTGTACTTTGAGTGGAAGGGATTAGGGCCTGAAAGGTCTGTCACTGCAACTGCACTTTCTCGGGTCTTAGCAGAACATATTTTTGGTAATGGCACTTCCTTTGCTCGGATTGACATCACACACAAGAATAGCTGCCCACAGAGGCAGAACTAAAACATGATTATGGAATCTCAGTATTATTCTGTTAATTTTAGACTTCTAGATTTTCACTTTTAAAATCTTTCTCCTATTAAAATGACAAAAACAGTAACAGCCTATAAAAAAGTAAATGGCCAACAAAATGATGATTTTACCAGTCAAACACCGCAAGTAAAATGTAGAGTACAGCCTCTCCTTTCCAACCTGTTCATTTCAGTAAAATGTGTCTTTTAAAAGCCCAGTTGGAAGTATTCAAACTATAGCATGCACAGCAATTAAAGTGTTTCTTTGGGCAATTTCAAAACTGAGGAAATTAAAAACATAAAATTACTTTGACACTTCACTGAACACTGAACTTCCTTGTAGTCCTGCCCTCAAACTGAGTTAGGCTGTGAGAAGTGTTTCTTATAAAGCTTTAATGCCCCATCCATCTTCAGTTAGAGTTCTGGTTTCACTCATTGTACATTCTTGGTGGCCATCAGTAGACATGTGCAGAACTGGAATCTTTCTTTTGAGAATTTTCTCATTATTTATATAAACTATTCAAGCAACAGATCATAAGTAGTCCACTTTGTGGCTGGAATTTCTACATTTACTGGAAGGTTGTAGAGTTTTGAATAATGCTGAATCTTCATGTGTACCTACATGCCAGGCACCTCCTGAGACTGCAGCACCTATTGACACACTCAAACAAGTTTCAGATTTTTTGGGTTTGGTATTCCCAGCAGAAGTGCTAAAGCAGCATAGATCTCTCCCCTGCTGCAAAATTCACCTCAAATCTGGGAAAATATCCAAAGGAATCAAATGGACGGAGCTATTATTGCTCAGAGTTGTCCATGTCTATAAAAGGCACTCCTCTACATGTTGTAGTAGTCCTTTTAACAGGGAAAGAGTTTATTGTAGGCACATGTAATAAAAAACAAAAAAGCAGCATAGAGCCCAGAACCTTGGAGACATCCAAGTCAATTTTTGTTTCACTTTTTTCTTTGGTCACACATTCAGGAAAGAATCGTTTATTAGGACTGTGATTCTAGAGTTTATTAAAGGCACCTAGGAGGTTACTGCCCTGCTCACACACTGTGACCTCTGCCTCAGATTAATGCCACTAGAAGGGAGGGAAGAGAATGGGCACTGTCACTTGTCAGCTGTAACATTCATAGTCAGGATGTGAATATACACCAAAATCAGTGGTGGTTTTACTAGTGGCTAATCTGAACTGTGGATAGCAGCTTCTGAGAAGCAGGCACATCATGCTTGGCAACCTTAGTCAGAAAGATGGCAGAGATGTAGCAAGCAGACACCTTTGAAATCATCTCAGCAGGAATCTTAAGAGGTTTTTGTGTCAGACTCCTCTGTCTGTAAAAGCAGCAGGGAAGGCATAGCCGATGGGACATGAAGCTGCAGCCTTGCTCTGCAATAGCCCTAGTCCCATCACAGGGATGGCTGCCTCCCATGACAGTAAAGTTTCAAGTGCTGTGACAAGAGCTTCACTTCTTGTGAGGTCACAGTACTTGAGAATATGCCACATAACCTTTTGATCCTATTGTCTTATTTTCTTGTATTAAGCAAGATTCTTTCCCTAACACTGTGTCAGAATCTTCTGCGAGGTCAAAGAAAATTTTGATGAATATTTCTCCTCACCTAGTGCCACCATCTTCTACTTCTGTATTTTCATTTGCTCACCATATCCTTCTCTCTACAGCTTTTAGTTGGACAGATACTGGAACTGTAGTTAGGAGAACCATTTACAGTAAATGCAAGCAGGCTATGGAATTATAGTGTCAGGATGAACCTGAGCCCACAACCACTACATATACTTTTTTATCCATTCTTGTGCACCAGCAATGATAGTCTAATAGCGGAATTTTCAATTTCTTTCTGACTGATTTCCAGACTCCTAGAACAGCCACCCCTGAACAGCTTGGGTTCACAATTCCTGGTGTTAGAGGTACAGCCAAGAGGGACTCATGTTAAAATATCACTGTTCTGTGATCTACTCTAAGTTGCTCTGAAGTGCTCACAAATAGGAACTTAAGGATATCCTAGACATAGCCTCCCATGTCATGCTCTGCCCTGAATGAAGCTCAGCCAGAACACCAGAGCTAGAGTCTTGGGAATGCCACAGTGAGTGTGCATGCTGAGGAATTTAATACAGATATAAGACATGCCAGTGTAAATACCTTGAGAATTGCCTGTTAATTTGTCTGACAAATTCTCTCAGGTTGATTAAGCTATATTATTGCATGGTGCCTACAATGTACAATAAATGCCTTAAAAAACTTACTGTGAAAGTTAAAACCAGAAACCAAACAACTGTCTGTGTTTCCAACATCATTCACTAGTAAAGCATTCATTTGGAAACATTGTGATGTGTGTTGTGATACCTATTAAATTCTGTAAATGTGATAACAATAAGGAATGTAAAATATTTTTTGAAGACCCCTTGGTAATGTTTTTCAAAAACAGCATGAAAGTATTTTGGGTTTTTTACCCACTTTGACAGGTGAATTATTTACTGCCTAGTGTAATTTTCTGAACAGCTGAAGTTTTCTATCAATGAGATGAATTTAGAGTCAGGCAAGGGAAGCCATCTCACTAACCCTGCATCCAACCCCATTCCCAAGGCAGCTTGACTGTATCTACAGCACTTTGTGCTGTACTGCAAATGTCAAACAGAAGGTATAATGGATTTAATATTAGTGCTGGCCAAGGTGTTGAGGGACCTGTTAATAATGTCACTCCAGTTATTGATCTGAAGCCTTTAGAAATCAAAGAAAAGTGAGAGATCCCCAGCTGGGGAAAGGCACAACAGTGACTGGTTTTTATTACCAATATATTTCTACATATATAGTGCTGGCTTTCTGGAATTATGTTATCATCATTAATCTTTCAGAGATTTCTGGAATCATTATGTGGTAGAATAATATCAGGGTGACCTGTATGCATGCTAATGTTAAAACTTGCTTCCATTTCAGCCACAAGTTAGCTTTAAAAGGTACAATAGTGATGCCAACAATATTAATACAAATCTTCAGCTGCAGGGAAATTTTGTTTATTCTGTAATCATGTACTGGTGAGGTTGAGATGTTTGATTTGACTCCTCCTAAGAATATTGTCACTTCTGCCTGTTAACCTGGGATTTCTGTAACTGCCACTGTAAGATGATAGATTTTTCCTTATTATAATAATTAGGCTCAGCTTCCTCTGTTTACCACGGAGCTAAATTTGGCTCTAGGTTTATATTCTTCTAGGTTCCTCTGCCATAGTTAATCCTTCAGGATGAACTTGTAAGGTTCTGTTCTAAAACAGAAATGGGCTCTTAGAATAAGTACTTCTTTTCTTCTTTCTACCAAATTTTGCAATATTATGGCATTCTAAACAAGGGGAACCTCTGTTATCTTTAGTCACAATAAATAGGAGTTAAATGTAGAATTTTTGTGTAATCTATGTCAAGTAATCATATAGTTTATTTCCATGTTTATACAAAGTAAATAGAGAAAAATTCAACTTGGAACTGTTATCTGCTGGATTGAAGATGAAACATGTCTCTAACAAAGCTAGGCCAATAGAGCAGGCCCACTAGACAGACATATATACACCTGAAAGTGCCTAAATGCAGTGTAGGCATGTACGTGTATATATATACGTGAATATTTATGTACATGTAAGGCATACATGGTAAGATGTAAAATCACCTATTGTAAGTGTATTTATTGTATCACAAAATCAGGCAAGTGTATTTAGTATACTATGAAATTCCAAATCAGTATAAGCAAGAGAATAAGCTACTGTTGCTGTCGTTTGATCCCTATGTACTGTGATAAACACATATTTTAACAGAATTGATTTTGAAACAGAAATTCTATCCACTCTTCCAGAACTACAGGAAGACCACCCAGTAGAATCTCTGTTGCACTCTGGACCAGTAGTTAGTGTGGTTTGTAAGCTCTTTGGGAACAGGCAAGAAGAAACCTAAAATATGGCAGGAGGATTGGAGACTGCATGGATTTTCCACTGTACTCCTTCCCTCCCTCAGTAAAGAGAAACACATAGGCAAAGTAGGCTGGAGAGTGTCTACTTGTCTGTATTGATTTTCCCAGCTGCTTTTTTCATATCTGTTTGATCTGGGCTCTGAGCTCAACATTTTTGTTTCATTGATCACGTGTGTGTGGCAGTTCCAGTGGCGTACATTCCTGTGTCAGCTGAAGGGTTGTGAGAAATAAGACTAACTGATCTTCCTGAGTATCCCTAGTCTTGTGTGGGATTGTTCTTGAGTTTGGAAAAATCTGAGTAATTGTGTTTCCATCTTCTCACAGCTACTTGTGATATTCAGTCTACGTGTTCATTTAAGGTGTATTCCATACATTTTTGCACACCACCATAATGTTCATTTCATCCTTCTCTCACAAATGCTTTGTTCTGAAATTTTTCATAGTTCTTATTTTGTGCTCTTCTCTCAGCTCCTTCAGTTTTGACTCTTCTTAGTTTCATATGTATGCCCCATTTTCCCAAACAGAAGAATAATTTTATGCTGTCACCATATTCACCTATGTAGCCTTAAATTATATTCTTTTTTTCCTCCATCCTGTTGTTAAAAATTCATATCTCATTTACTCTTGTCTCCACCAGTCATCTTGTCTTTCCAACCTCCTTTTTCTTCCTTCTAAATGTTGCTCTATGACATAGTGTATCTTTCCAAAGTAACTACCATTAACCATATTCATTATATCTGTCTTTTAACTGTAGGAATTTTTTTTCATTTAACAGATTTGTTGATGCCCACTCTGAGTAAAATGCAGGTCACAAAATTATTTCTTTTTTATCATTATTTTAGCATATTTTATTATCTACACATTTTGTTTATTTCTCATTTTAAATTTAGAGTTACAAACCCAGTAATTGTTAAATTTAAACATAATTTGAAGATTCTTTTTGTGTTTCTCTCTAAAATAAAATGGAACTTTACTTACCTAATCTATGTTGATATTAAGTTGTTTTTCAAATATTATACTTCTAATTGGAGCTGGATAGGCTGTTTCTTTTCAGAGTAGAGTAGAACAGTACCAATGCTTAATAATCTGAGATTTCGAGCAGATCCGACTTGACTGCTTAAAGCTCTCTGCTTGCTGTAAGTCAGTTATGTTTAATTCATCATACTACAGACTAAAACCTTGTTCTTGTCAAAATTACACAATTCTATCTTCTTTATATACACAAAACAGCAGAGATACAAAGGATGATATTACTTGGTATCGATTCAGCTCTGTGGGGGGCAGAGATCACAAAAGGCAGAACTGGCCGAAAGGAATGTCTGCCTCCAGTGAACAATTTTACTCATGGTCACACTGGGAAAAACCTGAAAATATTGCTTCTCTGTGAAAGGTTTGTTGCTTCCAGTTCTTGAAGCTTTTCCCAAGCAGTTTGTCCCAGATATTCCTTGGTTTTCAGAATAGGGTATGACTACTCTGAATAAGTAATCTAACTTTATCATCTCTATTTGTTTATCACTAGCTGAAGTGGATTATTTATTATATTTTACATTTCTTATCAGGGTAAATTACTCAACTAGCTGCAGGGCAACTAAAAAGTCCATTTCCTCGTTTGCCCCCTGAGTGTTCTGTGCCCCTGAGTCCTGATGTTTGAAATGTGAATTGGCCACCCCTCCAGCAGCAGCCGGTCAGCTATCAGAGAGCCGGGCATTCTGTGCCTGCACAGTGCCCAGCACAGCGAGAGGCAGCCCAGCAGAGCCACCTGCAGTGGTGATGGTAATCCTTGTCAACACCAGTCACAAAGATTGGGCTTTTTATATTCAGGCTCGTGCACAGACCCATAAACCATCTGTGGGAATATTCCTGAAGAGCCTTACGCTGGCTACTCCCTTCCAGGACTGGCCATTTTTTGGGAGATAATGTGGCAGGACTGAAAGAGTGCTAATCTAGTTCAGCGTAGGTGATTAGGATTAATTATTTCATTACCTGTATCTTATCAAAGCACTTTACCCTTCAAGGTTTTGTAGAACATTGAATGAAAAGAGGTAGTTGTGCTACCATCATAACGGAGCTTCCTTTTTTTTTTCTTTTTTTTTTTAAAGTGAATTTCATTCTAATGATAGGTGCCAGATGGAGACTGCCCTGGGGAATGAAACTGTTTGTTTATCCACAGCACACGTACAGCATGGGCTCCAGCAGTGTAGTCTTTCCCATGCTGTTGCATTGCTGTTCTCCAGCCTGGCTCTCCGATGACTTTCTGCAGGGGTGGGAAGAGTTCACAGTGCAGGCCCTGCCCGAACTCCAGGTGTTTTCCTGTGAGTATATGCAGTAGTGCCAATTAGAGTCCATTTTCATGGCCTTTTTTGGCATGGGAAGTGTTGGTCGCCAGTCCAGTCCAAATAAGCCACCAAATGAAAATACTAATTAACTGCTTAACTAAATCAAATTTTAATCAGTGACCTACGCACAAAAGATCAAAGGCTTTAGTTTCAGGTTTCCTATTGTATCTCTCCTGAGGCATCCATTACTTATAATAACACTTTATGTCCTAGAAAGAATATTGAAATAATTCTAGTGCTATTTAAAAAAACAAAAAGCAAGGTAAAATAATATTTTTAAAGATTTTTTTCAAAGAGGTGAGAAATCTTATTCTGCCACTCTGCAACTCCATCGCCCTTCTGCTGAGAATAAATATTGTCAGAGATTTCAACCAGCAAAAGGGAAGAACAAAAACCAGAAAAAAGGTAGAAAATAGTATATTAAATATTTTCATCAAATGTGCTTAAACCATGTCTCCTGGAACCACAGTTTTAATAAGTTGATGCATATTTTAATTTTTTTTTAATTCTGCATAAAAACAATTTATTTTACTTCAGGGCTTGTGTTTGAGAGAGACTGGCTAAAACCTGAGGTTTTTGTTCTTCTTTTGCAGCTTGTTTTGAAAGCGTCATAAGCAAATTACTAAAGTGTCCAACAAGACAAATGTTCTTTAATCATCTAATGCA
Organism: Sitta europaea; assembly: GCA_013400255.1. NCBI lineage: Eukaryota > Metazoa > Chordata > Aves > Passeriformes > Sittidae > Sitta > Sitta europaea. The sequence continues at coordinate 37,019 of VXBS01006425.1, read as the reverse complement.
CTCATTTATCCTCAGCCTTAACCTTAGTCCTAAATTGTCTCTTGCTAAAACATAACTTCACCTAAAAACACCCATCAATCCTATGTGATTTTGATAAGCACATTTAAAAAACATAAACAATTAGACAGTTGTCAATCCAGCTGAAGTTCTGTCCCATTTAAAAGTTATTCATTAGGATATGTTTCTAATGCACCTGCCGCTAATAAAATTTTAAAGTAGAATGAACAATGTTTTCAGGTTTCTGCTAGAGTTTTAATTTTCTGCCATTTACTTGGACTCACTTAGGATAAAATCAGAATGCATATCAGAAAAATATCAACTTCAACTTAAAATGAGCAACTTCTAGCCTAATAGGATGCATTTTTCTGAAATTATTAACATAATTTATATTTTAATTTGCATTCCAGTTTCACAGTACACTAACAAAGTATGTGTCACACCTTTTTGTTAAGTTTATTTGGTCGTTACCTTCATTACCCACTCAGGAATCGAATGTACAGGGAGGTATTAAACTGGAAAAAATTAGTAACATGGACATAGATTACACATTCAAAGCAAGATCTTTTGCAGAATACATATATTTGTCATTTGACCTGAATAAGTGAGTAAAGTGACTATGAGGGGATATGAAAGATATTGCTGGCTGATATTCACTGTATTTCAGAATTAATTAAGATTACCTTTTGTTTTAGCAATATTTAGCCACAGCCAGGCCTAAGGCAGCTTTTTATTTTATTTTATTTTATTTTATTTTATTTTATTTTATTTTATTTTATTTTATTTTATTACTGGTCTCTTCAGAACCTGGAAAAATACTACTGTTGAACTGTTTGGGATTCTTTCTCACTGGAGCTTTAAAATTCTAAAGAACAGATAAGGGCAAACAGCAAATAACTGGATTTAGAATAAACTCAGAAATTATCGCTAAGGCCCTTCCTCTGCCACAATTTGTCAAATCTGCTGATAGGAAACAAATTCTATTCATAAAGATTTTATTTTTTTGGGGCCCTCTTGTGATTTGGTAGCAATTCAATTATAGTTTTGTGAGATAGTGAGCCCAGAGAGGGAATCCAGACTGACAAGAAATATGACAGGACAGTTACAGAGTGTTTATGCAATTAAACTTTCACTGACAATACCTGCAGAATGATGAATGCGTGGGCGGAGGTATGTGTGCACAAGCAATGCCCCACAAGTATTGCACATTTTTCATTATTATACAACTGTTCAGATCTTTCAAGAATAGCCTGAAGTGAGGTGGAAAAGAGAGTGCTGTTCCACAGCATGTTAACCAAGTGCTTTTTTTTTTTTCCAGTGGGTCTTGATATGCCAGGTGATAAAAGAACATCTATTTTAGAGAAATGTTGCAAGAAGATTAAGATTTAGCCTGAGTTTGACATATATTAATTTTGGATTCTTAAAGAGGTTTTATTCTTTTTCTATCTGCAACTTTATATCATTTCAAAATTGATAGATACTGCATAATTAAACTGCAAGGTTATTCATTTTATGCATACAGGTGCAAAGGGCACTATAAAAGTAGGATTTTACTGATTGTAGATTAGAAGAGAAAGGAGAAACTTAAAATGGTTTTGTAGAAAACCATGAAAGCTGACATAATAGATTCATTTGGTTTATCATAGTCTGTATTTTAGTATGTCTGTCTTCCATAGAAATATAAAATCAGTCAACTTACTTTAGGGTTTCTGAAATATTGTGTTGAGTTTTCTAGGCTGGAAGTTGCTCATGTGTAGTGGAGTTTTGATTTTGAAAACATGCTGTTATAACATGTTGACCTGGACTGCCTCTTTTCCAAGGACTTCAACCACGGCAGTGAGTTAATTCCTGAAAACCTTATGTTCAAAAACTTCTCTACTCTAAACAATAAGAAAGAGGGAAAACTACAATGTGATTCCCTGATAGAGGAGCTGAGCAGAGCACCAGCTGCAGATTTTTTACTGCTATGGAAACTGTACAGCTGACACTAGTAGGATGAAATAAGGGCCTGGCAGGTACATTACTGCAAAGTGACCATTTAAACGTTATCTAGAAACCTGCTGACTTCTCAGAACTTTGCTTGACTTCACTGAAGTAAACATTGGTGATTCAGAATTCAATTTCTACACACCAGAATTTAACTCACTAGAGTTAAGAAAAAGCTGTTTCCTATTCATTCATGCTTGCCAAATCTTTAAAATTTTGAAGTCTGCTATAAATAATGGCAATCAAAATGAAAAGTTTGCTTGTTGCACTCAACTGTTTTGTAATTCTAAATTATGTATGCCAGATTGCAAAATGTAAAATATTTATTTAGTAATACAAGCATTTATCTCATTAAAAGAAACACCTGAATTTCATCTCCTTTCTAGAGATGGGTTTTTCCTATCTTGTCAGTATCTATATCCAGGAAAATTTCCATTCACAGATGTCATTCACAGACATGCACACAGACGTCTCTTCTCTTTTTGAAGGAATGGCAGTATTTACCCAACTTGCACATGCAGACAGAATATCACTGCTTAAGTTACTCAGTACTAAAAGCTATACTGTACTGAAATAAAAAATATGTTTTTACCAAGAGCTGTTTCTAATACCTACTAAAATTGATAGCAAGAAAAAATTGTTTTCACATTACTTAGGTGTTAAAATTACATGGTGGTGTTCCTTTATTTTCAAAAAACCAAACCTAATCCTGTTAATTCAAAGTGAATAACAAACAGGACTAAGACTTTTTCCCAAGTTGTTACATTTATTCAACCTGCTTGTGTTTTGTTCTTCATCATAATTATTTCCAAGTCAAATCTGCGCTGATTTCCTTGCGGACCCACATACCTCTGACTAACTTAAAGAATTGAGCTGGGATAATTCACACTATTCCTTGGGGGTCATGTTCTCTGTTTTTTTTCAAGGACATTTTTATTACAAAGCTGATGAAATTTGCATATTAATTCATTTCTTTCAATTTTTTAAGATTAAATGTTGTCAACATGTATCAGTGCAAGGCTCTGACAGTGCTGATGAAATGGGTCAGTCAAGCTTGAACATTTAGAGTAATGCAGCCATCTGCAACCCCCAAGCCCCTTGTGTAGTTTAGTGCTACCATTGCAACTTGATTAAAAAAAAAGTTTTATTCAATGCAGGATATTAAAACATTATCAGTGAAATGATATGTGTTACTCCTGCCATTTACAGGGAAAGCATATTTGACAACAAAATGGATCTAAGGATCTCCTTTCTGATTTAAAGTTAGTGCTTTGTCAATCTTAATTAAACTCCAGTAGGACAAGTATAGGGGAAAAAAGAGTTTCTGCTGTGCCCAAGCTTAGAATTTATTAAACTGGGCTTAATGTGCCCTCCTAGTCTCCATTTTTACTGTTTGAAAAGTAGTGTTATTTACAGGAAGGAATTGCCTTCATTCTCATGTCTCAGCGGCCCTGGAAAGCAGTTGAATTCTTCTGAAAATACCAGGACTTAATAGAATCAGAGAAATTAGAAATGGAAAAGAGCCATTAGGTCAATTTATCTATCCCCCTGCCAGAGCAGGAGAGTTCCCTACAGTATTACAGTCTTACAGTTAATAGTCATGGATTTTGAGTCACCATTTCTCAACTACTTAGGTAAGTATTTGCTGTGCAAGTTGCTTGGGTTCATTTTATCTTCAGTGATGGGACTGATATCCTTGTATTCTAATATGCTTATGTTTTAATAGTCTGTGATTCTAGATGCAGTGTATATAGGCATGCAGTAATATCCTTGCCTTTAACACACACTGAGCACTTCTGTCTTCTATGGTTTTATTAACCTGCATTTATCCAGCATCTTACTCAACCAGTTGTCCTTTTGATCAATGATCAATGCAAACAGTACACAATAGCCTTGATAATTAATTGGTATAAATAAGCATAGCCATAGATTTTAAATGTGTGAAGTCAGTTTTGGGTTTTGCAAATGACCTTTTGAAATCACTAGGTCTAATTATGAAGTTAGGGTGCTTAAATCCAATCATAACACCAAAACAATGTGTTAACTCAAACAACAAGTCTCACTTGTGAACGTATTTCTCTCCAATTACTGCTACAGCTTAATCAGTTGATGCATTTTAATAGAAACTGCTCCTGGTCATAAATGTGCTCATAATTGCTACTTTTGATGGCCCCAGCAAAGTACATTGGCCTTAATTGGACAGAAAAGAAAAAAAAAACAAAACAAAACAAAACAAAAAAAAAAACAAAAAAACAACAAAAAACCCAAAACAAACAAAAAAGAAAACCTGCTATCTTGGTTTGCAGATGTAAAGACTGACTTTTACCTTGCATATAAATACAAAACATAAACAGAAATAACTTCTGGTACACCACAGATGAGGAAGAGAAAATGACTCAAATATTAGTTGACTTGTATGGCAATTGCTATGCAGAAACTATGTTGGGTTTACTTTTAGGCAGTAACACCTGATGACTATGTTGTAATATCCAAGCGTATTTTCAAGCTCAAGCTTCCTTTTATGCATGTCATACAGAAAGCCTGTGTTAATCATATTAAAGACTGTAGCTATACATGGGATAGCCTTTTAGTTTGATCTGGAAAAGTTGGATTGTATTAAAAAGTCGAACTCAAACTTCTTACCCGATATGAAATATTTAAACTGTGGAACACAGTCTTCAACTTTGGGCTATAAAACTTTAATTTTGTGAGTAGCTATTTCTCCAATTGTTCGATATTTTTAATTCTACAAATCCATGTTTATTAGCTTTCAAGGTTTGAACAGTGTTACTGAGTCTATTGAAAGTAAATGATACTGACTTCTGAGAGATATAGTTACTAAGATTTATTTTCTATTTCTATGTTGAAGATAAAGGCAAAAGAAAGAACAAATAAAAGGAATTGATTAGCACAGCTCTCTCTTTTAATACTTGTAAAATCACAAGTGTTAAAGGTACTTTGGTACTTTGTACAGAAGAATAAGGTACTTAGTTATCTGTTCTATACACCACAAAAACCAGATCAAATTGGTCTGAAATGTGATTTTTTTTTTTGAACAATGATAGTTTTAGGACACCTTGAGAGAAACTGTAGCATCTTTGATTCCATACTCTTATTTTTACAGTTATCAATGCTAATGCCCAAATGAAATCTCTTCCACTCTGGGATCTTCCCAGATATTTTACAATAGCTGTTCTTAGTCCAAGATCCAAATCCTGTAGAAGCTGAGTGGCCAAATCATGGTCCCAGTACAAACAATGCAAATTTGTCACTTCTGTAGTGAAATTGTTCCAATGTTATGCATAATTTTATACAGCTGCAATGAGAGTGAGCCTTGTCTTTAACTTCATGACCTCTTACAAATCCATGGTAAATTTTTCTTCTTTTCAGGGTTTTTTAGACAGTAAGAACATGACCTTAAACAGTCCACTAAATAAATTCATTGCAACAAAGTAGTTTGGCACATTAAATACTATAGACAATTTAGTAAAGTTTTGTTAGATTTTTACTTTTGGATTTTTAAACAATGAATGTTGTTAGCTTTGGTAAATCACAACATCTTTGTTTTGGCAGTAGCTGCTGCAGACTTGTAAATCCAGGTTATTTTATCTAACAGTATTTTGATTAAATTTATTCCTCTCCATCTAACTTAATTTTTTTATGTAATGCAGTTTTCAAGCCATGAAGGAAAGTAAATTTACTGTAAATCTAGACTCTTTTTCGCTAGGAAAGAAATTCAGTATATATTTGCTTCATAGCTCCCATTTAATACCTGTAACTTATCCGACTTTTGAACCGTGAGTTTTCTTTTCTCAGAAACACAGAAGTTATGCTTTCCTCTACGGTCCACAGGCAAGTTCATACCTACATATAAGGAAAATATATTTTTATAAACTTCTGTAATTGTGTCCTTACACTGCACAATATGTGTACTGCAATTAAAGCAGTCAGGTTTTGACACCTTATGTTTGTTAAGTCTTTGTTATTTCTGACTATCTGTGGTCATACATCCAAAAAAGATTTTGTTTGTTCTCTGAGCCACATAATTTCAAATATGCATTGTGTTTATTTTTAATTTTATGGAAGCAGGCATTGTCAAAAGAGAATACCACCAGTTGGAGACCATGGATAATGTTAGATCTTACTGATTGTAAGTATCCCATCTTTATGGGATAATCTGATATCAGAATGGAGTCTTCAAAATTGCTTTTTCTCTAGATACGTGTATGTGTAGAAATACCAACCCTTAAGCAGGCAGGAACACGTGGTGCATATTCAGCCACATTGGCCAGGAGAAGGGCAATGAGTGATCAGTATTGAAGAAAATAAAAAGAGTCACAATCTAGCTGAACAATAATGGTGGATGCATTTCACCACTCAAAAATTTCACACCTTGACGTGATTTCAATTAAAATGTCTTGATACTTAAAACATTTGTGGCTTTTGGCACACAGAAATGGTGGTCTGTTTTGTACCTTGATCTTTAATATTATAAAAGGTATTGATTCAAAAATAAAGTTGAGCCTCTAATATAATTTTGTTCGGTATCAGGATGTAGGTAGAATTTTTCACATCACAAACCACCACTACTCCAAGTAAGTTGGAATATCCTGAATATAGCCCATACAAGGAAACCATAATCCCTAGATTCGTTTGCCAGTATTGGGAAACTGTAATCTATAAATTCATCATGAAACTCATTTAAGTAATGACAACTGAATGACATCAGATGTGAGCCTACTAAGAGTAATAATGACTCTAAATGGTGAAATTCCTGAGGTTTTTGTGAAAATCCAATCTTGCAGAAAAACTGTAAATTCATCACAGTAAAGACAGCAGGAGTATGTCAAGACCATGCAAGGGGGTAATTCAGAGAACTAAGACTGAAAATTATATTGGGTTCTGTGTGGGCGGAAAAAAAAAACACAGGCTATGGATTGGTAGTTAGAAATGAACTGCTCAGTTTACTGAATTTGCATGGAATAAAGACAGTTTATATTAAATATAGTTTATGTTCTTTCTATTAGTCTAAACTGGCACTGAGGTTTTACAGTTTTTCACTGAAACAAAACAACTGAATGCAAAACCTGAGATTTCAAAACAGAAGATATCCAAACAAACGGATACATTTGTGAGGTATAGAAGGTATATAACAAAAGAAAGAATATGAAGGAAAGGTGAACTGCCCAGGTTGCTAAAAAATAAACAAAGTTCAAGTAAAATGGCAGGCAGAAACCTAGAGGATAGCAATGATTACCTAGGAGTGAGACATTTTCCTGATCTACAAAAATGTTGTGGAAAACAGTACTAAAATTACTTTTAAAAATTGTGTGGGTTTATTTGTGTGGTTTCAAATAACATACACATGATATCATAAAGCAAGTATGAAATGGCTTTAGACATGAATTGCAGACATGATTTGAGGTATAGGAATATTACTTTCTGAGAAAAGATGCAAAAGACTGGAATTTACTTATAATACCCTAGGTCTGTTTTTACAAGAGGACAAATCCATTTAGTAAATTATATATGGAAGATCAGGAAAACAGGTAAAAGGAAGCATGTTTTTCAGGTGCTGTGGATGTGTGGAACTCATTGCCACTAACCCTGCAATCAAGGGCAGACCAGAATTTTAAAATATGTCAGCATTTATATTTGGTGATAGCATTCCCTTTTAATTTCAGTTACAGTATTTATATAGAAGAGTGTATTGTGCTTCAAGTCAGTTTAGATGCCAGTTGGTAATTTAGGAAGAAAGGTCTTCTACATTCACATTACCTATGATGGGCAACAGGTCTTCTGGCTCTTTTTCCAGAGACATTTGTTGTTATCTATAATCAGATAAAAATTGTTGAGCAAACAGTCCTCTTAAGTTCTGTAGTAATAAGAACCCATGCTCTCCTATATTTTTAATTAAATACACATAAACCAATACAAAATTAGCCTTGTTCTGTTGTGCTAAGTTTCTATAAAACCACATAATATTGCATAATAGAGCTCAAGAGCTTCTGCTAGCTGATCACTTCACACATTAAAATTAGGTCTTTTCTGAAGAATCTCCTGCATGCTTTCTTCAGACAGAAAGTAGTAGGCCTTGGAAAATAGTGGTTCTTACATAAACAACAACAGACTCAGAATATTTGATGCACTGAAAATGTCTGGAGCCTAGAACAGAGCCTAGAGCTTTTAGCAGATTTTTCTCCCATTTCTCAGTAGTGTTAACCACTGTTAGAAACCATCTAACCTGGAATGCCGAGCTCCAGAGGACACAGAGCACTGTGTCCATTCTGTGTCTCAGATCAGGACAGGTTGCCTGTAGCAGGAGAAATGCCTTGTACTCCACACCTGTATTCTGTCCTGCAGTACACCTGCAAAGACATTGTGCTATGAATCAGTGCCCAAAAAAGAGGCAGCGTTCTTGTGCATCTGTGTATGGACACAGGGATATGCATTATGAGTGCCAAACACAATGAAATTACTAGACCTACCTCCAAGTTTCAAGGCTACAATTATGATTTGGGAGATACCTTGTGGCTTTGCAGTTACAAAATCAGTGGTAAAAGACTATAAAATCACATCTGCATTCCAAGACAGGGATGGGTACAAAACTAAGAAAATCAAGTGGGTTTTGAGGAATAAAAAGGCTGAGGGAAGTGGGCAGCAGAGAGAGGGATTGAACCTGGAAGCAGCACAGTTATTCACCTGTTCTGAGTATTGCACTAATATACTCCAGATAATGGGGAGAGCATGGAGGGAGAAATTGCTTAAAGTCATTAAACCAGAAAGCCTAATTTACAGTAAATCTTACTAAGTTTATGCCACCCCTGGTACAAACTTCACTCTAACTTGTTCTCTCTGGGGAAGGTTCACAGTTGGGTTGTATTTTTTTTATTTTCATTTTGGGGTGGGTTATTTTGAGCAATAATAGTCTTTGTAAGATGGCTGCAGTGTCAGCATTTATCTTGAAACTCTTGGATATTAGTTTTGACTGCAGTCACCTTTCTGACAAGTGTTATTGCGACTGTGTTTTATATCCCTGTTCAGGATGATTTCTAATGATAATGCTCTGTCTACCTCACTGCTTCACACTAAATTATAGATGCCACTATGACAGGACAAACTATATCCAAGTGCTAAACTCCACTCCCTTTGTGTGATGTCAGTGCCTTCACTACTTTGTGCCTAGAATTAAAATCAGTATAGGAAGATATGCAAAACATTCTGCTTAAAAATAATGTTCTGTCAGTTATTAAACAAGTGATATTTCATTTAATCAGCTCAAGGGGATTATTTTAAATGAAAAGGCAGAGAGTATGATTTTATTAACACATTCCTGCCCTAGAGTCCTACTGTAATAATTCTTTACTTGACTAAATTAAAAAGTTATAATTCAGTTCTTTCACAACAAAGACTTATGGATAGTTAAATTTCATTAGTTTTTCTATTTTGAGTTGCAGATGGAATAAATGGAAGCAAGGCATCATGTATCCAGAAAAGTAAATATCACATTATGAATAAAAACAAACCAGACTGTTAGTGAAGACCGTTACATTTTCCAGTTTTAATTAGTTATTCAGATGTCTACAACATTGAAATCATGGGGTTTGTACTTTGTGCATATGTGCTTGCTAAAACAATGGCTTTCATCAGGTAGCAAATTTTTTCAGCCTTGAAAATGTGAACTGAAGCAGACAAAACCTACTAGTCTTATTTGCCTGAGAGTTATTATAACTGTTGTGCTGAGTATAATAAAAATAGTGCTCTGTTTGACCATTTTGAACCCTTTGAAGTATTTTTAATTAATTAGTCAATGGAAACTTATAAGGAGGATATGAGAAAGCTATGTGAATACACATATGAATGTCTGGACTAGTATGTACATACATGCATTCATACAATTCTGTTTGTAGAAGCAGATAAATAACAAGGGTATCTCTAGTGACTCCGTAGTTAAGGCTGTGCTCATATTGGGAATTGTACTTCAAATCTTATTTTGGGTAGGATAAAAAATATTTCTGTGTATATGACAATCCAATTTTCCTTTTTCTTCTTATACAGTTCTAAGAAAATAGGGTTCTATAATTATCCTTAAAATTTCAGAGTATGACACTGGATGTTAAACTAACACCAAATAATTTTTTTAATCATTTTTATGGTAAAAGTGTACACAATTCTTAAAGTGGATCCTCGTAACATTCTATAGGCCCATTTTTTTAAATGAGAGAATAAATGTGTTCACTTTCATCTTGCAATCTCGAATTCAAGACAGTTGATTAAAACCTGCTCTTGTTTATGGACCTAAATCTTAAGTAACTGAAATCTTTAGCAATATTCTGCATCTGCTCCCATGAAAACTGAAGTAGAATTTAATCCCATTGCTATAAAAAGAAACCGAATATTTCTCCTGGAAAGGTTAAGAATGTTCTACCTGATATCACTTCAGATTGAAAATTGTAAAATAAGAAAACACATGATAAACCAGACAAGTGAAAGCAAAGGGTAGATAGCTAAATATTGTAAACAGACAGATAGACCAAGTTATTTATAAATTCCTTCTCAGAGGATTACTTCATTTGTCTTTGGAAAGAGACTTTCTCATTGCAAGAGGTATTTCACTAAAAAATTAATTGTTTATTAAGAATTAATTAAATAGGTTAACATGGGACTATGTGATCAGGGAATATCAGTCTCAGTACTTTGAACTTGCAGGTGCTGCAGTGGTTGTAGTTAAGACATTATATTGGAGCTTTCCTTCATTGCAAAGGGTTCTGTCAGGAAAATCTTTAATATAAAAATAAAAAGCAGTTCATGCATAAAGCATGACGCCCTGAAGCATATTAGATCTGTTTATCTCTCTGTTTAAAACGAACAGTACCTGGTATAGTTTACATAACAAGGCACGGATCAGTTTGATAAAGCATTTATATCACCTGGGGAACACGCTGGCTCATTTCCTCAACACCTTTCTGCATGACTTGTTCACCAGCAAGTAAAATAGCAAACAAAGTTTTAATAGGTCAAGAGCAGAGAACCTGTTTATGTTATAGACATTTGTGTTTGCCCTCTGACAAATAGCTCATATTTCAAGTCCAGGTCTCTGCAGCCAATCATTGCATGATAATTATTGATTACATTTTTATGGACAAATCCTTAATTGCATTTAATCATTTGCAGCTTTAAAGATTTTTATTTTTTTTTAAGACAAGTGAAAGCTTAGTGCTTGTGTGGTGTACATAAAATTATCTGGGTGAACCAAATAAAGGACCAAGATGGGCTCTTGCCCCCAGATGCAGTGACAAAGCTCTAGTGACCTCATTAGAAACAGGATTTCACCTCACAACATTAACATTTTTGGCAAATACTACGGTATAAATCTGTGAGTTAACATTTGAAAACACTTTTTTAAACAAATGAATTTCAATTTAGTTTGCAATTAAAATCTGTTGTTAGACTAACAGATTTTTTTTGTCACTCTTCCATTTTGTTTAATGTAATCCAGGATATGAGTCACATTTGCTTGTTGTTTCTATATGTGGAGCAAATACTGTAGCTGCTGTTTCTGTCATAGCACATCTGCTCTGCTGAAAACTGCAAAATGATAGATAAACACATGGTCAGGAAAAGAAATAGATGAATAACATTTTGTATTATTTTTTCAGTGAACAGTAATCATCACTAAATTTCTTTGCAGTTCAAAGGCTATTTTTGTTAAGCAGACATACAAGGATCTTTCACACAAGCTATTGTAACTTTTTCATATTTTTTATTTTAAGTACCCAAAAATATGTTTTCACCCAACTGGCACTTTCAGAACTGTATGGTAAAAGCAATACTGTGTTCCTCAGCTGTTCCATAATGGAAGAAAAAATTGTTCAGTAAAGAGAAGAATTAATATATTTTTCCTTTTTCGGAAAGTTTAACAGTGGAGTACATCTTCCTTAGGGTATAATTAATAACAATTTGCAATGCTTTTATTCACAGATGCAATTCAGAGTATCTGTTCTCTATGTATATAATGAAACAAAAAAAAAAGCTAATATCACTTATAGGATATGTATCTATCATCCCAGTGGACATAAATCAATGATTGAGCTATAGGTAAATAGATCAGACATGTCAATAGGAAGGGAAAAGAAGCTGAAAAGAGAAGCCACAAAAATAATTTTGCAAAGCCTATGTTTTCTTGAGAAACTAAATAAAATAATCTGACAAGGACAGACTCAAGTCACCTGGTAAATTCTCACGTTTACTTTTATCAAATAATGTAATGCAGCACATGACACTAAAAATAATAGTGTGTTGTCTGAAGACAGAATGGTAATACTATGGCTTTTGTCTGGACATATCCAACCCAGCAGCTGTCATGGTAGTTTCTGCATTTTCCTGATGCTGTTCAATCACACAGGCCCAAGCATCATTCAGTCCTTCCTCCCCACAAACTGTACTTCCCTTCCAGACAGGGAGCCCAGGGGAGATGCTTAAAAGGCAGCTCAGTAGTCTGTACAAAAGCAATGCCCACGTCCTTATAAGCTGTAGTGAAGTTGTTGTGTGAAGTCTGGGAGCTACACACCTTACACATGCTTAGAAGGGTGTGTGTTTGGGCAGCTCTTGGCACTCTGAGGTGCTCCAGAGGAATCCAGGATTCTGGACATAGATTGCAGCTAGCAAGATGCTTATCCTATACACGTTGGTTTTGTGGGGTTTTTTTGCTCTTTTTAAGAGTGTATGTGACTGCTGACTTCTAGTGGCTGGCCCGCAGATGGCAACAGTCCTGGAGCTGCTGCCCCTGTCAGGGATTCTCCTACGGCTCAAGTGTCAAGGGATGTGTGTGGCACTGGACATCTCCCCTAAGGCAATCCTCTACTAATCCATGGGTATGCCTGAGGGTTGTCAATGGGAATGGGAAATTGTACAAACAGCCTAAGCTTGGGCTGAAAATAGCAGAGTGAAACCGTGTGCAATGCACGCCACAGTTATGTGATGCAAAGCACACAGGGGAAAAAAATGTCAACAAATTACTTTGTTTCTCCTGCTTCTCATGTCACTTGCCCCCCTCTGCCCCTGTGCCTTAGGAGAATAAAATATATTCCTCAAACACCTGCCCCAGTTGCCATTAGGGTTTCTGCCCTGATTAAGCCTTATTGTTTCATGGTGTTATTCCTGTATGACCTAAATTTTCTTGTGCTCTATCCAAAGATCTTTGGCACTATGAAAGCTTTGTGAAAAAAGACCCATCATCATTCATACAATTCAGCATAAACATTAAGAGTTGTATTATGAAATATATCTCTAAAGGAACTTTTTAAGACAGATTAACTTATTATAATTACATTATTAGGAATCTATTTCTTTACACTAGGTAAGGGGACTACGCTGGCAAAGAAATATAACGTGTGCCTCAAGTCATAACTCCTAAGTTCTTTTTAATGTCCTAAATAAGTGACCTAATTTTCTGAAAGGGTGAGAACCAGTTTATCTCTCACGTGATTTCCATGACAGCTTCCAATGCAATTTTAAAGCTGACTTGCAGTATCAGGTCCTGCTTTTGCCAAGTGAGGTGAATTAAGGAAGCTGTATATTCCTCTGAACTGCTCAGCTGTGAACTGTCAGAGTCAAATAAAACTGGCCAAGACAGAATGGGATTTCTGCATTAAAAAAAAAACACAAACCTGTGCCAGTGCAATTTAGAGCAGCAGAATACAGTTTGCCATATTAGAATTCAGTCATGAATCAGCTCCAGGAATACTGCTCTAACAAAGAAAAAACCACATACTGTTCATGACAATAAGTGGTTAGGGCATCACTTTTACACTTCGCTGAAAGAAATGGTCTTCTAATTAAACAATTGTTCACAGAAATCGCATTCCAAGAACTGAAGGAAGAAAAGTGGAAAACTCATGATTGTTCCTTTTTATATTTTAGTACTATGAACTGAAATATCATTTATCACAAAACTAGTTTTTTTCTTGAGTTCAGCCTGCTGTTTATAGCAAAAGAAATGTACGTATTAACATAAAGCTGTGAATCCAGTTTTAACTTCTTCTGATGTCAAAAGGCCCTCAATTGATGAACCTTTTTAAATGTCTAGCTCCCCCATCAGCTCCTTCCTTTACTTAGATAGCTAGTTATTGTACCTGCAGTTATGCCATTGGATCTAGGACTGCACTTCTCACACGATCCACATGTGCTAATGCTAACATTTTAGTGCTTGACCACAAAACTGACTCAATAGCTATAAAATTAAGTCAAGCACAAAGCAAATGAAAATTTGGAGCATACATTTTATTTATCTGCATGGTTTTCAAGTTTATTTACTGGTTTTCCAGTTTGCTCAGCAGCTCTATTCTGCAGGAATCCTGCTTGCTGTTAGCTTTTGTTGCTACATCATACTGGGCTGAATTTACTGGTGTTTTTTCTGAAAGGAAAAGAGACTATATATAAAGTGGCTGCCATTCTTTGCATGAGGCTGTGCTGAGGTTATTCACTGAAACCTATGTGTAATACCTTTCTGATACCAGGGGTTTTCACCCTAGACTGTAGACAAACAGTTGATTTTTCTCCTCAGAATATTTTAGTGATGTTTAACTGCTTGCTACTGTAAATAGTTCTTGTGTTGACTCACTGTTGCATTTAATTTTCACTTCTGTCAAAGGAGAATTGCATTCTGGCACCCACATGTTGTAGTCTGGTGAATCCCAACACTGGATGCACGTAGACTTCAGGAAGGAGTACTTACACATTTTAGGTTGTTCTAAGACAGACATAAGAAGAATAATAGAGTCTGGATTTGGTATGTGGGTTGTCCTAAAAGTCCCAAAATAGAAGATGAGAGCAAGCTCCACTTCTGAAGCTCTCTCGTAGCAACAGTCTGTCACAGTTCTTCTTTAACATAGCACATTACTCAGACGTTCATTCAAATCAGACCATTTAGGCAAGGTTCCCTCTGAGAAGAGGGACCTGTATTTCCATACTCACAAAGGGCTGCAGCTTCTCTGTGGCTCCTCAAGTCTGGGAGCCTTCTTTGAAGTCTGGATCAAGGAGGTGAAAGCATTACCTCAGGAACATGAATGGTGCCAGTGTTACAGCAGGAGTGAGGGATCATTGACACAGCTAAAGCCCCTTAATTTTCCTTTATATCTACATGGCTTATCATATCTTACTTCCCAAGTCACTTGTGCAGGTGTGTAGGGGTTGTGCAGCCATTTTGACATTGTGCTATTCAAGTAAAAAGATCATTGGATTCAGGTTCTTTGTCACTTATTAATGTTGTGGCATTTATGCCATAAATTCCTAACACATGAAGTCTCTTTTGGGAGACCCCTACGAGCAATGTAGTCCAAGGATGTTTGCTGTAACTCTTCAATATTTCTGTAGGCATCAGCATGCTCATCATGGGAGGTCCTATATAAATTAATCAGCAGTATTGCTAATGTCAGTTTTCATGAACACATCTCAATGTTGTATAAATATCAGCTGATCCATTTGCATGAGTCACTTAGCTTCTAACAAGTCACTTCATGGTTCATGATTTTGCATCAAAAGTTAATCATTGTCTCATGGCTGCCAGTGTTCAATAAAGTGGACCTTCCTGGAGCACGTTCAGGGAGTGCCAGTGGATGTGACACTTAGGGCACTCGAGGTATAGCTAGCAAAGGAAAAGCAAATGAGCATTGCTTACATGTTCAGCATTACCTTTAGGAGGCCTACAGAGACTTACAGAGACTCTGTTTACACTAATCTTACGTTAGTGACTGTCATATTACATTAGCAAATTTAATCTTTGTTAATGTGATAGAAAGTTGCTAATACAATGAGACTCATTATATTAACAACTTTTGCATCATGTTAGCAAAAGCAAAATTTGCTAACAGAATGCAAAAATTACCAATATGATGAGGTAATCATTATCATTATTCTAACACCTGATTATATTAAGCAGCTACTAACATTTTATATATGAAATCACTATTTGCAATGTGCTGGGATTTTCTAGGAGTATCTGGAGTGCCTAAATAGGAAAAAAATATTTTTTACAAAATCTTTTTCAAGATAAGAGTTTCCTTTGTATTTTGATATAAACATTAATTAATAAAAGTAATTCTGAATTTAATTTTTTTTACCTAGAAAACTCTTTTCCATTTAACAGTAAGCCATTTAATGAAC
Source organism: Sitta europaea (assembly GCA_013400255.1). NCBI lineage: Eukaryota > Metazoa > Chordata > Aves > Passeriformes > Sittidae > Sitta > Sitta europaea. The sequence continues at coordinate 20,873 of VXBS01006425.1, read as the reverse complement.
TATGTTGTAACTAAGGCAGTAAGAGAGTACAAAGAGAGCATGGATCACTGCTGCTCTTATATCATCTTTTGGCTTTGAAAAGTAATTCCATATTACAAGTTATATTTTACAGTATATAAGAATTTATGTAATATTTCATTAAAACATGTTAGTTTACTTGTACAAGTTGTATTTTTGGTAGCAAGACATATATGTATTGTAGAATACATTTGCACATAAGATTCATGGTCTTCCGTTATTACCTCATAATTGTTCATTAAAAATGTACGAGGATTAAATTAAAATTCTTATAATATTATTTTTAATGTACAAGGTATAATCTGACCACAAAACTCTTTTCAATATGTAATATGCTACTTTTCTGTTATAATTTATTGCAAAACAGTCTTATGATTATTATTCTTTACAAAGCCTTAATTCTCTACAAAACCTTAACTCTTATACAATCTATGTAATAACAATCTTTTATCTTTAAATATCGTCTGTAGTGGTTAAAGAAATCAATTTAAGCATAGATTCTTCATTAAAAAATCCTATAATGGCAATCTGCAAGCTTTGCACGCTGCTTTTTCCCATGTAAGTAGTAGAGAGGGGAAAATGTAGAGAACGTTGAATATATGAATGTATATACTGCAAAGGCATCCTAGGCCAGGTGGAGGATGGAACTTCTTGGTTCTGAAGAAATCATCATAAATCCATAGAATGGGCTGGGTTGGAAGCAACCTTAAAAATCATCTAGTTCAAATCATACTGTCATGGACAGGGACAGCTTTGTCTACACCAAGTTGCTCACAGTCCCATCAAACCTGGCCTGAAATACTTTCAGGGATGGGGCATTCACAAATTCTCTGAGCAACCTGTTCCTCACTACTCTCACAGTAAAGAATTTCTTCCTCATGTCTAATCTGAACATACTCTCCAATTTAGAGAATGATGTTGGGAGGAAGCCTGTCAAAGGCTCTGCCGAAGTCCAGATAAATGACATCTGTAGCCCTTCCCCCATCCATCAACAGAGCCACCCCATCACGGGAGGCCACAGGGCTAGTCAGGCATGGCTTGCCCTGCATTAAGCCATGCTGGCTCTCTCAAACCACCTCCCTGTCCTCTGTGTGCCTAGGAGGATCTGTTCCATGACCTTCCCAGACACAGAGGTGAGGCTGACTGGGCAGTAGTTCTCAGAGTCCTCCTTTCTCTGCTTTCTAGATGGGTTCAATATTTCCCTTTTTCCAGTCAGCTGTGACTTCACCTGACTGCCATGACCTTTCAAATCTCATCAAGAGTGGCTTGGTGACTATATCAGCCAATTTCCTCAGGACTGTGAAATGAGTCTCATTGTGTCTAAAAGACTTACCTATGTTCAGGTTCATGGTCAGGAACCTGATCTTTACTTACAATGAGAGGAACTTTGCTCCCCCAGTCTCCATCCTGCTGTCCATCCACTCAAGAGGTGTGGGAAGTGAGGTTGCCCTTGAAGATGGACTTGAAAGCAGTGTTGAGTAACTCAGCCTTCTCCTCATCTGTTATTATCAGTTTTTCAGCATTCTTTATCAGAGGAGTACCTTCTTTGACCTTCATTTTCTGGTTAATGTACCTGTAGAAGCCTTACCAAGGTGTTCACTGAACATTAAATCCATTCAAGGATCTGTAACAACTTCAGCTGAGAGTACTTAAATTTTTCAATACTCAAAGAAGAGAAGCACTGGCAAAAGGTTCACCACAGTTCTCCTTAGCTTCAGAATTTACTCCAATCTTAATACAAATCAGCTTTATGTTGCTGTTTATAACTTCTAGAGAAAGGTCATAAGAATGTTCCAATTCAAAGCCAGCAAATGAAGGAAAGAGAAGACTGTAGAGTTACATATCCTTTCTGGACAGACTCAATTTTTTTCTATGCTACTGAATATTTAGAAACTACTGAAGAATTATAAACCACAGGGCTAGGGGATGAGTAAACAAGAGAAGCATTTCCTGCTACGGATCTTTATATGGAAGAGGAATTACGTAGTAACACAGGAAGTTATATAAGTGAAAGTTGAATATTTATCCAACCCATTATCATATAATTTGGAGTAACTGGTACTAAATACTTCCTAATCACATGTAAAATCTTCAGTATGGTAACTGTGCCATATAAGTTGAATTAGAACACTTGATATCTCATGGAAATTTTATCATGCATAGTGTAGCGTGGTTATTCTAGTTAGCCTCAGAGATATTTAGTCCTTCTTTTGAGATAGATAGATAGATAGATAGATAGATAGATAGATAGATAGATAGATAGATAGATAGATAGATAGATAATTGTATAGATTGCATGTTGTGTGTTGAAAATCATTTATTTCAATAATTTTGTTTTTATCAGTTCAAAACATGTTTTCCCTTCAATTTATTGAAAATATCCTTAAAAATTTCTTATTCTTTTATGTATCACTCATAATTTTATGTATCCTTTGTCACGTTTATCTGCTCTCAAAGATAAATATTTATTATCCCATTAATCTCTCTTCAGATATCCTTCACTTAAGTTTTTCTGTTTCCATTATTTTCTTTTTTAATAATGGATGACCACAACTAAACACAATACTGAATTTAAAGTCTGGTCCATAAAATTACATAATGGAATAGTAATATTTTCTTTATAAATTTATTAATTTTAATTTATTTTTTATTGTGTTCTAACATCTCATTTAAGTCTTTAGCTGTAACAGTATCCATAAAGAGCAGGTGTTTTCACTGAGATATTTCCATTTTCTTTTATTGCCTAATTAAAATTATTTAAAGCTTCTGAATATAGAGGAGTTTCTGTTTCTTCAAAAGTGTGCTAAGTCTTGCCCTTGTTTGCATGAACTTTCATCTGTTGCTCTGCTGTTCAATTGTATGCTCTGATTTCTATTTAGGCCCTTCTCATGTTCCTCCTGATCTTCTTTTGATGTAATAGCTGCATTTTTAAGTGTTTTGACACTGACACTCACCACTGAAGTAAAACACACAGCAGATGGGAAGTCTGCAGATGCTTCCCACTGAATTACTTAGGTTAGATATGCATTTAGCATGTAGGGCTAAAATGTTGAAACCATCCCATAAGAAGAGAGATTAATAACCAAGATAGACCAAAACCAGATTCCTATGCCTCACTCTTTCCCCCTTTTTCCAGTACTGCATCTGAGGTAGAACACAGATAATTTCTGAGGCCGAAGCTTTTTTTTGCTCATAAGGATATGGTGTCTTATAATTTGAATGGGAATGTCCTAATACCTGACAATAGAAGGAAAAAAAGGGATACAAAAACTGTGTACTGAACTGAAAAGTTGGTACCACAGAGGGAAAACCAGCATTTGTGTGACTCATGACTCACGTACATTTCCTGGGCTTAGGCACAAAGTGAAACATATCATTATGGAAGTATTTTAGGTACTTCCCTAAACACAAAGAAATATGTAAAGATGGATATATTTAAGTATGAACATATAGTCAAAGGTAATATCCACCTTCACATAAAGTTTACCAATTATATATTGTATATTTCTTTATAATTCCCTTTACATATCTTTATGTAATACATATCTCTATCCATGGGAAGTACTGCATGTGAATATGCTTTTCAAATTTCAAATTGAAATCATCTGCAGTGATGCTCTTCAAGGACGGAAGGGTTAGCTGGCACACGGGTGGGAGAAGAGTTGCTCATTAGGGAAGGTTTGTTACGTGGTAACGTATAATTAAGGTAATGGTCACAGCCTGTGTGACAGCAAATACTCTGGCAGTTGTTTGATTGCTGTCTGGGTCAGGAGATCAGCATTTTCTACAAGATGTATCTGCATTAGTGTGTTAGTGGGCAGGTTAGAAAGCAAATTCCAGCTGCCTTTCTTAGGCGTATTACTGTCGAGGCTCATTGTTTTGGGTTTTTACTGTACATCAGCAATAATATAGCTTCTGAAGACTGCATGTGACAGGTTAGGCATTTTATCCTTTGAGTAAACAGTAATCATGGTGTGAAGAAAGTGGGGCATTGGAGATTTTTCCCATTCTTTGAGATTTCCATTCTTCCTTTCTAGTTTGCTCCAAGGGCTCTTTGGGGATACATATATTAAGCCCTTTAAATAGTTCATAATAAATCTTTGTCTCGGGTTGATTCTGACAGTTTTTTAAAGAGTCTTTTAAGAGACAATCCTCAATCATTTACTAATCCATGGGGTGATCTTCAGACTTGGAGAAAAAAGAAACAGTTCAAGCTCCAGGATTGTGAAGATACAATGTAGAAAAATTTTAACTCAGAAAAACTCAGAAAATACCATGTACCATGGAAATTTCACCAGTCGTACCATGTTCTGCCGGTGCTTAAAAGCTCATTTTCCAATTTAGTCAGTTTGCAAACACTGAAGGAAGAAAAATTGATTACCAAAAAAAGGAAGAACAATTTTTGTTGATCACCTTATTCCTATTATCATGGGTCTGGCCTTGTTTTGTTCAGCCCTTGAATTGAGAAAGCATCATGGGAAGAAAAAAGTCATTGTTCCCATTGTTAAAATAAAGCCAAAAAATACCCCAGAATTTTGTCTGTTAAGTGTTTACTATTCAAGCCTTGTGATAAATATGCCAAAATATCTGCAGTGTGGGCTGATTTTTTAACATGCTGTTTCCTGTGTTATATGACAGGTTCTGATTATGTCTGTCAAAAACCTTCTTAATTCCACAGTACAAAATAAATAGATAAAGGCAGAAAATATAATCAAAGTAAAATGTCCAGTCCACTTGACATTTGTTTTTACTAAATAATTTGAATGAATAGTTTTCTAAGAATAATGCATGGCGGCAGCCCACAGAAACTACCCCTAGGGGTTTTTTCTTCAGCAGCCTCAAGACTGTCATTTTTGGAGATACTTGTTCTCAACTCTTTTTGAATTTCAATGGCAAAGCACTTGTCAATTATTTTCAGCTTTTTTATAAATCCTGCATAAGCAAAGAAATCTATAAGTGCTAACTTATCTGTATAAGAACTCTCTTGGTGTACCTTAGGAATGGTGTTGCCGTATTTTAATTTAATATGCTGCCCTGAGGAGAAAATACTGTACAGGAACAAGGCAGGAGTTCTAATAAGGGACAAAGCTATAGAGAAGCCTGGGCAGTTGGTTTCTTACCCTTTCTTCAGCCAGGAGTGTGAGTGTTGGAGGTGAGGGCTGCCTCTGAGAGCACTGCCAGCTGAGCAGCATGTCCCAACAGCATCAGCTACCCGCTGTGCCAGCAGCTCCCTCAGAAGGGCAGGATTAGCAGCCTGTCTGATTCATGCCCTCCCGGGTCAGGTCATGGAGTGTCAGTGTGACAGATGAGAAGGGACAATTGCAGAGAGAATCTGGTGATGATGGAAACGTTAACAGCATTCCGAAATACAGTTGGATGCACTGTGTTGAGGACATGAGTGTTTCCATGTTTAAGAAATAGTTATATTTATGGGATTTTTTTAAGTGCTACTTGTTTGGCAAAGTATGAGTATATATTTCTTTATATTTCTTAATTTTTTTTCCATTTTTCTTTTTATTGAAAAACAGCAGTGTTAATTAAACCTGGTTTTGCCAGGGGTAAATAGATTCTGAGTATGTGAAAATACATTTTCTTACATTTTGTGTAAGAAAAAGTGCCACTTGACTATATTCTGAATTATATTATTCTGAAGCCATGAAATGGTGCTTAATGCCATATCTATTGCCATTGACTGTCCAGTTATCTGTAAACAAAACATTAAACATGAAAACATTTTTCTAGACAATTATACATCTTTTCCCTTGACAACATATGGTGTGTAAATCCAACTTGCATGAGTTCTTGTCATTGAACCATTCTAAATTAGCTAAAAATTTGTTTTATAAAGAAAATTATTTCTTGCCTTCCATGCTTCAAAATATTTATAGAGTACTTATTTGCATTCAACACACAAGTATGCATTTAGATAAAGTTTAAACTTGGAAAATGGAACAGTTTGATAGAGCCAATGTGATTGAAATCCAAAGAAGAGAATGGAAACCTCTTTGGAGTGTTAAGTAGTAGTTCACTGTTAGCAAAGATGAACCCACATACTTGCCATGTTCGAAAAGTGTGAGAGGTCAAATGGTGCCACAGTCATATGACCCTTTTTTTTTTCCTTTTTCAGTGTGTGAACAGAAAATGGAAGGTCAGGTGGCTCCCTCTGTTTACTGCTGCTGAGCCAGTGACTGTTCACCATTAGCAGATCAGTCTGTGTTTGCACATGTGCACTTCCCTGGTTTAAACATATGCCCAGCAGCAGCTACGTACTCTTCTAGACAGGTTATTCAACAAGGTTACGCAATTTGTGCAAAGTGATTTTTGTCAGGATTCTATATGCATTGATGTAACAATCCAGTAGATACTAGCAACCAGTAACTGCCCCTTGGTTAGGCTGCTTGGAAGATTCATGTATATAAAATAGTGTATTAAAGTAAACTTACAAAAGCAAAGAGCAATCATTGTAAATGTAATTTTTTCTTCCTCTTTGGGATTCTAATTTTAAAAGCATTAAAGAAGACAGCTGCTCATGCTGTGATATGCGCTAAACAGCCTGAAGGATGGAAAAAAATATATTTGTAGCTCATAATAACTATTGACCTTTCTGATATACAGTGTTCTCTGTGTTAGCTATTCTGTTCTATCAACAGTGAAGATTGAACATGACTTTTTAATAGAAAACATGGGGTTTCAAGCTGCTTTCACAAAGGTGTTTATGTATTGTTATTTTGTATTGTAGTACAAAGACTAAGTCCTGATGCCCTTTGTCTGACATCATGTTTGTCATAAAAAAGCCCCACTGTTACTGACTGTTTCATATGAGGAATTGGCTCATAACCATTTTATAGTTGTGATAAAAGCATTGCTCCACTAGATCCAGAGCACAGGTATTGAAAATAGAATCCCCCAAATATCCCAGCAGCACAAAAGGTGTTTTCTGAAGAAATAGATTCCTCAAGTGGCTATATTTTCAGGGAATTCCACTAAGACTTCAAACACTCACTTTTTGTATTCATACTGCTGTTCCTTGGCATACTCAGGCTGCTGCATAATGGCTTCTGCTGGATGTCATGTGCTCCCAAAGAGTATCTTTATGATGCTCCTTTTTTTCTCTTGAACTTTCCTACTGCTTAGTTGCTGAGTACAGACACATCCACTAGTAGCAGCTTGACTGTGGCACTTGTGCATGTTTCCCTAGAGTGGGATCATCCAAACATCGACTTTGCAGCGTGAGGTAACTCAGCTGCTCTCCTTTCCCTCAGGGAAAAGCTTCACCAAAAAGCACCTCCCATTTGGCACATGAAAATCTGGAAAGCAACCTCTTTATTGTGCTTTTTAAGCCCAAGCAGGCTGGCAATGTTAAGCAACATCAGAAGGGACTTTTTAATGTTTGTTGAAGGTGTTTTTATGCCATGTGCTGGGAAGGAACTTTAGAGGGCCATTATTGGCAGCTCTAAACCACAGTTATTTTCACAGCTATACTCTGTAGTGTCAGTTAATGATTCACAAGTTACTAGGCAAGAGCAGAAAGCTAGCAAGAAATAAAAAATACCCTCGGTTCTTCTAGCACAGGAAAGGGGGGAACAACATCAGCATTTAATGGAAGTTTTGTGCTGAAACAAAATGTTCAAAATTGTTTATAAGAAGCTGCTCTGTAAGGATAATGATCATTTAAGTTGTGGAAACCAGCCATGTCTCAAAGGAGATTAAACATCTAGTCCTCTATTCCTCACAGGACCATAAAGCCCTTGCAGAATTCAGTGAAGTTTTTACCCTCAAAAGTAGTTGGTGTCCTTTTTTTTCCCCTTTGTTGTTTTCTAATTTTCCAGTTTCTTTTCTCCATAAACATTCCTTAACAGAGGAGAGATGTACTCTTCTTTATGATACTACACTCTCCTAATATCAGGACCTCTCCCATCCATTGGGTGTGTCCTGTGTCAAATTTTATTAGAATTGCTACAAAGTAAGCAAACAGAAAGGAAATTGTATCACTGTGCTAATTTTCTTTGGGACTTTCACTGAACCTAGAAAATGTATGTGTTGCTGGCCTCATATGAAACCAAGTTAACCAGTCAGGTCAGATTATTTATTCCATTGTTTAAAATAAATTAATCTAAGATGTAAAACTGTAGAGGGAAGTTTGAGCTTCATGTGCAGGATGGTTTATGTACCACTCACTCGCAAGACCATAACAGCTCTTCAAGTGCTGTTCTGGTCTATCAAATGAGTGTGGGTACATTTGGGAGTGTTTAGGTAATGGATTGAAACCCAGTAGACTGCAACATTTTCAAACACTTTTCAGAGTTAAAGTTTCCTATCATGATTAGTTCTGTTAATAACAAATCTTTATTATGTTGTTTTCAAACACACAAAAAAGCTCTGTGTCTTTCATAGATTACTGACATACCAAAATCTGTTGTAAAATCTGTCTTTCAATGTTATAGTGTAACAAAAATGTTATTCATAGTTTCACCCTGGCAATACTTTATTTCTAGCTCTGTCCTGGCTCTTAGCTCATTCTTTATTTTACCAGATATGTAAAGAGTTCTGTGGGAGAAAGTTTACATGGGAAGTAAATTGCATATGTTGGGAATCAATAAGACATTTCTAGACTGGAAGAAGAAAGTCCAGGAGATACACAAGAAGGATGTGTATGCTTTAAGGCATTAAATAAAGTATTACTTCACTCTATCCTGGGGTGCATCCAAAGCAGCAGGGCCAGCAGAGTGAGGGAGGGGATTTGCCCCTCTACTCCACTCTCCTGAGACCCCACCTGCAGCACTGCATCCAGCTCTGGGGTCCCAGCACAGGAAGGACATGGACCTATATGGGAGACAGTCCAGAGGAAGGCCAAAAGATGATTAGAGGGATGGAACACCTCTCATACTAGGAAAGGCTGAGAGAATTCAGTTGTTCAGTCTGAAGAAGAGAAGGGTCTGGGGAGAACTTAGAGCAGCCTTCCAGTAGCTCAAGAGAGCTACAAGAAAGCTGGAGAAAGAGTTTTTACAAGGGTATGTAGTGACAGGACAAGGGGGTGTGGTGATAAACTGAAGGAGATTTGGCTTAGGTTAGATATAAGAAAAAAAATTCATTACTATGAGAATGGTGGACACTGTGTTTGCCCAAGAAGTGAATGACCCAACCTTGAGAAGTGTTCCAGGCCATGTAGGATGGGCTCTGAGCAACCTGGCTAGTGGAAGGTATCCCTGCCCATGGAAGTGGGGTGGGAATTAGACAATCTTTGAGGTCCCTTCCAACCCAAGCCATTTTATGATTCTGTGATTCTGTGATTATTAGTCCAATAAGGGTAGTTCAGATTACTTTGGTTCTGCAAGGATAATAGGACATTCAAAAATGTCTCCAATAATACTAGGAAATGCTTGCCAATGAGTTTTTCCTTCAGTTCCTCCTACATAAATATAGTCAGTACATGGGCATAGTAGAATTAAAAAGCAAACACAGTAAGCTCATTATTTGTAATACTACAGGATAACTTTCCAAAGCATGGCTTATTTCTCTGCAGATCCAGCCATTTTTGTGCCCAAACTATAGTATGCATGTAGATGAGATATTAATCATGTTCTCTCACTTTCTTGGCTATTTTAACTATATTCACTGCAACTTCACTGGGCTGTGTTTTGCCTGAATGCACAGACTTTTATCACATTAAAAAAAACTTGAATATATGTGAGATTGTCTCTTGTTCTCCCAGTTTCAAACATCTAAGCTTAGCAGTGTGCACTGTAACCTGTGGACCATAGCCCAGTAATTACAGTGATTATAAAATACTCATATCTCTAGATGTAAATATGTATAGCATATTCTTTAAAAATTGTGAAAGAAATTAAATACATATATTACATGTAATGCTTTAATGTCAAATTGTTTGCAAAAAATTAATGATTTTACATAAGACAACCTAGGCCATACCATCAGTTGTTGGATCTGGAAAATTTGGAGAGCTAAGAGTAGGGATAAAAAACCAACAAATTAAAAAAAACATTAAAAGATCTACCTTTCAACAGAAATCTGATTGGATTTAAAGTTTATATGCCTTTGAATTTCTAATAGGCCTATAGGTCATGAAAAGTGAATTGTCTTCATCTTGGAGGTAGAGTGACAAAAAAGAACAGTTTATTATCTTGTCTGGAAACATTACCTAGATATAAATTCTTTATAGGAAACCATCTTTCTTTCCATTTCTTTTGAAAGAGCTGCCCTCTTTAGTGATGCCTTATTCCAGTACTATTCCCCCTATGTAAAGGAAAGAATGGATCTAAGTCACCTAAATTCTGGGTCCAATATTTGACTTCTTCAGCTATTCAGTAACTAGCAAAACAGAAATTTTTTGAGTTTTACCCAGTCACCTACAAGTACCATGAATTTCAGATCGGAATCTGGTTATCCAGGAGTTCAAGTTCCGGTTTATAACAGGAACAACTTACAGCAAAAATATTATTCTTTCTTTTAGGAACAGTATTACTTTGGAAGAATGAATAAGCCTCTGCCACCCAAAATGATAAATAAATAGTCCACATAGTCCTTGATTTCGCAGGATGCTGTGTGAGACCAAGAGATCACCTTAGAATTTGCTAGCTCTGTGCTCATTAGTTGGTCTCCAGGCAGGCTGCCAGTGTCCAAAACCAGGCCAAAATGGTTCATCCAAGTAGTCCAGGAATCTTCAGCAGTTTCCTAGAACAAATTTTAGCTTCCAGTATTTATCCATGTTCAGCCTGCAATCAGCCTCAGCCCACTTCACTTAGGACCATTCATTTGCACAATTGCTAAATATAGTAACTTGCACTTATTGGAAACAAATAGTCTTAACTTGTAACTAGCTTTTGAATTGTATTTGTCGGGCTAGTAGTTGTGGAAATCTATCTTTTAGTTTATATAAAATGATCAGCTTTAGTCTGTAAGATACTGAGAGAGAAAAATCTTAGCAAATAGTGATTTTTTTGAGAATCGCTTTTCTGATTAAAGGCAGTTAAGTACTCAAGGTTAAATTTTCTTAGTCTTTTAATGCCTGGTTACAGACTGCATAATAAACTGCATAGAAGAAATAGAAACATTTAAAAATTGCATCTAGTCCAACTGAAAATGATAGATTTATATTACCTAATTATTCTTCTGAACATAGTAATTCTCAGTTCCCTATGTAAAGGTTTGTAAGACTTTAAGAAAATGTGACAAGAGATTTGCAAGTGTAGAAGATAACAGGAAAAAGAGCACCCTTTTTCTTACTGTTTTGAATGTTCTCCCTTTTTTGTTTCTCTTTTAACAACTGGCTGGCTGTATAGTTGGTGTTTGAGAATGTCTTTTTAAAAATGTATGGACATATGTTTTCAAGGAAGTGAAATGAAAGCCAGGTGAAAGCTTCCTAAAATGCTACAAAATCCAGAAAATCCTTTGCATTAAACCATAGGGTATTTTTTTCCACCAAACTCCTCAAATTCCTCACTGGTGTTTGGTTTTCCCTCTATAACTTCCTGTCTTCCTAAGAATGAGAAGCCTGTCTTTTCTCTGTTTGCCATGCAAAAAAAAAAGCATTTTTCTCAATTATTTTTAATGCACGTCAAGAAAAAAAAAAAACAGAAGTTGGTGAACATTATTCAGCCTATTCAGCCTACTTTGGTTTTTTTTTTTTTTTTTTTTGTTATTTAAGACATAAATCAAATATGAAACTTCTTTTTTACCTTGGGGACAAATTGTTTATCTGAATTTGAATGTGCTTGTGAATCACTCATAGGGACAGTACTTGTGCTATTGCTGTGTAAGAACAATTATTTGTGTTGGTTTACATTGTTTTGCTCTCTAGCATTAAAGTAGACAGACTGCACAGGGGGGTACAGTACCTCTGCAGAGCCCTGTAGGATTAGAGCCATGGACCTCAGTCCTCCAGACAGCTATGGACATGTTTATGACCCATCAGAAGAACTCTTCCAGCCTGGGAAGTTAAACAGTGCAGGGTCTGGGGCCAAGGTTATTCCCAAAGCAAAGCCCATTGAAGGATCAGAGATACAGGGTTTGTTCACAAAGAAATGCTTAGAGTCACAGAAGTTCACAAATCGCAGAATATTCTGAGTTGGAAGGAACCCACAAGCACCATCAAGTCCAACTCCTCAGGGAATGGTCCATACAGGGATCAAACCCACAATCTTGGCATTACTAGCACCATGCTCTGACCAACAGAGCTAATCTCAGTACATTAAGAAGATAACAAAATAGTTTTGTGAATTGGATGCTGTTTCATAGTATCTTCCCATTTGCCTCTGTGGCTGTTATTTAAACTTTTTAACATTTGTGACACTTCAGTATGGGTACAGTGGATTGCAGCTTCATTCCCTTTGAAATGGAAAATGCATTCCTTGTGTCTAGAAATCTCATCCTGCATTATCAGCTTTGGGAGTGGAAAGAGAAGAGGTTTATTCCTTTAGTAGTATCTGCTAAAGATGTTTAAGGGCACATAAAGGCAAGTGCTTTCCCAACAGAGTACACAATTACCTGCTTTGCAAAGACAACCCAGACTTATTTTTCGTACTTCTAAGTCTGACAGTGTAAAATACTTTAATTCACATGCAGTAAGCATTGACTTTTATCACATAATTAGCATTCTAAACTCACAGTTTCAGAAGTTTATAGCTCAACTGTAGGTTTTAACTCAGTAAATTCAAGCCAGAGGCCTTATTTTTCAGTGTAAAAAGACACCTTTCATTTCTACAGTATCAATCCAAGTGGACCTTGTTTATTTCAGGCTTTTTTAAAGATTCTAGACTATAATTTTTTTTTTAATCAAACATTAATTGCTAGAGTTTCATTCTGATATTCCTCAGATTGCAAGTCTGCTTTGACATAATCGAAAAAAAAAATTAAAATGTTCAGTGATAGGCATTTAAAACCAACTCCTGAGAGCTCATAATGGAACATATTCCATACAGACCTGTGCAAGTCTCACTGATATCAGTGGGTCTGTTCTGTACACATCCTATTTTGAAAATCCTGCATGCATAATCACCATCAGCATTGTTACAGGATCTACTGTAGGTGGGTGCAACTCTGAATGCAGATTGGCACTGTCAGCCTGAATGGTTCTCTCTTGAGGGAAATTCAAAATGCTGTTCATAAACTGTTCTGGACTCTTAGGTAACTAATCCCATCTCACACATACACCCTCAGATACTTTTTGTCAAAGAAAATCAAACACTTCAGAATACATATTTATATGACACTGTTCCAGTCTGCTGGGTAAAATATGTGCATTTTATAACATTCACTTAAAGAGATGTATAGGTTTGTAGATAGCATAATAACAAAGTTGTGTTAATCTTACTATATATGATTAAATTAGCCAAAAAAATGTCAATGCCAAGTACACTTTACTGTATGTCACTTGCTATCCTTTCTTTCATTTAACTGTCTATGAAAGAGAAATTTTAATCTCCATGTTTTGGGAATGGTACAGAAAGACTGTATTACAGTCTTTTCTTTTTTTGAGCATAAGATATTGTGTGTTTAATTAACATTACTTCTGTATGTTTAAGTAATTGCCATTAGAACACAGGAGGACACATTGTACTACTGCCTGTGCTAGATCATAACGTGCTGGACTACAACAACTACACTTGTAAATCTGATTTTAGCATTTCTTCACACAGCAGGAAGCACCCATGCTGTGGTTTCTTAATGTACTCTTTAACTACTGCACTGTACTGTACAATAAAAATAATAATTAATTATGATCTTCATCTTACCAGTACTACTGTTATCCAGGTGATTTTGGCTGCTGTTTCAGGGTTTCACTGTCCCACACCCTGAAACATATCTTTCCCTTCAGAGTTTTGTTTCTTATGCGATATTGCTGAACAGAGGTGAATTTTTTGAGGACAGGTTTGTTGCATGGATTGTGATGGTTTCACATTTGTTCATGTCTCCAAGGACCCACACCAATAAATGTGAAAGAGACAACAGCAGAGTGGCATACTTTCCCATTTCCACCATGATGAAAAAAAATACTCTAAATTAAGTCTAACCTTAAATGTATAATCTGTCCTTGGGAGAAAAAAAAAAGGATATAGCATCTTCAAGCTCTTGGCATCCCTTACGAGAAAAAATTGGTTCTAAGGGTCTCTGATCTTGTGTTTTAGTAAAATAGAACTGCACGGCTGACTGACAGTTCTGATCTAAAGCATTTACGTTTAAGTTTTGATCTCTCTGCTTTTGATTAAAACTAATGAGCTCATTTAATTCAAAATGGGAATCTCTGATAAGAGAAATAAGGTTGATGTGATTGGATTAGAGGGGCAAATTAAACTCTTAGAGCAGAAGTTTGTGCTTATACAGTGTATTAAAAAGCTGTTGGCGTATTATGGTGTGTTAGATGATGAGAAAAATTTCATAGTAATTCATATTTAATCAGAAGAAATGAAAGTACTAAATATAACATGGCTCTGCTTTTCCCTCGAGTGATAAAGAGCTGTACATTTAAAATGACATCGAATTCATGCTCTCTAAAACAAAAAAATCTTAAGAGACACACTAAAGAAAGGGGCACTGTTGTCAGCCACCACAATAGAGCTGAAATGTCACAAACACAAGACAAGCTGACCACATTAAATCAAGGACAGTTCAATATAATCCCTTAGCACAGAAACAAATTGTTGTGTTTCTGTTGACTGCATAACAAATGCATTTTAAATACTTAAACTCTTTCTACTAGTATGGTTCTCCTAAACAATAGAAGTACAATTTCAAAATTTTTTTTTATTCCTTGTTAATTCTTCACTGAAATTGGAAGGTCTTTTATCTCCAATAATGCCTGTTTATTGTAAGCTGTGTCAAAATTTTCCCATTAACAATATTTTGGGGATACATTGATTATTAGGACTAAAAAATAGGAGTCATAAAGATTGTATAAAGAATACCTCAGTGCTGATGCTATTTTATCATGGTTTACACTAGGAGTCTTAAGTACTTTAAGTGGTTGCAGTTAGGGGAGGGAGAAGTGCAGATGAGAGCTATACTTAGTTGTGAGCAAGTAATATCCATTCATCTGGATTAAAAAGATATTTCATTAATAACTAATTAATCACCAATAATTGATGACATGATGACAATAATAATAATATGTGTCATTTACTCGGGAATTCTTGCCTTCAGGTTGTTTAATGCTTTATTGATAATAAAAGCCCTCATTTCCCCTCAGTAGTGTGGAAACCAAGGCACACAAATCCAGCAGTGACTCAGGTATCACTGCAGTTGAGGAGAGACTAGGGAATAAAAATCTGCAGAATTTGCAGCCTATTTCAGGAGAGAATAGCTGCCTAAGTGAGACTTTGCCTTTTACAGAATACTGACAAACAATTTTTAAAACAATGTCATACATTCTAGCAACATACCCTTCAACTGTACTCATGACAAAATTGTGCAAGAAAGGGTTAATGAGACAAAACTGTGTTAAAAATTCTATGGGAAAAGTAACTTGAAAATGAGATATACTGAGTATATGTATATTTTTGTAATTTCTTTTTTGCTAAATAAACATTTTCTAAATGAGGTAAATTGATTACAACACTCTTAGCATCCATCAGTCATTTATTTTTAGTGAGTTCAAGCATTGCACCTGAAAAATAGCTTAGAGGGGATGTATAAAATCTAAATTATGTGTATATGTATTTTTTCTATTCCCTAGTGGAATCTACAAACCCCAGTTTGCTAACCACTGACAACACTCTAGAACGCTCTTTTTTCATCCGAATGAAATCTACACTGACCAAGCGAGGAGTGCACATCAAATCATCAGGATACAAGGTAAGGGTTGCACTGTAGCATGAAATATTGACATCTTGAAATTATGTTCATTCATGTTCCTGGAACACCTTAATAGACAGAGAGAGGAGCTATTTCACATTTGCATATGTCTCATTCCTTTTGTTAAAGAATCATTAATACATACTTCCAGCCTGAGGTTTGGCTTTTGTGCTGCACTTTCATTAAATTGATCATTATTATGATAAATGTTGATGATAACAGCATGATAGCCTTCAAAAGAGCAACACTTCTAAAGTAAAGGTATCTTTTACCAAAGAAGGTGATTTAGAGTAACATCACTTTCCCCACAGTGGAAAATTACTGCTCATTTTGTTAGACTGTTAGTCATCTTTGGGTTGTTTTTCCCAGAGAGGTAGGATTTCTTCATGCAGGCAGCATGCTATTTCATTTTGCTGCCATTCCATCTGTAGGAAACAACAAGCCACATTGAGTACTTTTCCACCATTTTTCTTTCATTGTCTGTCTGAGGGGCATCTGCTGCTGGGGATCATATTTGCTGGATTTTAGACTCTTTTAAGATATGACAGTCTCTTGTTCCTTATCAGCAGTAATCTCATTTTTCTTCAGTCGTATATTGCTCATAGCGCCTGTAGCTATCACTGGCTTTGAAGTATACTAAAACTAGAAGGAATAGCACATTTTTAACATTGTCAACTTGTGGAATGAAATATGTCATCCATTAAGTCTTATACAAGATAAAAGAGTGCTTCAAGAAAGTAAGTCTGAGAATGTGTGGGTATTTAAAGAAGTTGCTTGTCAGTGTTCATTTGAAAGCTTGCACAACCATTTTGTTTCAGTTTTTAGATGAAGATTTAGAGAAGCTTTAAAGTAAAATTCCCCAAGTCACTTTTCAAAAAAAATTCTCAAGAATATACCATTGTGGTAGCTACCCAAGAAGTCAAAATCTAACAGAAATATCTTAGCAAGCGACTGGGAGTCCTTCCCTTGGATGGTTTCTGTGTCAAGATGATTAAAGTTGTTGCTAGTAGAAGTTTTAATTCCAAAGCAGTCATTTCTTAAGGCATCACAAGTTCTGGTTTGTGTCCTGTTTAATTGCCAGCACCTGAAAGAATGCACTGAATACTTGTTCATGATTACAAGTCTGGGGAGGTATCAAGACTAGGAAGTGTACTGATACTGAAGTGTCTTAGGAGGAGAATGAATGAATGAATGAATGAATGAATGAATGAATGAATGAATGAATGAATGAATGAATGCATTAATTAATTGATTAATTGATTGGCATATTGTGGAGTCATGGAATGGTTTGGGTTGGAAGGCATCTTAAAGATCATCTAGTTCAAACCTCCCTGGCGTGAGCAGGAACACCTTTTACCAGACCAGGTTGCTCACTGCCCCATTGACCTGGCACTGAACAATTCCAGGGATGGGATATATGCCACTTCTCTGGACAATCAGTTTCAGTGTCTCATCCCCCTCACAGTAAAGAATTTCTTCCTCATATCTAATCTATACCTACTGTCTTTCAGTTCCATGCTGAACAATCCCAATTCTTTCAGCCTCTCTACCAAACACATAGAAAAGATATTCTATCCTTCTAAATATCCTCATTGCCTTACTCTAGTCTCTGCCCTTGCTGTACTGGGGACCCCAGAGCTGGATGCAGCACTTCAGGTGGAGATCTCACCAAAACTGAGTAGAGGAGAGTGACCTCCCTCACCCTGCTGGCCACCCTGGGCTTTGGATGCAGCCCAGGACACAACTGGCTTTCTGGGCTGCGAGCACTCCTTGCCAGGTCACATCCAGACTCTCATCCCTCAGCATCCCAAAGTCCTTCTCCGCAGGACTGCTCTCAATCCATTCTACACCTAGCCATTACTCATGCTTGGGATTGCCCTCGCCCAGGGACCTTGCACTTGTCCTTGCTGAACTTCAGGAGGTCCACACAGGCCTCTCTCTCCAGCCTGTCATGTCTCTCACTTCCCCCAGTGTGAACAGCACCACACTGCTTTTCCAGGTCATTGAAGTTGAACTAATTCTCATGATTAGGCATGGTCCACTCAGGCTCAGACAAAGTTAGATTGATAGAGAACTTGCTCTGCTGGATATTTTTGATGCAATAATAATGGGTAAAGATAGGGAATTTGTCTGTGGATTTTGTAGTATCACTTTTTTTGCCAGATGTAGGTAGGATCAAAAGGAAGATGTGAATGACTCTGTCATCCTCTCTCTTGGACTCCTGACAATCTAATTTTAGTTCATGATCAGAACAGGACATATAAGCTGGCTTCACAAAGTGGAATTTTTACTCATTACAATACAATTTTTGAAATTCACAGAAGACACTTGGCTCGAAAGACATGGTGATGTCTATCATATAAATACAATTTATTTTTTCTTAGAATTGCTAATGCCTCATGGAAGCATTTAAAACCATAACTGAGATACTACAAGTATAGCAAATTTTTTTCAAAAGGTCAGATATAATTTTTTAGCCAGTTTTTCCAGAACAAAATTAATGGATAAAAAGAAAAAGTATGATTGCCAACAAAACTGCCTGTAAATAAAACATTGGGGGTTTTCCAAATTTTTTCATGAGGCAAGTCAGCTTGAGTAAAATTGCATAAACAGTGTACAAGCACTAGGCAGGTGAAAAAATAGATGTACATTTCTTCTGCTTTTTGATGTTTTTAAGGATTTTGTAGCTGCCAATATTTGTCTGAATTCAGCTGTGTCCAGCAATATGAATTGCACTCTGACAGTTTTTCAAAAGCCTGCTGATTGGTACTCTATGTTCTATGGAAGGATCATTATCCCTGGCCACAGCGAGCCTCAGAAAAATAGTACATTCATTTCAGAAGAGTTGGATCAAGAGAATATCCTTTTAACTGAGTTTTAAGAACTGCCATGTTTAAACATTCTTGTCAGTTGGTGTATCAGACAAGCATAATAAAACTCAGCCTCTATAGTAAATGTCACTTTTAGGGATCTTAGTAATTGATTTCTAAAAGTCCAGTACTAGAACAAACTTAAGCCCTCTTGAATTCATTAAGGCATGTATTTTATCAAAGTTAAGAGAGATTCATGAGCCTTATGGATGTACATCTAAGAAATTATCAACAGGGAAGAATAGTTGCATTATGTTAACAAAGACGGTGGGAAAAGCTGGCTAAGTTCTGCATCAGAGTTCCCTGGAAGCACTTCAGCACTTACTCAGGAAACCCTGTGTCAGCTGGGATCATGGGCAGCAGAGTCCCTGCAGGAAATTCTGGTTCAGCAGGCTGACTAAGGAGTTACTGGCTCACACCTTCAGAATACAACAGAACACTGAATTTTCCATCTCTAAAATGCAAGGGCTCTTGGCTAGCACCTTCTCTTGAGCTCTTGTAAGGGGATTCAGGAGTAACCCCCCTGAATCAGTGTGCAACCATTCACTGAGAGCAGTGTGCTAGGAACTGTCTGTGTCATGAGCCAGATTTTTGCTCTCTCAAAGGTATTCAGCTCCCTGCAGATTCAGTCCTCCAGCAATGACAAAATTTTTTCATCTTCATGAAGTAGTTGTGTCTTGATCCAAACTCTTGCTGAGCTCAGAACCACACTGTCATTTTTCCTTGCTTTGAGGACTGCTGGTGAATGTTTCCTGTAGACCGCAAATGACTGAGGTGGTCCACGAGGTTCTTAGTGAAATTTCAGGATGAGTGGTCCCTGCATTAGGAAAATCACATAAAAGTGGAAACAGTCCAAAAATAAAATTGATTAATCATTCAGGTTTTTCTAGTTAAAGCTAATTTTCTATCAAAAGAAATGTTGAAACAAAAAGCAGACTGATAAACTTACGCGTATGTATGCCTCAAAGAAACCCTGGTGTGGACAATTCTGGCATGACATGAACCTGTTTATAGTCCCTTCCTGGAGTGATATAACTAGTTCTGAATTACATGTAAAGATGGAGGTAATGGCCTTTTTCCATGAATTATGTTACCTTAAAAGTGTAAGTGGAAAAGTGATTATATGATTAATCCTTCCTCTGTCTTTTCCTTTCATTGTTCCCTAGCACTCTCCTTGAATTAGAATTTCCCATTCTTAATGCTCTTAGGCTCAGAGGCTTGCAAGAAAAGTTTGCATACAGTACTAGAGAGTTATTAATTTTTCAGGTAATATTTTGAAAATCTTTTTAATCAGTGAAATAAAATTTAATGAACTGATAAAACACATGGAAAACAAATAAAAAGAAAAAAGTTATAATTCCATTAACTGCAAAATTCAGACTGTATTACCACTGCAGCTGTTTTCTGAGATACCTGCTGGAGAGACTTACTGTTTGTTCTCCACTGAAAATGTAACACATCTTCCTTTATTTTCAATATTTATTTTTTCATCAGTGAAAGTGTATTTAATTTTGATTTTATCTTAATGTCACCTCATTTTCTGTTTGTTTTCTTCCCTTTGAGGGTCACAGTTTTGCCCACTTAAAAGTTTTTCCAACTTCAATTTTTCTACTGTTTGACATAATCATATGTCAAAGCTAATTTTAATTCAAAATTACTTTCTTCAGGTCCAGTGATATATTTTCTACTCCTCTACAGTATCCTATTATTGTTTTCTCATATTTACTTGCCTGTCAGATTGTGCTAGAGTTTTCTTTGTTCAAACTTTCATGACCTGATACTGTTCTCTTGAACAAAGCTTAACTAATGGGATCAAGAAGTAGTCAAAGCATCAAACAGCATCAGAGTCAGTAGTTGCCAGCTGTTTCCAGCTCATCAGCTCACCAGAGGTGCTAGTATATATCCATACATACTCCTCTACTGTTTTATGGAATAGCACTCTCATTATAAGCTATTACAGAGGTGCATAAGCAAACACAAGGAGATTGCCTTGTACTTTTACTGTCACTGAGTCAATCTCTGAATGTGGTATAACCAGCATTATCTGTTATCTCTCCATCTCCCATGAATCTGGCAATTAACCATCTTGAAGATCCATCAGCAGAGTTAAGGACATCCTAGAAAACCTTCAGGCTATCCCTTCCAGTGGATAAACTACATAAAAAATAAGCAAATATA